>QLOH01000332.1:600000-1106093 GCA_026901365.1 Sesbania bispinosa | reverse complement strand
GATGCTTCTTTATTTACTCTGAACTGCCTCCTTATAGGATTTAGTCCACTCATCAGAATCAGATTTTACACCACTGCCAAGGCATAAGCAACCAGAGTTAGTATCAACAACATTTACATCTGCATACCTCACAGGTTTTCTGATTTCCCTCCTTATTCTCCATGTTGTTATACTTTGAGGCTCTTCTTGGACATCACTGGACTGTTCCAAAGGATTCAAATTTCCTTATCTGAAGCTTCAAAGAGCACCTCAAGCTCCACCTTATGATGAACTCCCTTATTCTGTATTTTTATTTCCTGCAAGATTTTTCAACCTTCTCTTTCTAGCAAACATAGCAGACTCATTAAAAGTAACATCTCTACTATAACAAAACTTTTGAGTTCTATTCTTTTCCGGTACACCACACATCTATACCCTTTGACAAACCCGTAGAGTACCCAAGAAAAATACATTTCATTGCCATGGCTCTAATTACCATCATTAACACGAGCATAAGCAAGACAACCCAATATACTTAAACCAGAATAATCAGAAGGTTTACCAAACCATACCTCCTGAGGAGTCTTTAAATCAATTGCAGTAGACGGAGACCTGTTCACACAATAGACAGCAGTATTAAATGCTTCAGCCCAGAATTCTTTTGAGAGACCAGCATTCAAACGCATGCACCGAGCACGCAGAAGTAGTGTTTGATTCATCCGTTCAGCACGTCATTCTGCTGTGGAGTATGTCGCAGTGTGCGGTGCCTGACTATACCCGCTTCTTTGCAGTAGTCACCAAACGGTGCATTGCATAACTCCAGTCCATTATCTGTTCTCAGAGTCTTGACTAGTTTCCTGGTTCGTTTCTCAACCATAGTCTTCCACTCTTTAAACGACCAAACACTTCATCTTTGGTCTTCAAAAAATACACCCAAACCTTCTAGAGTAGTCATCAATAAACATCACAAAATACCTGCACCTTCCATGGGACTGAACTGGAGAAGGACCCCATAATCAGAAGAACATATTGCAATATTTCAGTTGAAGTGTGCTTACCGTGACTAAATTCAGCCTGCGTTGTTTGCCCATACACAAGATCGCAGAACTTCATTTCCCTGTCATCATTCCACCCACAACAATCCTTGTTTACTCAACACTGTAAGTCCACGCTCACTCATGTCCCAACTTGCGATGCCATATTCTTGTATTATCAACGTGTTGCTCAAGGGAATGGGATACAAACACCGTTCCCTGAAAAGAACTGCAAGCATAACATAAATTCCATGTTGCAACTTCCCCTTTCATGACAACCACAACACCTTTGGAAACTGTAATATGTCCATCTTTCCTGAAAACTGTACCCCTGTTTATCTAAGGTACCGACAGAAATCAGGCTTCCGCAAGCCAGGAACATCCAAGCATCAAAAGTTCTGACCATGCCATCATTCATTTTTATCTACACAGTGCCACTACCTTTCACACACAAGCTCCTCATCATCACCCAACTTTACACTACCATTCCATTCTTAAAACGAACTGAATAGCTCCTTGTTAAAAGTCATGTGATAAGAAGCACCAGTATCCATGCCCCATGTATCAGCAGAACCAATAGTACTGACCGTCAAAACACATCTCCTCCATCTCCTTTATCTGAACTCTCCCAGAGACAACGCACTAGAATGAACAACAGCTACACTAGCGTTATTATTTCGTCTTTCTTCAGTTGTGGACAATTCTTCCTGATTGCCCCACCTCTTGCACTTGAAACATCTCACTTTCTTTCTCGACTCGTCGAAAGTGAATTACTTCGTGTACTATTTCCTCTCTCCATGCTTCTTTCTGCCTCTGCTAACAATCAGACCTGCATCATCATCCCATTAGAACTGTAGACTCTTCTCTTCAGTTCTTTAGATTGCAAATTGTCCTTCCACATTATTAACAATAATACTATCTCTGCCATATAACATAGTATCAACGAAATTCTCATATGATTTCGGCAGAGAGCATAATAAAATAATAGCTAGATCCTCATCATCAACTTTAACTCCACTCTGTAAGTCCAAGATAATTCGGTTAAAGTTATCAAGATGATCTCTCACAGACATATTCTCGGACCATCTGCAAGGTATAGAGACGCTGCTTCTTCTGATATTGGTTAGGGATTTCTTTTGGAATTATCTTCCCCATCTTCCACATCCCTTGCAGTTGTTTTGTCTCTTTCCCCACCTCTCGCAGAACCTCATCAGTCAAACTCAAAGAATCAAACTATGCGCCTTTTCTAACATCGCGTTCTTCGCATCAATCCGTCATAGTCGTGGGTAATTTATCTGCACCCTCTAGTGCTAAACAGCGCACCCTTGATGCACCAGAAACCGCCTTCATCTTATTTCCACCACAAAGTGAAATCATTCGATCCATTGAATTTATCATTATCGAATTGTACGAATACAGTGGTTCTCTCCAGAGTAGGCCCTAGCGTAACCTAGAGCTCTGATGCCAATGTGTTGGACAAAATGCCAAAAGAAAGAGATCAAGGGAAAGAACACGACACACAATTTACGTGGTTCAGTCAATGTGACCTACGTCCACGAGCATTCAAGAGTTTTTCTATTTCTGAGTAAGGAGAATAATACAATACACAGATGCCTTTTGGGATTTATCAAGGGATAAAACGTAACAGCCCTTAAAACCAAAACCCCATTACAAACCCAATAAAAAATGTATGAATGAAGAGACAGCAGGAAAAAATGTTTTCTGGTCGAACCACAGGCATGGAGCATTCCACAGCCTACATGTGGTTCCTCTGACTTCAATTTCCCCATTCGGCAGCATTTCCACAAGCTTGGGACGATCCACAACCTTCCTGTGATTCTCTCTTACTTCAGTTTCCCACTCTGCAGCATTTCCACATGCATGGAGCAATCCACAGCCTGCTTGTTGGTTTTCTCTGACTTCACCAAAAAACCTCTACTTTCTCTTCTTCAAATTTCAAACTCCACAATGTTGGGCCAACCATAAAGTCAAGACATCAAAACACTTAATTTAATAAATTCTATTTTCTTACATTTCTTTAAAAAAAAATAAGCCTTTTTATTTATAATTTTCTTTAGATTTACATATTTATTGGGTGGACCTGGCTTTAAGAACCAATCTTTATTCTACCTATTTGAATTGTGCTAAGTCAGTTGACATAAAAAAATTGTGCCAAGTCATAAGGTTAATAGATTATGTCGGATTTGGATCTTGTATTAAACAGTTATCTGTATATATAATATATAGCATCTTGATCTGCTTATACTTAAGATTGTGTTAGGTATAATAGCAAAACTACATGGAAGTTTTTCCCCCAACCCATGGAAAAAAAAGAGAAAATATAAATTGATACAATAAAAATATACAATACATGCATTTTTTTTCTTCGAGAAATCATATTCATACAAACTACAACATGCAATCAAGAGAGATAAAGAGAGAAATGTGGGATGTGATAGGTGATGTGATGGAAAGAGATAGAGAAAAAATATGTTGTACTACCCGGACCTGAATATAAGCAAAAATAACTACAAATTCACACGTATTAAAAGTTGGTTAAACTCATTAAATTTTCTTGATATCATGTAAAAAGTATACCGGCATTGCCTAATTAAATACCCTACATTCAATTTTATTGAAAATTATTTCAAGTGGACATACTCCTTTCTATTGGCACATGATTCATTAATAGAGTGGTTGGAAAGTAAAATCAAATGACATTTTGGGTTTACCTCATTAAATAAGGTAAAATTAGTTAAAATTTGTTTATATTTCAGTCACCAAATGTGAGTTTTTTTTGCTTTATTCAAGTCCGGAGGGAGTATGAGTTGTTGTATAATTTGGATTGTATGAATTTATTATCTCTTTTTTTCTTTATCTTCTCTATATCACCTATCACATCCCACATTTCTCTCTCTTCTTACCTTCTTATTTTTATCTTTTTATTTTTATGTTGTATGGTTGTATCAACAACAATACTTAAAAAAAAAAAAAATTGATGGGTAACAAAACAGGGCAGTTCATACGGAACATATAAAAGTGAGATTTGTTAATTGTCAGGATATTAATATATATAATGAAGAATCTAATGAGTTGTTTGGGTGTTGGATATTTTTAGTGGAGCTAATTGTTGTTAACATACATCTATTAGATTCTTTATATATTGAGAGAGAGAGAGAACAAGTTTCACAATTTTTTTGGTTTATAATGGAAATATTTACGTTTAAAATCTAGTACCCGTGCAAGGTACCCAAACCTCCCAAGTCCCAACTAGCCCATTCAATGGGTTAAGTTTTAGAAATTTTAGTGCATGAAGGTCTTAAAATTAACCTCAAGAGAAGATATATTTAAGAGAGCCACAGTTGGCGTTTTATATATGATTATGCTTTGCTCTTGCACTTTGGACTTCTGTGTAATGGAGAAGAATTATTAAACCTGAAAAATCCATGAACAATGTTAAGCATTACATTCACAAGTTATTAATTAACACCTAATTAACTGATTAATTAACCCCTCAAATTTCCAGTGTAAATAAGATTCGGATGGCTGCAGGCATCATTATTACAACTCTTGTATACAAATTAAATTTTGTATTTTCAATATGATCTTATATAGAATTGTCTTATTATAGAAATAGAGAGAAAAATGCATACAAAAATAGATTTCTTGTTCATATGATTAAAAAAGAGGTGATTAATTTTACATTGACCTTACCTGTGTATTATTATTTGCAGAAATTTCACAACTAATCAATTTTTAATATATAATTCTGCATAACATATAACCTATATCTAATAACGGACTATATGATTCGAGGACGATTCTACGGTGGACCAAATAATCTTATTATGACTATTGAGCTTAATTTAAGGGAAAATATATATGAATTCACAATACGATCTATACTAATTCCGTTGAGGATATATCAATTTAAGTTGAAGGACAAAATTTTACATTACACGGTAATAATCGAATTGAGTTTTTTATTATTTTCAAGTGATATTTCATAAAAAGCAACTTGAACTATTTTAATATCAATCATTAATAAAAATGGACATTGAATTTGGTGATTAGGAATTTAAATTACTATATTTTTTACATTTTGGACCATGGAACCATGGTTCATCGTAGACAAACCCATGATTCGATACATTCTTGATGTTAGGGTTGGGGCTTCTCTACTCCATTAATTAATTATTGCTAATAAAAAAATCTAATAGCTATAAAATTTTTTTTTTTTGAAGTCAGTACTATAATTCATCTTAGAATAAACCAAAAAAGAGGATCAAAAGAAAAGTTTTGAAATGGCTTGGCCTCAATATTTTTCTGCCATATGGGTTCAAATAACTTTAGAGTTCGTTAGTTCTTTTTGACCTTTTTTTCTTTTTCCAAAGTGTTGATTTGAAAATATTGTCAGACAACTTTTTACTTGTGTGTCCGGGTAGCTGCAACCACCACTCTCAATTAAAATAGCATTTTGTACTGGAAATCTGAATGGAAATTGCAACAACTACTTGATTCATTCCGCCCTTAATGGAAAACTTACATTGAATGCTTAATTAATTCAAACTATCTTTTTTTAATTAGCCTTAGCAAAAGTGCTCCAAATTTCAATTCCTAATTTATCTTATTTCAGCTAGCTAGCATCCCCGCATTAGGGTTACATACTTTAAGGGCAAATTGTAAATAACTGAAAAAGTATATATATCGAAATGTGGGACGATTCTATGGTGAACCAAATAAAATTTGGTCCACCTAGTCAAGCTTACATTTTTTGCTTACAAAAGGTGAATGGATAATTTTATTTTTTATTAAACAATCTTTATATGACTATTTGAATTTAATTTAAGGAAAAATATGTATTTATAATACAACTTATGCTAATTTTGTTGAAAATATATCAATTTAAAGTCAAAAGGAAAAATTTACATTAAATAGTAATATCGATTGAATTTTTATTATTTTCAAGTAATATTTCATAAAAGTAACTGGAAACTATTTTTAATATCAATAATTATAAGAGCGTTAAATTTGGTGAATTAGGAATTTAAATTACTATTTTCCACAATTTGGACCACGTGAACCATGGTCCACCGTAGACAAATCCCGAAATGTATCATATAACTTTTAAGTTTATTAAGGTTATATTTTTTTTTGTTTAAATAACATGTATCTTTTACGGGAGACATTCTAGGAATATCCACATCAAAGCTAGCTCTCCCAGTGCGAATTTTTTTATTCACAAGTCAAACCCGGCTTGATTAAAAAGAATCAAATATAGACCACTTAAATTAACTACCGTTGGTTAAGGTTATATATTTTAAGATAAAGTATCTTATTAATTATAGAATAAAAAAGAAAAGTACTTATTGAAATGTGTTTATTTTATTATTTTTTTGGTTTTACCGTGGGCACGATAACTGGACAATCAGAGGTGCGTCCTTCCCGGTCCTCTCGTACTAGGGAAAGGTCCTCTCAATGCTCTAACGCCCACACCGGATATGGACCGAACTGTCTCACGACGTTCTTAACCCAGCTCACGTACCGCTTTAATGGGCGAAACCCAACCCTTGGAACATACTACAAGCCCATGCCCAGGTGGAAGAGCCGACATCGAGGTGCCACCTTCCCGTCGATGTGAGCTCTTGGGGAACATCCACATCATGGTTGGAGATAGCTCTTCTAGCGGGAATTTTTCCATCCACAATACTCGAACCTAAGACCTTGCTTAAGGGGAAATCAAGCATGTACCACTTGAACCAACACCCGTTGGTGTGGTTTATTTATTAATTTTAGTTCATGTATACAATGTTATGCTTTTAACAAATATTTTTTATTTATTATTAATTTTTTAACTAATTAACAAGAGCTTACTATGATTAACAATATATGTTTGATTGGAACACTGCACATAAACTCATCTACAAAATGTATATGAACGCGCGTCCTAGCGATTTCGAAGCATTAATTTTCAAACACGGCTAACAGGACTCTGCTTCCACAGGACATGCATGAAGTGCAAATTAATTTTAAATTGTGGTTGTGGTTGCGAAAATATATGAGGTTTAATATATAATATATACAGTCAATGTAAAAAATTTAAAAGACATCCAATGATGTGCTGAACATCATTTATTGAATTTTAATAATTAACATATGAAGTAATCACATTTATTAAATGATGTGACGGCACACCATTGGAGATCTGTGTAAACTTCTTTACCTAAACAGTATATAATTAAATCTTTTATATATATATCTATATATATATATATATATAGGGGAGATAATTTTTTTTATATATAGCCAATTGCGGTTGTGACTGCAATTTAAATTACCATATATGGAATTAATTTTGTAAGTCGTTTCAATCACCTCACTTTCCCTTGTCACAAGCTGCTATATGTATGCATAAAAAATAAGAACATATAATCTCTTATTGAGATTTTGTGGAAAAAAATCATTTTTCTTTAGTGCTTGACGCCTCAAATTAGATTACAAAAGAGTACAACACTATATATACTAGTATTAACAATATTCTACAGCCAAAACCCACGCGATTGAAGTCTTTATTGGCTTTTGAAATTGTATTGTGAACGAGACTGAAGAAATTAAATAAAATATTAACAATTAAGATCAATATGAAATTAGGTATAGGCTTGTTTTCAAGGAGAGTAGGCGAAGGTAAAGCAATGGTTAGGTCAGATTTAAGGGAGATGATGATTAATTGTTGTTCTTCTTCTTCTTCTCAAGACAGATTTTGAAGAATTAGAGACCTCTAGTTTGCTCTTTGTTCAATGACCTAGATATGATGATTCTCACCCTCAGGAGGAGAGGAGGAAATAAGGTTTGGTGTAGCTTATGGTTATTTGGATCAATTCCCATCTTTATTAGCTTTCTACGAATGTGAGAATTCCAATAGTTCTTCACCTCGTTTGTCTGACGTCCTGGCACCTTCCAGCTATCAGTGACCACCTAATATATGCATATACATCCAATTAACTTAATTCATTACCATATCACGTGAAGGAACTAAAATAAATGATTTTTATTGATTTAAAGTATTAAATGTTATAAATACAATTATTCTCATAATTTTTAATAAAAACCTTTTACTTATTCATTCTCATAGTTATCCTCAGGACAATTGTATTTGCTTTATATAGTTATAATAAAACTCCTACAATAATGGGATGACTTAAAGATGCTAGTCAAAAAATCAAATAATAAAAGTTTCTATAAAAAATATAATATTATATTTGGGTTTACCTAAGGTGAAACATACATAGTTACATGTGAACTTATTGTTTAAATTATTAGTTGTGAAATCATATGTTCACATGTAATTAATATCAACTTTGATTTTTTCACATTTTTTTATTACCTCAATTTCACACAGTTTACCACTGATCAATTTTTCTTTTTATTTCTCGCCTCTGTTATGTTCTATTTCTTTCCTATCAATCAGCTATTGCATTTTTTTACTTTTCTTTCCCATTTTTTTTTCTATATCTATAATTTCTTCCCTACACTTTCCACACTCAATTGAGTGTGTAAATACCAATTAATAACTTTAAAGTTAAAGGTTACATCTATTTCATAAATATTTTTCTATTTTTTTAATGGTACCCAAATGAAAGCTACCGATTGCCAAGTAGGGCATGGAGTTTGATGATGAGGTCTTCTTCATCTTGAGCAAAGATTCCACGTTTGATGTCTGGTCGTAAGTAGTTTAACCATCTTAGCCTACAGCTTTTGCCACAACGATGCAGCCCTGAATATATGATGGTAATTAATCATATGATTACATGTTGAATTAGCCCTTAATTGAATGAAGTAGTGCATTATTATATGAGATATATACTACTAACCAGCAGCCTTGGGAATGGAGCGCCAACATCCTTCACATGAACTCGAATGTAATCAATGAGCTTTTGATCTTCTTGCTTAGACCAAGCACCTTTGTTCATACTTTCTTTGTCACACACAAGGCTTTCTCATTGTTCTCTCTCTCTCTACGTGTTTGTGGCTAAAAAATGTATTGGTAGCGGTGACAAATGGCACAAGAAGAGGTAGATATATATTTGTAAAGGAAGGAAGAGAGAGGTGGATATATATTTGACTTGGACTGGTGGTTTTGGCTATGTAGTTGGTCATAGCTATTATGATATATATGTGTTTATTTGTAATTTTTTTCGAATTGGATAAGGTGTGTATACCCTTTGGTGTTACGAGCGTTTCATTGCTTACCGTTAAGTAAATGTCCTTTTCAAGTGTGCACTTAGCATTCTTCAGAGATGATGGTTATTGGTCAATTTCAGGTTTCTTGATGGATACAATGAATGAAAATAGTGGAGTATATCAATATCATGATTTTAAATTATGATGAACAACCGTACTTACTATCGCTATATCAAGATTTTTAGTGTTCGCATTATATTGAATCGCATTATGGTTATATATATATAGAGCCAACATTCGGGTAGCGAATTTTTTAGGCAAAATTAAAAAGTCTGGGGTTATTTAGGCTTCTAAAATAATTTGAGCCCTACATTTTTTAGGACAACCTCACATTTTGCATGATTTTGCCGGTAGCATGTTTTATCCGATTGAGTTAAAAATGCGAGAGTTATTCAAGTTTCTAAAATAAAAGTCCGAACACTACGTTTTTATTGGGTCGAGCCGATCAGACTAACTCATTTTACTTGTTGTTCTAGTTGTATATATATTGGCCATATTTTTCACAATTTTTTACTGATTTTAAAAATCATAATTAACCAATCGGTTAAAAAGAAAAAAATCATGACCAATCACAATTCAAAAAATTTTAGTTTATAATTAAGGGATAATTAACTGTGTGCTTGATTATGTTCCGTTTTTTAATTTTTAAGATATATTTATAAAATAACTTGTAAGAACTATTTCTCATGACCAATCACTTTTTATTTTTTTTTAAAAAAAGTCTGAAACAAATTTTTATTTTTCACTTCCCTGTTTGTGTTTTTTGTTTTTTTTTTGGAGAAATTATACTCCCAATTTTTAGGAATGGAAGTTGGTGAGAATGTATAACATAATAATATTATGTTATGAATAGTTTGGCACGCAAAACACAAATTTGGAGAGTTAGTCTGAATCTTTTGTATCGAGCAGAGATAATTTAAATAAAAAAGCACAAATTTATATCTTGCGTAGACCAACCGGCTTGTGTATGTACATCTTAGCATGCACGTGATGAATGAATAGTTTGGCAACGCAAAAATACAAATTTGCATTAATTATCTTTTCTTCTTATATAATCTCTCGTCTTTATTTAGTTGCAAAATAAGTGTATGAAACAAGTATACAGAAAATGAAGTAATTAACAATGCAATGCAACCTTAATAACTTTTATGAAAATACTAAACGTGGCGTTTGATCCATGATAGCTCTTCATTATTTCTTGACCACACGTCGAAACAACTATATTACATAGGTATAAATATGGCGTAAAGATATAATGAGTGTGAAGTATATTATTATTCTAAAATGAAAGGGACTACAATTACGTACCTTGTTTGTTCTCTTATTTTTTTTATTTCTATATATATATATAATAAAAAGGACATATTAGTATATTAAAATTAATTATATAAGGAATATTTTTTTTGTTGAATTGAAGAACTACCGAAATAAAACAGGTACAAATAGTTTTATATATATAATATATACTCCCTCCGGTCCTATTTATACACACCTTTTAACTATATCACACGGATTAAGGAAGGTGGTTAATTAGTTGATTGCAATAAATTTGTCAAGAATGTGTATGATATTTCCTAAACTACCCTTGAATATATGATACCCATTATCTTTCTCTTTCCACTTAACTACTCAATTGTGTCATACTCTCTCTACTAATTAATTACGCACCTACCTCCACTAATGGGGTATTTTTGTCAAAAAATAATTAATGCATGGACAATTTGAAAAGGTTCTTATAAAAAGGACCAAGATTCACCTAGAAAAGTTCTTATAAATAGGACCGGACGGAGTATATGAAAGCAATATCAGATATCCATGTTGGAATCATTGAAAGCAACAGTGTAGAAACATCTATATAATTTAGAGAAATTATAAATGCTATCAATAAACCATGTTACCGATAAAGCCAAGGATTGGTGGTTGGGAGTGTTCATTCAGGACTTCTCATCTAATATTAGGATTATACCTAAATACTCCCTCCGTACCTATTTATAAGAATCTTTTAACCACTTCACATTGATTAAGGAAGTTGGTTAATTTAGTTGATTACAATAAATTTGTAATGAATGTGTATCATATTTCCTAGACTACCCTTGAATTTATCGAGACTAATTATCTTTCTCTTTCTATTCAACTACTCAATTGTGTCATACTAATTAATCACTCACCTACCTCCACTAATGGGGTATTTTTGTCAAAAAAATAATTAATGCATGAGACAATCTAAAAAGTTCTTATAAAAAGGATCAAGACTTACTTTAAAAAAGTTCTTATAAATAGGACCGGAGGGATAATTTAGAGAAATTATAATGCACAACATTTTTGTCCGGTTCTTACAACATAGAGTGAGATAAAGATAGTAGATTATGAAAAACATATTTTCAACTTTCATAGATTATGTTGTTACTAATTATATATATGGTTTGACGTTGAAATTGGTTAAACTAGTTAAGTTTAGATTTCTCAAAAAAATTATTTCTAACATTGGAACATGAATTTATCACGTTTTTTTATCTAAATTAACATGCTCTAAGTATACTTTCTCCTTTTAAAGTGACTTAGAGCAACTAAATCTAGTGTATGTAATATTACTATTTTTATCCATAAATGGCTGGAAGGAAAGAAAAACTAAGTAGCTAATATACATAAACTCAATTTGAATTAATTTCTCTAAAAAATATATTAAGTGAAAAATAAAATAAATAAAATAAAATAAATCCAATTTTTTCATAAATTAAAATGAGTCTTTATAACTCATTTTTTTTATAAATGAATGAGAGAATTTTTGAGAAAAAATGAATTATTAATTTATTAAAAATTAGATTTATTTTATCTTATTTATTTATTTTACTTTTCTTTTACTATGAGTTTTGTTTTTTTTAAAAAGAATTTTCAATTGGCCCATAGTATTATTACTCCTTCCAGAGCTGCTACCCAGAAAGCCTGCACATATATATGCATTTGTTTGAGTCTCCAAAGTCCAAACACATGAAATGATTGAAAGCTGAAACTTGAAAGTTGAAACGCACGATCGCAAACGCTAAAAGGACAGCTCCATGTTGTGAAATGACAGTTTAATCGTGATGCCATATATGGGACCTTAGGAAGAAAATAAAGAATGTGAATCGCTTATAGTGCCGTTTACAATTAATTGAATTATTCTAAAATCAATATTTGAAAATTAGTCCTGCATTAAAATATATTAAACAGAAATGATTTAAAATAAACTATATAGAATTGATGCTGGAGTGTTTGACATAAATCATTTCGGAACCGCGGTAATTTTGTCTTTCTTTTTTTTTAAATGAACTATGCTTTTATTACCCCGGTTGTCTTACGGAACCGCGGTAATTGGTATCCATAATGCATTTTACCCCGGTCCCCGTTCCTTATGTGTAACCGCGTTAATTGAAGCGCGGTAAAAACCATATTTTGGCATAGTGGCGATATACATTATCAGAGTTTTTATTTATCACTATCCCTGTTTTCAGACAATCGTTTCCTAAAATTAATTATGGGAATTCTACAGTAGACCATATTCAATGCATGGAGACATTATATGGGGAATTATTTGAAAATTTCTCTAACTAATTAATAAAATTTAGACAAAATCTGAAAATAAATTTTCAGATAACAACATCGTTTAGAATCCCCTAATTTGAGTGTGTATGTGAGTAATATTGTCGATATCGATTGTCCTATATTTAACAATATAAAATTATAGCCAATAATTGCAATTCAAAAACCGTTCCCAACAAATCTAATATTCTTTCCATAATTTTAAAAAATAATTAATTCTCTTATATTTTATATGAACGAAAGTTTGGGTGATGCCAATTGTTTAATAGCGTGTTTGGTAAAGTCAATAAGTTAGCTACTAGCTTATTTGACTAGCTTATAAGCTAGTTTGACCAACACAAAAATGTTTGGTAAATTACCTCAAAAGTAGCTTATTTAAGGAGTTTCTAGCTTCTAGCGTGTAGCTTATTTAATTTTCTTCCACCACTATCATTTATATATTATACATTTCTCTTATATAATCCTTAATTTTTTTTTACCTATTACCTATTTTGAATTTTTGTGACACAAACCTTTCAATTTCTTTTTACCTATTATTATCTATATAATAAGTAATTTAAAAAATTATGAATTAATTAAATTATTATTTTCTTTTTACTATTTTATGAAATTATTTTTTATATTATACTATTCATTTTATCAATTTCACTATTTATTTCAATTTTTAATTAAATATTTTATCACTAAAAAGTTTAATAAGAATTTATTATTTTTTAAAAAATAAAATATAATTATATAATAATTATTATTGTCTAGAAAACAAAAATAGAATTTATATAATAAAACTTATGTAGTTAATGTAAGCGGTTGAGATATTTTTGTAACAAACAAGTCTTGTATTTAAAATTCAAATTTTGTTGTAGTCTATTTTCAAATATTCATCATCTCCTGTATTGTACCTATATATACCCGTACTCATCATAAATGAATTAAGTTCTTTTTCATCATATTTATTGCTTTTCTATATGGTATCAGAAGTCTCTCTGCTTCACTAGCATCTCGATCCTTATGGCCTCTTCACCTTTTGATCCCACAACTCTCATCGAGTTCAACACCACCATAAATCTACCCATCAAATTAAATGGCACGAACTACCCAGCCTGGTACAAACAATTTTGATCACTCCTTGTGGCCCGTAATCTTGAAGGCTACGTAACCGGTGACATCCCATGCCCTCCCATCACCACTAAACAAGATGGTGCTGATGTCTCAAATCCTGCGCACCTTATTGGGTACGTCAGGATCAGTTTCTCTACCTTGCGCTTCTTGGCTCCTGTGACACTGAAGCCCGCACTATTATGTCGTCTGCTGACACCTCTGCTCAAGCCTGACGTAAACTACAGCAAGCTTATGCCAGTCGCTCTCGGTCTCGCATTATGTCTTTGAAGGAGCGCTTAACTTCCTTCACCAAAGGCTCTTCTTCTGTAGGTGACTATTTGCGATCCATTCGCAATATTGGTGAGGAACTGGCCCTTATTGGCCACCCTATTGACGATCTGGATCTTGTCATTCACGCCCTTAACGGCCTTGGTCCATCCTTCCGCGAGTTCACTGCTTCAATTCGCACTCGTGACTCTCTTATCACCTTTGATGAACTTTATGACAAGCTGATTGATTTTGAGACTTTCATGCAACGAGATGATCGACTTGCCTCACCTGCCCCTCTCACTGCTAATTTTGTCAATCGGAACTCCTCTGGTTCCAACCGCGGGAGTCCACACCTTCTCACAACTCCTCAAAGAAGTCTTTATCCTCTTCTACTCTTGTCTGCCAGTTCTGCGACAAGAAGGGCCATACTGCCAAGACATGCTACAAAATACATGGCTATCCACCGAAGCAGACTCTTCCCTCTACACACATGGCACACAAATCTGAAGGCAATGACCTCACCTGACTGCTTGACTCGGGTGCCTCCTATCATGTGACCAATGACATCAATAATCTTTCCATCAAATCAGACTACCCTGGACAAGACACACTCACCGTGGCCAATGGTAAGACTTTACCCATCACTCACATGGGCTCCACTAAATTTCCCACATCCTCTCGCCCACTTTATCTTACAAATGTTTTATGTGTTCCCTCAGTCACTAAAACCTCATCTATGTTTCTCAACTTTGCCAAACTAACAATGTTTCCATTGAATTTTCCCCCTTTCATTTCGAGGTAAAGGCACTAGACACGAGGGTGATGTTGTTACGCGGATCTAATGAGGACAATGTGTACAAACTACCAATCACCAACCATCCAGCCACCACCGCATATGCCGCAACAAACCACATCCCTTGACCTTTGACACCACCGTCTTGGCCATCCAGCACAACCAACCCTTCTCCTTGCCCTTAGCTCAAATAATATCTCCTTCTTTTCCTCTATGAATAAATAGTGATTGTCTATACAATAAAAGTCACAAAATTCCATTCTCTAGGTCTACCATTGTTAGTAGTCATTCTTTGGAATTTGTACTGTGATGTTTGGGGTCCCTCCCGTATTCAATCAATTAACGGTTTTTCTTATTATGTGATTTTATTGATCATTTTTCTATATATGTATGGCTATATCCGATTAAACTTAAATCTGATGTCTCTACAATTTTTCCCACTTTCAAATCTTTAGTGGAGAATCAATTCAATACAAAAATTAAAAATTTTTATTCGGATAATGGTGGTGAATTTATTAAGCTACGTGCTTATTTCCAATCTCATGGAATCTCTCATCTCACTACCCCCCACACATACGCCAGAACATGATGGTTTATCTGAAAGAAAACACCGTCATTTGGTTGAAACGGCCCGTTGTCTTATCCACCATGCCTCCCTCCCAATTGATTTTGGAGTTATGCACTACAAACAGTTGCCTACCTCATAAATCGCCTTCCCACTCCCACCTTAAAAATGAAAACCCCATTTTCTATACTCTTTAACCGAGAGCCAAATTACTCCAAGCTCAAAGTCTTTGGTTGTTTGTGTTTCCCCTGGCTCACACCTTACACTCAAAATAAATTTGAAACAAGATCTCAACCATGTGTTTTTGTTGGTTACAGTAATTCTCAAAGTGTCTTCTTGTGCTTTAATTTAAAAAGTCAAAAATTATTTGTCTCTCGCCATGTCCAGTTTGTTGAAAATATTTTTCCCTACTCTTCCACCTCCAACCTACCCACAACAAACCTAAATACCCTTACGCCCCCACATAACCCGTTGCCAACCTCTCCAACAAATCCTCAAACCACTCAAAATTTCACTCATCGTAATACCATTATCCCCCCACATAATTCCCACCCACCAATCCCACAACAGTCGCCCCCTATCCAACAACCCAACTCCCTTCCTCCATCTCATAATTCCCCAAACCAACCAATCATTCAACACCCTCACAGCCCGCGCCCCACCACCCAACAAACCCAAACCTAATCCCTCCAAACCCGCGGCCCCTCCAATCCACTTCCCGCATCAACCCAATTACCTGCACCCAATCCTTCAACCATCCCAATCCCTATAATCCGCAACAAATCCCGCACCCCACCCAAACGTCCCCCCATCCACGCATTCCCGTATCCAACACTCCCCCATTCTCGTATCCAACAAACAAAACTCCAACAGCCCCCCATTCCACGCATTCCCGTATCCAATCCCAACCTCCCCACCCACCAATCACAGAAACGACTATAACCCCTCAAACACCCATTCCGCAACAGCTCCCAAATAATCCTCACCAGCCTCCAACAGCCAATGATAACCAATACCCCACCTCACCAATTCAAATACCAACCACCCACAACCATTCCCTTAACCTGCGGCCCAGCATACCCATCCCACAAAATAATCCATTCCCTCAACCCACTCTTCAAACCCAAATTAACCCCACCCCCAAACCCTACCACCACAACCACAGAAGACTTGTGCACTTCCTCTTTATCTGTGTCACATGCATCTCCCTCTGTTACAGTGTTCTTACTTCTTGTCACCCAATGGTCACGGAGGTAAAGCTGGAATATTCAAACCAAAGCAGTTAAATATGGCCACCAAATATCCCCTCACAGAACCTTTGGTACCCACCTGTGTCTCTTAAGCTATGAAACATCCCAAATGGAAAGATGCCATGTTAGAGGAATTCAATGCTTTAATGCACAATGGAACTTGGGATCTTGTCCCCCATCAGCCACACTATAATGTCATTGGAAACAAATAGGTCTTCCGCCTCAAGCGTAATCCAGATGGGTCCATTGCCAGATACAAAGCCCGCCTAGTAGCAAAGGGATTTCACCAACGTCCGGGCATTGACTTTCATGAGACTTCCAGTCCCGTTATCAAGCCTCAGACTATAAAGCTAGTACTGTGCATTGCTCTATCTCATGGATGGCCACTGAGTCAAATGGATGTCAACAATGCTTTTTGTAACGTCCTAATTTCTAAATTCATAAATAATGCCTGTTGGAAGCACTATTTCCAAATTCGTGAAATTATTTCATTCATTTCGCGTATCCACATACAATACCATCGCTTGAGTAACCCAACAATTACTAAAGCTCCAACAATACATATATAACTCAAGGAAATAATAACATACTGTTGCCATCAAGGCTCCAATACAAAAATATTAAACTAACATAATGATTCCTAAAGTAGCTTTAACAAATAACATTAGGGGTTCTAAACAACATGAAGAACATCAAAGTAAAGTAAACAATAAGACTACTGGTCTTCACATGCCATCTACTACTCGTCATAGCTCTGATCAGTATCCTGCACCACTAAAAATATTGTTCCCATGAAATGGGGTGAGACCAACGTCCCAGTGAGTGTAACAGTGTGTGCAGTGTGGGAGAAAGCAACCAAGAACCATCATGGCATACATATAATTTTAAGAGACATAATAGAGATAATGATACATAATTCAACATAAAGAAAATCAATCATCAAGATGCAATGCATGGCTGTGAGGTGTTGTTCCCGACACCCGGGGTCTTTTCTCTGTAACGTGACTGTGATGAGCGCTCGGCCATGTAACCAAGGACCGTCGTCCAAGGTTACCTATGATTAAATTTTAAATAGCATTTAAATATAATTCTGTGATTGGGACCCCATCTCCCTCTTGGCCATGAGTTCGATGTGGTTACCCCGTTGTTCTTAAATAATTTGCCCGAAGGCCTGTGATGGTCAAAGACCCTGTGATAGCCCGAAAGCTCTATGATTTCTTAAATTCATAATTCCATGACTGTGATGGCCAAAGGCCCATGAATTCCAGAATAACATAATCAAATCCATCATACAGAATCATCCAATCACCTATCCTAAGGTTTTGGCAATTCAATACATACAATTATCAATACACTCATAATTCATATGTTCATACTACACATATATCATTAATTCATAGAAGGAAAGGGGAAAAAGAATGGGGAACATGCAGTGGCAACATCCAGAACAATCAAGTGAGAGTTACACCCACCTGTGAGTCGAGAAAACGGAGAAAGAACGAAGATGGAGGGCCTTGATGGGGGAAAGATTGATGCAAGACTCGTTCTTGATGAGTAGAAATCATTCTTGGCCTTTGCTGGGACTTTCTCTCACTAGAATCAGTCTCTCTCTCTGAAAATATGAAAAAACGGAAGGAAGAACTGACTGAAACCGTCCAAGAACGTGTTTTAAAGTGCAGAAATCGGGCCTGCGCTCAAGCGCAAGTTCTCGCTCAGGCTGCGCTTGAGCTCAGCTCGAGCTGAATTTCTCAAATTGCTCTCTATTTTCTGCGCTTAGGCTGCGCTCGAGCTCAGCTCGAGCGAGAGAACCAGATTGCAATTTTCCCTTCTTGTTGATATCCTCGCTTAGGCTGCCCTTGAGCTCAGCTCGAGCGAGAAACCCAGATTGAAATTTCCCTTCTTGTGAAGGTGCAGTTTTCATCCAAACCCTATCATATAACCTATCAAACTGAAGCCCCGGAAATAAGCTTTCTAATGAGAGTGGAATCACCTCAATCGGACATCTACAACTCTAGATATTTGCAATTTAGTGCACCAAGGTCATTAGGCTTGGAACCAACATCAAGCAACAACCTTAGTTTTTGCCTCTTAAGCTTTCCCGTACCTATTCTTTTCTTCATTCTACTTTAAGTTATCTTGTGATTTAGTTTTTGATGCAGCAAGAAGGGGAAAACAATTCTTAATTGTTGGTACAAAAAAAAAGCAGCCGATTCAGTAGCACGGGCTGCAATAAGAGCTCGGTGTCATTATGTTAATAAAAAATGGTTTACCCCAACATTCCCCACTTATCCGACTGTTGCTGAGCAGTTTTTGGATATCAAACGGACCTCCCCAGAAGGTAATTTTAATGTTGCCGATTTACCTTCCATCTTGCAAATAAGGCATATCCTGTCTAGACAGAATCTTTGAAACGATACCTTTATTTCCATGTCTCCCGGCCACTTTATCACCTACTTTAATTTCACGTTTCTGTAATATATATATATGAATCATTTCTGGATTATAACTAGAACCCCCCCTTTTTTTATCCATCTCACATCAATAAATCGGCCCCTACCACCTATAGGTAGTTTTAGAATTGGCGCTGCGCTTTTTTTCCTGGCGGGAACTAGTTTGATAGACTACGTCTTCTTTCTTGATGAATGGGCGGAATGGCTGGGAAAAATACGGGGTACTTTATTACTTAGTTTGGCTTTTATGGAAGCTTTAACTATTTATGGACTGGTTGTGGCATTAGCGCTTTTATTTGCGAATCCCTTTGTCTAATCTTAAAAAAATATATAGATCAAGTAAAGACTCTGGGATTCCGTCAAGCTACTGCTACATCTATTTCATTAGGAATTGATGACCTTTTAACAATACCTTCGAAGGGATGGTTGGTCCAAGATGCTGAAGGATTGACGGGCGAACTGCTAGTTTTCGGATACGAGATATCCATCCTAGTCACTATGGACGCATTTGTCCAATTGACACCTCTGAAGGAATCAATGTTGGACTCATAGGATCTTTAGCAATTCATGCGAGGAACTACGAGATCACCCCAAGGACGCCTTCGGCATCCAAGGGTCGCGGACCGACCATAGAACCCTGTTCAAAAAGCGGAACGCATTAGCTATTCGCTCTCAGGTTGGACAGTAAGGGTTGGAGAAGGGCAATCACTCAAAACCAGCATTATATCCTGAAAGATTCTTTTTTATTAAGAATGAAAAAAAAGATTATTTTTTTGGAACACAACGAATATTTGATTCAAATTAAGACATAAGAACATCCCTGATTCTGTAATGAATCAATGGACAAGTTGGTTACTACCCCCCCTTAAAACAATTTTGTCCTCAAAATTGGCTAAAGAATGTTGAGCAAGGAAGAAAATGGAGAAAATAACTTTCTTACCTTAAACGAATAACTCTGGAAATTGGGAGAGGTCTTCCTCTTTCTCCCAAGTTGCATCTTCTGGCGTCTGACCTCCCAAAACACCTTCACTAACGGAATGATTTTATTCCTCAAGGTTTTGACACTTCGGTCAATAATCTGTGCAGGCCTCGAGGGAATAGTCAAATCCTCCCTCAATTGTACCGATTCTGAACTTATGACGTGAGAAGGATCATGAAGGTATTTTCTGAGCTGAGCATGGAATACATCATGGATGTTGGCTAAATGGGGTGGAAGGGCTATCTTGTATGCAAGGGAACCAACCCTTTGCAATATTTGAAAAGGACCGACAAAACGGGGATTTAACTTTTTGGCTTTAATGGATCTTCCAATGCCAGTGATGGGAGTAACTTTCAAAAACACATGGTCACCTTCCTCAAACTCTAGGTCCTTCCGCCTCCTATCAGCATAACACTTCTGGCGTTCTGGGCAGTTACCAACTTTTCCCTAATCCTCTTAATCTTTTCTGTAGTTATCTGTACCAACTCTGGTCCTAAAAAGCTTTTCTCTCCCACCTCACACCAACATAAAGGTGAGTTACACTTCCTACCATACAACGCCTCATAGGGTGCCATACCTATACTACTATGGAAACTGTTGTTATAGGCAAACTCTATAAGAGGTAGGTACTTATCCCAACTACCCTTCTCTTCCAAACACAGGATCTAAGCATGTCCTCTAAGGTCTGGATTGTTCTCTCAGACTGCCCATCAGTCTGAGGGTGGTAAGCGGTGCTAAACTTCAGTTTAGTACCGAAGGCTTGGTGTAGGGCATTCCAAAACCTAGAGGTAAATCTGGGATCTCTATCTGACACTATGCTGGAAGGTACACCATGAAGCTTCACAATCTCCTTGATATACAATTCTGCTAATTTGGTCAAAGGGTAGGTTGCCTTGATTGGTAAGAAATGAGCTGACTTGGTCAGCCGGTCCACAATCACCCAAATGGCATCAAAGCCTGCTGGACTCTAGGGAAATCCCATCACAAAGTCCATGGATATGGCTTCCCATTTCCACTCGGGAATTTCTAATGGTTTGAGCATACCCGAGGGCTTTTGGTGTTCTATCTTAACCTGTTGGCATACAAGACACCTAGAAACAAACTCAACTATCTCTCTCTTCATTCCATCCCACCAAAACATGGTCCTCAAGTCTTGGTACATCTTGGTAATACCCGGATGTACCGTGAACTTGCTCTTATGAGCCTCCTCTAAAATCTCCTCTCTAAGACTACCCCCCTTAGGGATACAGACTCTCCCTTGGAAGAGAATCATCCCATCTCCTGATACAGAAAATCCTGTTTGTCCCTTTCGGGACTGGAGTTCTAAGTCTAAGATCTGAGCCTCTCTAATCCTTGTCCTTAACTCATTAACTACTTCTAGCCTATGGAGTCTCATACTATCTCCCTCATAGTTCCCCTCAAGTTTCAAATCCCTAAACTTCTCTAACAATTCTAGCTCATGCACCATCATGAATGACGCATGCAGGGATTTCCTACTTAGGGCGTCAGCCACTACATTGGCCTTGCCTGGGTGGTACTTAAGTTCAAAATCATAGTCCTTTAAAATTCCATCCACCTTCTCTGTCTCATGTTAAGTTCTTTCTGGTCAAACAGGTACTTTAAGCTCTTGTGATCACTAAAAACCTCAAACTGCACCCCATATAGGTAATGCCTCCACACCTTAAGAGCAAACACTACTGCAGCCAACTCTAAGTCATGGGTTGGGTAATTTTCCTCATGGGGTCTAAGCTGTCTAGAACCATAAGCCACTACCTTCTTATCCTGCATCAAAACACAACCTAATCCCTTTCCTGAAGCGTCACTATACACTTCAAAGGATTTGGACAAGTCCGGCAATACCAACACCGGGGTGGTGGTCAACCTCTCCTTGAGTTCCTTGAAACTCTTCTCACATTTCTCATCCCAAACAAAAGCATGACCCTTACGAGTCAGTCGGGTGAGAGGTAAGGCCAACTGGAGAAACCTCTAATAAATCTGCGATAATACCCAGCTAATCCCAAGAAACTCCTAACCTCAGTGACTGATTTGGGCCTCTCCCAACCAATCACTGCCTCTATCTTACTGGGGTCCACTGACACACCTTCACTAGATATCACATGTCCTAGGAAGTGAACTTTATCCAACCAAAACTCACATTTCTCAGGGTTAGCAAACAGTTTCTTCTCTCTCAACACTTCCAAAACCACTCTAAGATGTTGCTCATGTTCTTCTAAGGTTTTAGAATAGATGAGAATGTCGTCGATGAACACAACCACAAACTTATCCAAGTAGGGCCTAAAGATCCGATTCATGTAGTCCATGAATACTGCTGGAGCATTGGTCAAACCAAAAGGCATCACCAAGTACTCATAATGCCCATATCTAGTTCTAAAAGCAGTTTTGGAATATCCTCACTCCTAATCCTTATCTGGTGGTAACCTGACCGTAAGTCTATCTTAGAAAATACTGCTGCTCCTCTAAGCTGGTCTAACAGGTCATCTATCCTAGGCAAGGGGTATTTGTTCTTAATTGTTACCTTGTTCAACTGCCTATAGTCAACACACACCCATGCTACCATTCTTCTTCTTGACAAGGAGCACTGGAGCTCCCCAAGGGGATACACTAGGCCTAATGAACTGCTTCTCTATTAATTCCTCTAGTTGCTTCTTAAGTTCACTCATCTCCAAGGGTGACATTCTATAGGGAGCCTTAGAAATAGGCCCTGTGCCCGGCACAAGGTCTATGGAAAACTCAGTCTCTCGGTCCGGAGGTAAGGTGGTCACCTCACTAGGGAAAACATCCTGGAACTCCCTAACAATGGCTATGCTGTCTAGGTCGGGTTTCGACTCTACAGTTGAGGAAAGCAGTAATATAAAACAATAACTACCATCAGTCAGGCATTCAGAAATCTGAGTGGAGCAAGATAACAAATATGATGGCCTCTCCGGGGAAGGAAGAAGAGTAGGGAACACGATTTCTTTATTGCAACAATCAAGCATGACCTGGTTACGGGATAACCAGTTCATACCCAAAATAACATCAAGTTTTTTCAATGGCAGACAAATCAAATCAACTTCAAAGATCCTACCTTGAATTTCTAAGGGACATGCAAGACACACTAAGGAAGTGGGAATGGCTTCCTTAGCAGGGGTATGGACATTCAAATGAAAAGGTAAAGGAGTGGCATGCAATTTCATCCTTTCCACACAGTCACAAGAAATGAAGGAATGAGTTGCTCCAGAATCATACAGTACAATCAAAGGAGTGTCATTTAGATTACAAGTACCTTGCATCAGATCATCGGCCTGAGTTGCCATCTCACCGTTGAGGGTAAAGACCCTTCCGGTAGCTTGGGGTTTGGGCTGGTCCTTCTTCTTCTTTGGGCAGTCCCCAATCATGTGATTTGGTTCCCGACAGTAGAAACAGACTCGTTGTCCTGCCAGGCACTCGCCCCGATGGTGCTTGCCACACTTGGGACAAGTAGGAAAAGCTGTAGTGGAGGGAAGGGCGACCTGCTTGCCCTTTCCTCCCTGGAACTGAGGTCGAAAATTCTTACTGACAGGTGCATCATCTCTCTTCCTCTTACTCTCAACCCAAGTCCTAGCTGCCGGCTTGGGCGCCTCATCCACCAAACTTTGCTCGACGACCAGACACTTGGTCACCAAGGCTGGGAAATCCTTGAGCTGGAAGGCTGACACAATTTTCCTGATCTCGGGCTTGAGGCCCGCTTCCAAGTGAGAACATTTCCAACCCTCATTAGGATTGGCTTGCAGCAGGGAGTGATACTTGGAGAGTTCTTCAAACTTGGCCACAAACTGGCCCACGGTCATGTTGCCTTGCTTCAGATTGAGAAATTCTAGCTCTTTCTGTTTCCTGACTGGTTCAGGGAAATACTTCTCCAGGAATACATTCTGGAATGCATCCCAAGAGAGTAAGGTTTCAGGAGTGTTCAAACTGATCTTCGCATTCTTCCACCAATTCTCTGCTTCTCCTTGTAACATGTAGGTAGCAAATCTCACCTTCAGGTCGTCCGCACAAGCCATCACCTCAAAGATCTTGTTCATGGCATTAAGCCAGGAGTCTGCTGCTGCTGGGTCATAAGCCCCATTAAAGGCTGGAGGGTGGTGTTTCCTGAATTCTGTTAATCCCTGAAGAAAAGGATCTACTACTGTCCCCGGTGGAGGAGTACCGGTGGACTGCCTGTGCAAGGCCTGAAGTACTGCGGCATTAGAGGCGGCTTGCTCCCCCATGATTTGGGTGAGCATTTGAAGGGCCACCGCCACGGGATCCTGAGGTTGATCCGGTGAGGGTGAAGGTGAATTGGCACGAAGACGTCCCCTCCTACCGTTAGCCATGACCCTATACACATCATTAAGAAATATCCAGGTGATCAGTCTATCAATTCCCTAATAATGCATATAAAATTATGACTAACTTAAGGAGTAACACATAACCACAGTCCAACTGGATTGAACTGCTCTGATACCAAAATGTAACGTCCTAATTTCTAAATTCAGAAATAATGCCTGTTGGAAGCACTATTTCCAAATTCGTGAAATTATTTCATTCATTTCGCGTATCGACATACAATACCATCGCTTGAGTAACCCAACAATTACTAAAGCTCCAACAATACATATATAACTCAAGAAATAATAACATACTGTTGCCATCAAGGCTCCAATACAAAAATATTAAACTAACATAATGATTCCTAAAGTAGCTTTAACAAATAACACTAGTGGTTCTAAACAACATGAAAACATCAAGTAAAATAAACAATAAGACTACTGGTCTTCACATGCCATCTACTACTCGTCATAGCTCTGATCAGTATCCTGCACCACTAAAATATTGTTCCCATGGAATGGGGTGAGACCAACGTCCCAGTGAGTGTAACAGTGTGTGCAGTGTGGGGGAAAGCAACCAAGAACCATCATGGCATACATATTTTAAGAGACATAATAGAGATAATGATACAGAATTCAACATAAAGAAAATCAATCATCAAGATGCAATGCATGGCTGTGAGGTGTTGTTCCCGACACCCGGGGTCTTTTCTCTGTAACGTGACTGTGATGAGCGCTCGGCCATGTAACCAAGGACCGTCGTCCAAGGTTACCTATGATTAAATTTTAAATAGCATTTAAATATAATTCTGTGATTGGGGACCCCATCTCCCTCTTGGCCATGAGTTCGATGTGGTTACCCCGTTGTTCTTAATAATTTGCCCGAAGGCCTGTGATGGTCAAAGACCCTGTGATAGCCCGAAAGCTCTATGATTTCTTAAATTCATAATTCCATGACTGTGATGGCCAAAGGCCCATGAATTCCAGAATAACATAATCAAATCCATCATACAGAATCATCCAATCACCTATCCTAAGGTTTTGGCAATTCAATACATACAATTATCAATACATTCATAATTCATATGTTCATACTACACATATATCATTAATTCATAGAAGGAAAGGGGAAAAAGAATGGGGAACATGCAGTGGCAACATCCAGAACAATCAAGTGAGAGTTACACCCACCTGTGAGTCGAGAAAACGGAGAAAGAACGAAGAATGGAGGGCCTTGATGGGGGAAAGATTGATGCAAGACTCGTTCTTGATGAGTAGAAATCGTTCTTGGCCTTTGCTGGGACTTTCTCTCACTAGAACCTCTCTCTCTCTCTGAAAATATGAAAAAACGAAGGAAGAACTGACTGAAACCGTCCAAGCGTGTTTTAAAGTGCAGAAATCGCCTGCGCTCAAGCGCTTGAGCGCAGCTCAAGCGCAGTTCTCGCTCAGGCTGCGCTTGAGCTCAGCTCGAGCTGAATTTCTCAATTGCTCTCTGTTTTTCTGCGCTCAGGCTGCGCTCGAGCTCAGCTCGAGCGAGAAAACCAGATTGCAATTTTCCCTTTTGATATCCTCGCTCAGGCTGCGCTTGAGCTCAGCTCGAGCGAGAAACCAGATTGAAATTTTCCCTTCTTGCGAAGGTCAGTTTTCATCCAAACCCTATCATATAACCTATCAAACTGAAGCCCCGGAAATAAGCTTTCTAATGAGAGTGGAATCACCTCAATCGGACATCTACAACTCTAGATATTTGCAATTTAGTGCACCAAGGTCATTAGGCTTAGAACCAACATCAAGCAACAACCTTAGTTTTTGCCTCTTAAGCTTTCCTGTACCTATTCTTTTCTTATTCTACTTTAAGTTATGATATTCCTATGAATTAAGGTCTTAATTAGCAGGATGTTACAATTTTCTTCATGGATCCATCATTGAAGATGTCTACATGTCTCAACCTCCAGGATTCATTCATCCTTCTTCTACCTTCTTATGTTTGCAAGCTTAACAAGGCTCTGTATGGCCTCAAACAGGAACCAAGGGCCTGGTATCATGCTTTGAAGGATTTTCTACAGTCATATGGATTCCACAACTCCAGGTCTGATACATCACTTTTTATCTATAACTCCAATAATGTCTTGGCCTACTTTTTGGTGTATGTAGATGATCTGTTGCTGACTGGGAACAATGAAAAATTTCTTCGGCACTTCCAATCCTCTCTTGCCTAGAAATTCTCTCTTAAAGATCTTGGTCAACCATCTCATTCCTCCTTGGAGTTGAAATCATTCCCACAAGCTCTGGTCTCTTCTTGTCACAACACTACATCAGAGACATCCTTCAACTTGCAAATATGGTTGATGCAAAGCTTGTTGGCACACCAATGTCAACTTCATGCTGTCTAACACCATTGCCTGATGCTCCCACTTGCGATGTGACACTTTTTCGACGACTGATTGGCTCTCTTCATTATCTAGCAATCACTCGTCCAGACTTAGCCTACCCAGTCAACAAATTAGACTCAACACATGCAAGCTCCACAGGAAATTCATATGCAAGCATTAAAGCGTGTCTTACGCTATCTCAAAGCAGTATCAATCACGGGCTTCATCTTGTCAAAATTCATCTCTTCATCTAAATGCCTTCTGTGACTCTGACTGGGCTGGTGACACTGAAGATCGTAGATCTACCGGTACTTACATCATCTATCTTGGCCCAAAAGCCATATCCTGGTCATGTAAAAAGCAAAAGACTGTTGCTCGATCTTCCACTGAAGCTGAATACCGCACAATCGGTTCCACAACTACAGAGGTTCTTTGGTTACAAGAACTCTCAAAGAACTGGGAGTTTCCTTATCTAGCCAACCCACCATTCTCTCTGACAACATTGGTGCCACCTACCTATGCTCCAATCCCATTTTTCACTCCCGCATGAAGCATCTATCCATTGATTATCACTTTGTTCGAGAATTGGTGGCCAAAAAGGAGCTTCGAGTATCCCATGTTCCATCCAGTCATCAACTAGCTGACCTTCTGACAAAACCGCTATCCGGGCCTCGACATTCATTTCTCCTATCCAAGATCGGTGTCGTTACCCCTCCACCATCTTGCGTGGGCGTGTAAGCGGTTGAGATATTTTTGTAACAAACAAGTCTTGTATTTAAAATTCAAAATTTGTTTGTAGTCTATTTTCAAATATTCATCTCCTGTATTGTACCTATATACCTGTACTCATCATAAATGAATTAAGTTCTTTTTCATCATATTTTATTGCTTTTCTATAGTTAATTCCTTTTATGTCATTTTATATTTACCAACTAGTTTATCAGTTAGTTCAACCAAATACTTCTCAATAAACTAGTTTATCAGCGCTCGGAGCTTATCAGCTAAAAGCTAACTTATCATGTGGTTTTACCAAACACACTATAAGATTTAAGAGATACCATATCATGCACGGGGCATGAAGACAGCTTTAAATACCTTACTTTCTTTTTTCTTTTCCTTTTATTCTAGTGACAACAATTAATTCCCCGCAAACATAACAAAGTAGACCTACCATTCACTGATAATAAATCAATTTTAAAGTTTCGTTACTAGAAATATTGAAACTAAAGCATTCAGTCAAGATATTGTTATAAAAGCCAGAATTCTAGCTAAAGTACATTTCAATAATTACAACTAGGAGATATACGCCAAGCTACCAAATTGACCTTCTAAAAGGTCATATAACATTAATTTAATTATCTAAAGATTTTAATATGTTAAATTAGTTCTTTAAAATAACACTAAAATATTTCTTCTGATGAGCTATGTATGACATAAAAAGTTACCATTTATATTTATTTTTAAAAAAATTGGGATGTGGTTTGAATGTATGCTCTATATCAACACTTTATCTGTGGTGCTTCAAAGAATATTATCCAAAATAGGAAATTACTTTCACACCCTATTATTGGGTGGGGGTGTAGAGAAGGAAAAAAAAAAAAGTGAAATATGTGATAATTAATGTAATAAAAAATGTGAAAGGAGATGTAATAGATATAGTTGCGAAAAAACGTAACTTTAGGGAAAAAATGTCAATGTTCACTTCATACTCATTTTTTTAGAGGTGTAAAGGTGGAAGGAAGAAAAGATAAAAAGAAAATAAGAGAGAAAAAATGATAGATATGATAAATTATGTGATTAAAGGAATAGAGAGATAGATAGAAAATAGAGATGAAGAATGAATTGTAAGGAAAAAAATGAGTGTATAAAATCAGAATTGGGGATAATGCTAAAGAGAGAGAGAAAAAAAATGTATTAATAAATTTATTGTAAATAAAACAACTAAAATAATAGCGTTCAAAATTAACTACCAACATCATTAAAAACAGAAAAACTTTGGGCTAAAAAAAATTTATTTGTAATTTCTGCCACCACTAAAAAATATTACTTATATTAAAATGAACTAAAGGATAATATATTTTTAGTTCTCAAAAAAGAGGAAAGTGTTGATTTTAAAATAAAAGAAGAAAAGGTATAATTTAAACTCTCTTTAAAGAAAAAATTTAACAAAAAAAAATCTCCCCTATTTTCTTCTCAATCCAATATATAAGGTATATAACGTGAACTAGTGAACCACTCTTATTTGGACTGGTTGGTTGATACACTTCTATAACTATAATAACATCTAACAGTCTTGCATTACTCCGTTCAAGTAGATTCATATCCGATATCAAATCACTGTTCTGGTAAGCCTTGAAGAGTCATGCGCATGCAAGCGTTGACAGATTCACATGTATCACAACCTTCTCAACCTGTCAGCCCTCAACCAAGACCGCTTCATGGAGAAATTCTCCATTCAACATTAGTACCAGGCAGATATCCAACCCACTAATAACTAGCACTGACTTGGATGAAGTACTATTGTCTGCCAACATGTCAGAAACTCTTCAATATATAAAGAGAGTACCATAAGTTTTCCAATTAACATCAAACACCTCAAAATCATGTAAACCATGTTAAAACAATACACTATTTTCGTAATATAAACGTGATAACTGAAAAACTAATTAAAAGTTGAAAACTCAAATTAAAACTGAAAAATTAGCTGAAAACTGAAAAACTAACTGATTTGATTGAATGTGTTTGATAAAATTAACTGAAATTGGTAAAATAAAACAAAGACATAATTAATTATTAAATAATGATGACTGAGGATGACTGAGAGATAAACTTGTAATAAATTTTCATCTAATAGCTGAAAATGGAAGAAAAAACTACCTCAACTAACTTCTCAAGAAAAAATAGCTACCTATGAAAGCTACCCACTTGAAAATTTATTATGATTCCTTCCCATTTTCTCGAGATATTAATTTTTCTTAACTAGACAGTGACACTTCCTACCCTGTGATTCTGTATAATAAAATTCCACGTGATATTCATAGCACTGAAGTTTTCAACTCATGGTGTGCCAGTCTGTCAGATAAATTTGGGAAATAAGGTATGGGAGGATCTAGCTTCCATTCCAACCATGATTGCCGCTTACTATTTTTTAAACCAAGTGACTCAAGAAAAACTTCTGACTTTCAATTCACAGTAATAAAGTGTTGTTTTCAAAACACCCCTTATTCTGTTTGGCAAGAAAGGAAATGTCAGCGAGGGTCTGTTCCCTCCCTTCAATTAGGCTGAACAAAATGTTTGAGAGTAGAAAGTAGAAACTACGCAGTTAGCATTTTCAAATATGCTATACAAGTTAAAGTGATGGCAAAGATTTCCTTGTTGAATCTTATTTTTTCCCAGCTCAGTAACACACAATAACAAACAAAACAGATGCTATCAACTAGTTTAGAAGTTATCTAAAGAAAACTATCTCCGTTAAGTCAACACGGTTAAACTTGCACCTCAATAGAAAATTTCAAAGGCAGTAGTATTCACCACTGTACGTGTCTTCAGATGATTCAAATCAAGAAAAAGTCAAATATCAATAGGTTATGCTACTAACCTGTCAAAGTTCAACCTCAGTAGTTAGTACAATACCGACTTGCTGGAACGAGAAATTTGAAGCCATCTGAGATGCCTCGTGAAAGGTGCAATATTACCCCAGATGAACCCCAAGTAGAAAACCTAATTAAAAGCTACCAAATGGCTTTATCCATCTAGAATCATATGTAAATGTCTACACGATGATATTAATAGTTTATTTCTTAATAAAGTGATGTTTTGATATCAAATTGCCTGCTAATTGCCCCTGGCACCCAGAGAAGTTCCGATGTGGTCACTGGCCACACTTCTATACAAGGAATGAGAATTAAAATATGCCATATACCATAAACAATAAATTATGCCACTAATTCAGGGTAGTTGAATCGAGCCAAATTTTATAAGATAATAGGGAACCTGACATTACCGGTTACAAGCACAAAAATATTGTTGAATTCACTTACATATTTGATTGGTATCAATCGACATACATCACTGATTTCCCAAATTGCAAATACACAAGTCAAAGAATAAAGAAATAGGTTTCGAAAAGGTTGAATAGATGTCTAAATTAATATATCCAAAATCAGATATTAAAGTTCAAGGGGTATCACTTAGCCCCAAAAAACAAAACAAAACAAAGCCCCTATATACGTCACTGAGCTAAAAAAACAATCAAATGAGAACACAATCACTCCCAAGTCGCAATAATAATATTCACCTGATACACTCACTAAGAAACACGATCATAAAGGAAAAATAACATTGACTTTTGAAAATGCAGGGGTTTTATACATGAAACAAAATTATCTTGCCCTGAAATTGAAGGAAATGAATAAATATATTCTGCTGGAAATGATAGTGAAAGGTGCATATAGCATTCAGAAGGGTTGGCAACAGCAACATCTTAGCCCCCATAAAAGGTTATAGGACTTGGCTTTGGCTACTTATCCAATATGAGAACTCCGGGAAAAGGAGAACTAACAAGTTTGCAATTCTAAACTTAACAGTAAAAAGTCTAGCTCTCAAAGTTTCTCTGCCATCCCACTATTGCACAAGGCACAATAGCTGCACTGCCATTAATAATGCACAAGTTATAAAAACAAATTCATAAATACAGAAGTTTTATGAGTATTGTGAGTCACTCATTAAATTTTTGAACTTTTAAATGACAGTGTTTGTATCAAAAGGTCATATTTTCTGCAGCAAACTCTGTTTTATTATTATAGCAAACGTGAGGAAATGATATGCGTTCAGGTAAAGCTAAATCCATTTAGAAAAAATAAAATTTAACATTCAATTGTAAATATGTTGCTTAGGTTCCAATATTTGAATTGTTTAATATAGGATGGAATGAAATAAAACTTGGTGGAATGCATTCCATTCCATTTAATACAATTCTACTCTTTTTTCCCCTCCAATTTTAAGGGTATGGGATGAAATCAACCCTTTTATTTTTCTCATTCCATCATAAAAATATCCAAACAGTACAATAATAACTTTATCCCATTTCATTTCATCCCATTCCACTTCATTTGTTCTATCCCATTCCATTTCACTCCACTCTCAAATAGATATCCAAACATTGCCTAGAGACAACCAGTCGACCAGCAAAAGATTGGTGACAAAGAGGAACAAGATTAAATAGGGATTGAGAGAAGTTGAGTGATGGAAGGAGGTCAATGACATTTAAGTTTTCACTTGGGCCTCAATAGCAGGTCAGTTTTCTTAACCCAACAAGTCACGGGTTGCCAGCTTGTGAGGATTGGCTATTCACTGATTTCAAAATCTTCCTCAGCAATCCCACAACAATCTCACTAACTCACGATCCTACTAGTAAAATCCCGATTATGATAAGCTTGCTCAAATTGCTTAATTTTTGAATATGTCAATAATAATACAGAACAAAGTTAACCCCACTGTAATATAATAAAAGGAACTGCAAATAAAACAAATGGTGTTTGGCTGAAAAAGAAGAATAAAGGTCACTGCATATCATCATACCTTGCACAGACTGACAAGCTCCCAAAAGCTGGAAAAATAGAATTCAAGATGGCTCCTTTCTTTGATATCTTCAACTAGCTTGGCTATGGTGATTCAGACTTCCTATTTTATTCCCCAAGCCTCACCCTTTTTCGGCTCTCTGACCAATTTCAAGAAGTAAATGTTGCTGAAAAAATATGAAATACAAGTACCCTGTTCTTAAGCAACGCGGGACCCAATCCCAACCTGAAACATACTCTATTGAGACCAATTGAAGCATGTGTATCATCAAATAGCAACTAAAAGAAGAAAACCAAAAGAATAAGCTTTCCTGCATGCAAAATGAGAGAAATGGGATGGATTCAATGCCCTTTAGATACCCTACACTCCCAAAAATAAATAAATAAATCATAATGCAACCAGCAGACCATCAAAATTAGCATTTTAGCACAACAAGAAGGACATATTTTGCACTTGCATCTTATGATTACTGACCAGCTGATTGAGAATTTTAACATGTCCAATATTAATTACTCGGATAGTCGGATTTCTCTATTTTGGTCAATATGCTGACTCCTCTATTCTTTTCTAATGTTTCCTGAGCATGCTTCAACACCAGCATGAACACAACTCTTATGCAATGCCTACAGTACCCTAATCAGCAGCAAAGTAAAAGGAAAACATAAATCCACTTGGATAATAACCAGTGCATTTAACAGCTGAAACGGCTAAATAAATTATTGAAATTCTAAAACGTTTCCTCCTCTTTTCAAATTACAAGTACTAAAACTTTTTACATCTTCTCAACAGCTACAGATCCAATAGTATTCTTAAAGCTAAGAAATATTTCAAGTATGCTCAGCTGTTACTTGTTGGAGCCATCCAGCAGCCAAATTTCCCCTTCTCTCTCCTTCCCCAAAATTGGACATTCCCTTCAAAATGAAATAAGTCCGAAAATATGATACAATTGCAAGAGACCAGAACCATCCAATAGAACAACGAAATGAAATCTAACGATCCTGGAAAGGAGCAAAAGAAGAATCCATCATTTCAGCCCTGGAGAAGACCACTTGAAGCTGAACTATAAAGAACATAGCGTGTATTCAGGAATTCAAATCAAACAGATTCTATATATACTCAGAGGGTGATTTGCATCAGGTTTCACATTGCCTAAACCACCTGCATGATGCAAGACCTGAGGAGGCAATGCCCCCAACCCAGCACCCAACCCATCACTCCCTGAACCAAAGAACTGACAAAGGATCCGAGCCATGACCCAAGAATCTGCATTTGGTTGTGACAAGCCTCAGCGTGCATTTGCATCATCTGCTTCTCATGTTCAACCTGCATAGCCACCATCCTCTCTCTCCACTCCATCTCCTCCTCTTCCATCTTCTCCTCCACCTTCTTCCTCCTCTTCCTTCCTCCTCCAACTCCCTCTCCACCTCCCTCCTTCTCAAACTCCCTCCTCGCCCACCTCCACTGCCTCTCTTCCATCTCCACTTCCCTCTCCTCCAACCTCTCCCTCCGCTCCTCCTTCTTCAATTCCGCTTCCTTCCTCTTCCACTCCCTCTCCGCCTCACGTTTTTTCCCTCCGAAACTCCCTCTCCCTCCTCCTCTCTTCCCTCTTCACCATACTCTCCCTCAATCGCAAAACCCCCAACCCTAACCTCTTCAACTCCTCTTCATTACTATCCGAACAACCACCACCATCCTCCTCACGTTCATTATCATGATCATGATCACCGTCTTCATCAGAATCATCAATTCAACCCTAAATCACGGGAACGGGAAGAATGATTAACATTATTGAGCTTAGGCTCGAGTTGGACATCACCGAATACCTCTTTATAGTTTGAGGAAATTCTCCCAGTGATTGAGGCCGTCTTCCAGTTGAAGTGGTGAGGGAGAGACGGATCTTCTGCTTAACGCCGAGGTACTGGTGGCGCATGTTCTGGACCTTGATGGAAACGTCGCGCCAGGACCATTTGAAAGGGAAGGTGGAAGGGTCACGGAGGTGGTGGAGGGTTGACGTGGTCGGCGATGGGCTTGAACTTCTTCTCGCGAGTCTTGAGCTTGTTGAGTGTGCCTGAACGGAGAAGCTCGGAGTATTTGGACAGAAGGGTTTGTTCCTCTAATTCCGACCATTTCTTCCGCTTCATTGTTTGCAATCCCTAAATAATCGATTGATGGATGAAGAGAATCGATAGGTACCTCCCACCCCCAATTGACTTAACTGAACGGTGTCAGTGACCTCGCTTGACATAGAAAAGAAAGAGACAGACTCGTTTTCCACCTCCGCGACCAAAAGCCGAACACAGAGGGAGGGAGTCAAGGAGTAATGATATGTGTAAGAGATAGACCGTGTTTGGCAAGACTAATAAACTAGCTTATTTGATAGTTTGTAAGCTATTTGATCAACATAAAAAGTATTTGTTAATATATTAAGTAATTTATTTTATGAGCTTCTAGCATATAAGCTTCACCTAGCTTGTCGCTTGTAGTTCATCTAGCTTATAGCTTGTAGCTTATTTAAATTTCTTCATTTACTACCCCTTATATTTTAATACAATTCTCTTATTATTCTTAATTTATTTTTATCTATTATTATATATTTTTAATTTTAATGAAAAAACCTTCAATTTCTTTTACCTATTATTATTATATAATAAGTAATTTAAAAAATTACGAATTAATTAAATTGTTATTTTCTTTTCACTATTTATGAAATTATTTTTATATTATATTATTTTTTTATTAATTTCATTATTTATTTATTACTAAAAGTTTAATAAGAATTTAATTTTTTAAAAAAAATAAATTATAATTGCATTATATATATATTTTTTCTAAAAAACAAATAGAATTCACATAAAAATTTATGCAGTTATGCCCTTTTATGTCATTTAACATTTACTAACTAGTTTATCAGCTAGTTTTATCAAACACTTCTAATTCAATAGCTAGTTTATCAGCTCAGAGCTTATAAACTAGGAGCTTATCAGCTAGCAGCTAGCTTATCAGCTAGAAGCCGGCTTATCAGCTACCAGCTAACTTATCAGCTAGTTTTGCTAAACATACTCATCATGTTTTAAAAATAAGACCGTAATTATAGGGTGTGTTTTTATTCAATTACTCATATAAGTTAAATATATATATATTAATTAATAATATAATAAAAATTAAAAAAATAAGATATATAAATTTTAAATTAGTATGAATAATCTTATTATTATAAGTTTTTATAAAACAAAAAAGTTAATAATGAATGATAAATATATATTTATGTTTAATTCTTAATACATGTTTTTATTTATTTAAAAATATTTTAAATTAAATAAAAAATAATTTTTTTTAAAATACCGGTTCAATCAATTTTTTTATACGATTTTTTATTGGTTTCTGAAGACTACCAATTTGTTGAAGTTGAGTAGACCTTTTTCCCGGTCGAACCGACCGATTTGGTCCGATTTTCAAAACTATAGATACAATAAAAAAAGGTAAGAGTAAACATCAACTTTAGTCTCTAACTTTTTCACAGACAGGTACTTTTAGAAATCAATACGTTAGTTATGAACGGTTATAATCCATTACTGATTGAAATTATTGATTACTACTCACAAAAGGTTTTGTAATTGATTAATTAAGTTAATAATTCAATTATTCATCAAATAGAATTATTAGTAATCGATTACAATGCTTAAAAAAAACGATTACCTCGAACAATTTTGTGAATCTTGAGTTATTTCTCCCAATTATACGTGATTGTAACTACCCTAATTAACCCCTAGTCCCTCGGATTGCTATATAAACTCTCTAATACTTCAAGTTAAATATAGAACAATAAATATTCATTAGAGAAAATGTTTTTTCACTTTCAATTGAGCCTTTTCAAAAGGACAGAAGTGTTTTCAAGTTTTTTAGAAGTCATTGTTCACATTGAAACATCATCATTTTTATAATATATTACTAAGAAATATTTGCAAAAGACTCAAGTTTGAAATAATGCATTTGGAAATAAGTGAAAATAAAAAAAAAGTTCTAAAATACATTACAACTCGTACACTTTTCATAATTGCAATACATATAAAATTGAAAATTCATGATCTGACAAGACTAACTTGTATCTCCTTATCATTAGGTTCACAAGGAAAACCTAAAGGTCTTCTTCTAACAACTTGGATGAGTTGGCAAATTCTAAATAAATATGATGTGAGTAAAACTCAGTGATAAACATAACATTTAAAAACATTTTGAACTACAACGTATCCACAGCCACACCTCATGTGAAAGTGTGGATAACACTCCCTTAACATAAAATAAATATTTTTCATAAAGCATACAAAATATTCTCAAATTACACTCATGCTATGATACCAAGCAGATTTCTACTCTTATTTTAAGGAGTTTTTTTTCACATTTATGTTGGCTGACTAAAGCTCTTAGTCAAATAAGCGTCCTCTTGCATGCTTTTCATGATAGGGCTACACTCCCTAAAGTATAACCTGGATTAATGGTCTTGGACATGTGTTGTCTTAATTTAGAGTTTTCCTCTATGCCTATAGACACATGTAAGCAAAAGCTTAAATATTTCTTATAACATGTAGGTCGAAGTCTAATGTTTCCTATCACATGTAGACTGAACTTAAATATTTCTTTAACCCGCTAGTATATATCATTACCATATTCTTTCTTTCTTATTATGCCCAATGATGCATGTGAGATTTATTTTTCCTTTAAATGATGCTCAATGCAATATAAATCATAATGTGTGTGACCGTGGACACTAATACACATATATATTTATTATCTTCTACACAAATTATCTATAGTACATACATACATATAATTTCATTAAGACTAACCATAGCATCATATATGTGCATATCCCATGATTAACACATTTTATCAAGAGGTTAAACATACAATTGGGAATCCATTCCCCACATTAAACTATCAAGCACATATAACACACATTATTAAAATTAATGAAACATAAGTAATCATACACCCAAAGAGATTTTCTTTTAATTCATGAGATTTCTATTGTCACCTTATGGTCTCTTAAAGAGAGATAACACAAATCTTAGCTTTGACTCTGGTCCCAACCTTCATTGATGAGCACCATCCCCCCTTCCTTCTTGTCAATCTTTGTCTCTAATCCTTGTTCCTCTTCTTTCTCCCATTTTGTCATTTTTTTCTCTCCCTTTCTCTCTCTAGGGCTAAAAAATAGGACTTAATGAAATCCTAATCCTCATCAAGTTTGCTTAAATAGTCCCTTTTAAATTTTTTTACATCGTGTGGCAATGCTCGAGCATTCGCAGACCTAACGATTGAGCATGCACAGGCCAACGCTTCAGCGTTGGACTATTTAGTCAAAAAGTTGTTAATGCTCAAGCGTGGCCCCTTCCACACTTGAGCACTGGGTGTTAATTGAATATGTTGTTAACGCCAAGCGTGATCCCTTTCACATTTGAGCATTGATGCCCAGTAGTAATGTTTTTAATTTCATTTTCTTACACATATTTTGACTATTTCATGACCTATTTCCTATATTATTATTATTATTATTATTATTATTATTAACGTGTCATCAAAATTGCAATAGCAGTCACATTATAAATGAGTTCCACGTCAACAGAATTGTTAACTTAAATGGAGACTTAACAGTTGTACAAAATTTCAAATATTTAAAAAATTAAGGGACCAAATTCACCAAAAAATTATTGGGGGACCAAAATCACAAATTAGGAAAATTAGGGGAGACTAAAAATGCAAATAAGTCTTTATTTTTTCTTCTAAATCCTCTATGAATCTTCAAGCTTTATGCTGATGTTGATTGGGCAAACTGCATACACTAGAAGATCAACCTCTAATTTGTGTCTTTTTTGCCCACTCTCTCATTTCCTCGAAGTCAAAGAAGCAGACCATCGTGAGCATGTCTTCAACAGAGGCTTAATACATGGTCTTAGTAGCTTGGCGAGTGAGTTGACTTGGCTTCATTATTTTTGACTGATTTTGGTGTTATACGCCATCTACCTTAGTTTATTGTGATACCAAGCTGTTATACATATTACCAATCCAATGTTTTATGGTCGCACCAAACACATTGAAATCGATTACCACTTTGTGCATGAGAAAATCACCTCTGGTGTTCCCAAATTGGTATATGTTCCTCCTCTCATCATCCGTTAGCATATGTCTTTACCAAAGCTCTATACATCTCTCTTCCTTAATTTCAGTTTTTTTGTTAGCAAGATGTTGCATTTAGAATATGTTTTAGTCTATCTTGAGGGGAGTATCATCATATAGTTAGTTTTTTGTTATTGACAATTGGTGTTAATTATTATAAAGTTAGTTTTATGTTGATTCTTTCCCATATTTATTTATTTTTAGTATTCTATTTTAGTTGTAAGTTTTCTGCACATTTTTCTTCTATCGAGAAAGATTAATACATTTTTTTCTCTATTCTTTCTCTCAAGTTCATGTTCATCAATTAATATTTATAATGTCAAATATTGTATTTATTAATTTTACTTTCACATTAACTATGTGATTTTATAAATACTACAGTGTGATCTCTTTTTCTACTCTCCATCCTAATTTACTCAATAGTAGTTAGTCAATCACAGTAGGATTTAATTGAGATCCCAAGTAGTAAGATACTTAGCATGCTTTTGGAAGAATGTACTTTTTTTCAATCAAACCTACTATTACTTTCACAAGACTTGTATTGGAAAGTCAAATATATCCTTGAAATTGGTGAACGTAAGTAAGGGCACATGCCGGACCGCCAACACAATTTTTGAGATAGGACTTTTTTAATTAACTAAATAAATTATTATAATTATTATAATTTTATTCAATTTTTTTCTTTTAAACTTTTAGATATAAAATTACTTATTAAATTATTATTATGTATAATTAACATTTATATTAATATTTGGTGATTTTGATATATCACAATTTTATTATATTACATATAGAAAAAAATGTATTATACTAGATTAACATGATGGAAAAAAGCAACTAATAAAATAAATAAATAATTATTAATTATGAGAAAACGTTATAGTAAGATGAGATTTATTATTTTAATCAAAAGAAAATTTTATTAGAATTTAATCATTATACATTAAATTATACACTGTCATCCAATGATGTGTTGGCGCATCATTTAATGAGCATGACACCTCATGTATTATTAGCTCATTAATTAATGTGGCAATACAGTAATTTTTTTTACACTTCCATTGTATATACATAAAATCCTATATCAATATAAATTTTAATATAAGTATAATTAATATAAGTATAAATTATGAGGCTTATGTAATATTGGGGGCCTAAAATCATTGTTTTAGTAGCTTGGCCCTTGGGCCGACCTTGAGCACATGTACGCAAACATACACTTAGCTTGAGTTTGGTGGGCGTGAATTAAGAGTAGGAAGCATGAAATAACATAGAAATCCACCTTGAGGTGTGTTTGGTGCATCGATGTATTAATGAGGAAATAACACATAGTCGTGGGCACCATTGGTTTTTAATTTCTCTACAAAGGGGACGAGAAACAAAAAATGGCATATGCTCTGCTCTTGTGTTTACTCTCTCTCTCTCCTCTCTTCCGACTCATGAAAATCGATTACCTGAACAGATAATCGATTTTCACAATAATATTGACAAAATATTTTATAAAATAATAAATAAATCAATTTTTCTTTCATCTCATCAATCAACCAAAGAACTTATTTTCACATCTCTTTCTCTATTCTTTCACATCAAACAATCTATAAATCACTCATATCTCTTCCCTATTTCTTTCTTCATATTTCTCTTATTCTCATTTTTCTTCTCTCTATTTTTTTTTATCACGCCAATAAATCATTAGTGTCTATTGTGCATGTCAAAACTCAAAATTATAATCACTCACTTTATTAAATACTATTAGGGCCCGTTTGGTGCACATGATAAGAATATGATAACTTTATCCCATCCTGTCACTTATCATGTGTTTGTTGCACCAATATGATATGATAAATTTATCCTGTTGCTTATCCTATCCTTTCCTTCTAGTGCAATTCTTATCCTGAGGGGGGAGTTGGGTTAGGATTGATAGATAGGATAGGATAAAATAAAAAATTTCTTCCTCATTTATCCTCTCTTTCTCTCTCCTCTCTCCTCTCTCCCCCCTCTTTCTCTTCCTCTCTCTCCTCTCTCTCTCCTCTCTCGCTCCTCCTCTCTCTCTTCCCCTCTCCCCTCCCCCTCCCTCCTCCCCTCTCTCCCCCTCTTTCTCTCTCTCCTCTTTCTCCTCTCTCTCTCTCCCCCTCTTTCTCTCTCCTCTCTCCTCCTCCTCTCCTCTCTCCCCCCTCTTTCTCTCTCCCCCTCTCCCTCCCCCCCTATTCTCTCTCCTCCTCCTCCCGCTCTCACCTCTCTCCTCCCCTCTCTCTCCCTCATCTTTCTCTCTCCTCCCTCTATAAAACGATTTTTATGGTAATTTTAATATTAATTTTTATATTTTTAGCAATTTTTATTTATGTGTACTTGCTGAAAAGCAAAAAAATAATTTAAAATTGTAATAAGGGTAATTTTGTCATTTTAATATTCTTTATATCCTATCCAACCATAATTTGTCCATCTCAAACGTAGGATAGGATAAAATAATCATATCTGTCTTCTTATCCTGGTGTACATCAAACATAAGATAAGATAAGAGCTTATCTTGCTCTTATCCTATCATGTCACTATCTAACTCTCTTATCCTATCATATCATATCCTATCATGTGCACCAAACGGGCCCTTAACATACATGTTTAGTTTTTTAAGCAGAAAAATATTCAAAAATCTAAAACCTTAGATATAAAATAATTTCTTGCAATTTTTGTATTGAAAACCAGCTCACGGTCCGTAAAAAACAAAAAAAAAAAAGAAAAGAAAGAAAACCAGCTCACGATAGAGAGTCTTTTGAGTTTTAACTCATGTTTCTAACCGAATAGAAACTCTGAAAGCAACTGTTTTCATTTTTTTTCGTCGTTTTGACCATTGGAGACCAAGTAATCTATGAGAGACAAAAATTTACGTGGCTAAACAAAGCAATTGTTGTTCCGCAAAGGTGTGGGGGCAAAATTTTACTCTTGAATAATTTGAATTTTTATGCATGTTATGACATTCATTTATAATAGAGACATATAAATAATATAAAAAGAGTTTAATTACTATGCACTGACAGTGTAAAAGAGTTTTATACTGACGTTTAATCAAGATTCTTCATTTAATGACCTTTAAAATATTAATTAGTAAAGTCAACAAACTTACCATAAATCAAGGGTTGTGATTAAGTGTCAGTGTAAAATTTTCTACACTGTCAGTGCACAAAGGATTTAATTAGTATACACTGTCAGTGTAAAGAAATTTTCATAGACATTCAATAGTGTATCGCTACATCATTTAATGAATGTGACGCTTCATGTGTTATTAAATTTAAAAATAATGTGGTAACACAAACATCCATGTAAAATTACTTTACACTTACCCTCATATATAAAATGGTTCAATGTCGCATCATGGAGAAGCCTGCGCTAGATACGCGCATTCCCTTTGGGATTTTTCATCTCATCGTCTTGCTTCAGTTTCTTTTTCTTCTTTCAAATTTAAGTCAGAAAGTCGACATGGCGCCTCCGATTTTGGCTCTTCCTTCCGAGACCGGTCGTGTTCTCAGCATTCAATCTCACACCGTTCTGGTTTTTTTTTTTTTTCCTGTTTCGCTTGATATATTTTTAATGTGTAAAAATATTCATTTTGATTCTACTTAGATTGAAAAAAATAGAATTCACCTTGTTGTTGGTCTTGCCTGATATGTATTGGCATGATATTCATGAGTGTCTTAACTCTTAAGTTCCGTGTGCATTGAACCTTGTTTAGCAAATAGCAATTGCAACTTTCTTTTAGGAAAAATATATTCTACACTAAAAAAAATAGTATAGGGAAGAAATAGATAGAAAGCAAAAAATGAATGAGGAGAGAGAAAATGAAAGATGTAATAATTGATGTGAAGAGAACGAAGATAAATAAAAGAAAAAATGAGTGTAGAGGTGAGTGTATAAAATGAGTGTGGAAAAATCATGTTCTTGTTATTGTAGTTACGTTTGGTGTTTGTGATTCTCAGGGTCATGTTGGGAATAAATCAGCTGTCTTCCCTTTGCAAATTTTGGGCTATGATGTGGATCCAATTAATTCTGTACAGTTTTCCAATTACATAGGCAAGCTTGCTTCTTCTATTCCTTCATTCCAGTCCCAGGACCTTGGAGGCTTGATACATGTCATCTGGGTCTCCTAGTTTGAATGACAGTGAAACTTTTGTTTGATAGATTTGAGGACTATGCAGGGTACCCAATTTTCAAAGGTCAGGTTTTGAATGGACAGCAACTCTGGGAGCTAATAGAAGGCCTTGAAGCTAATGATTTACTCTACTACTCACTTATTAACTGGTATGTGAACAACTTTGTTTAATTGTGAACTGTATCACACTTTCCTCATGATCTGAATAGTGTGATACAATGTCATTAAACGTGACACGTAATAAAAAAATTAATAGGAAACACACAATTAGACTATAGTGATAAAAAAGTAAGAATTATATTGGATTTTTCTATTTCTTAGGGACTAAACTAAAAAGTCAGAGACAGATTTTCTAGTTTGCTCTAGCCTAAAATTAAATTAAATAATATATATTGTTAGTTATGACAGTTATGACTTAGGAATGAGTTTGTTAATTGTTGTTAGGTTGTTATTTCAGTTAGGTTAGTTAGTCGTTGCTCTCTAAGCTGCCTATATATAGTATCTTGCTCTATAGGAAAAGATGTGAAGTGTGTTAGTGAGTGAGAACGATTATGGGAAGAACCTGTCTGAAGTTAACAGGGTGTAACCTTGTCTGAAGCAGCTTGTCTGAAGCTGGTTGTCTGAAATAGAGAAACGTTTTTCTCTGCATATTTTCTTCTCTCTTTTCGTGTTCTTTGATTCTTTTTCTTTTAAGCTTTCAATTTCTTTTCTTACCCAACAAGTGGCGCCGTCTGTGGGAAGAAAGTGAAAGGAAAGATAATCAAGAATGGCAACGAAGTTTGATATTGAGAAGTTCTCTGGAGCAAATACTTTGGGCGTGGAAAATCAAGATAGCTATCTGATACAGCAAGGTTGCGAGGAAGCGTTGAAGGGGGAGGTGAACATGTCATCATCTTTAACGCAGGCAGAGAAAAAGAATATGGCAGACAAGGCAAGGAGTGCAATCGTTCTGTGTCTTGGTGATAAGGCACTCAGAGAGGTGGCGAAGGAGAAAACAGCTGCAGGGATGTGGACCAAGCTGGAATCTTTATACATGACAAAGTCTTTGGCTCATAGACTCTGTCTAAAGCAACAACTTTACTCGTTCAAGATGGTGGAGTCAAGAATGATTGAAGAGCAGTTGGCAGTTTTCAGCAAGATTGTTGATGATCTTGAAAACATTGGTGTGAAGCTTGAAGATGAGGACAAGGCCGTTATTCTTCTGAATTCTTTACCTAAGACCTTTGAATTTCAGAGATGCTTTACTGTACGGGAAAGATCAGATGATCACTCTAGAGGAGGTTGTGACCTCAGTTCGAACCAAAGAGTTGCAGAAACTTCAAGATTCGAAAGGTGTAGAGGAGGTTCCCTCTGGTCTAGTTACAGTGAAGGGCAAGGGAAAGAAGTCAGAGAACAAAGGGAAGAAGGCAAAGTCTGAAGGCAAGAAGCAGATCAAATGTTTCAAGTGTCAGAAGTTGGGTCATATCAAGAAGCATTGTCCTGAGAAAGATGCCTAGGAGCATAGGAGACAGGAAACTGCAGGTGTTGCAGAGGCTTCTGAAGGATATGAATCTGCAGGTGTTTTGGTAGCTTCGTCTGAAGATTCTCTGAAGAGTTGGGTCATGGATTCAGGGTGTACCTATCACATGTGTCCTGTGAAAGATTACTTTGAGACCTTAGAATGAAGGAGTATGGGTCTGTACTTCTTTGGGAACAACAAAGCTTGCAAGGTGCAGGGCATTGGGGTAATCATACTGAGGATGTTTGATAACAGAGAGATGTTGTTGCAGGATGTGAGGTATGTTCCAGAGCTCAAAAGGAACCTTATGTCCATTAGCATGTTTGATGTTATGGGATATTCCACTAAGGTGGAGGGTGGAATGATGAAGGTGTCCAATGGAGCATCCATAGTTGCTAAGGGGAGAAGAAGTAATGGGTTGTACATTCTGGAAGGATCAACTGTCATTGCACATGCATCAGTTGCTAGTCAGTCTATGGTAGACAAGACTAAGCTATGGCACCTACGTTTGGGCCATGTTAGTGAGAAAGGCTTGGTGGAGTTGGAGAAGCAACAACTGCTGATGGGTGATAAGCTTCAGAAGCTGGATTTCTGTGACCAGTGTGTTTTGGGTAAGTCTCATAGAGTGCAGTTTGGGGCAGGTAAACACACTTCCAGTAGACCTTTTGAATATGCACATGCAGATCTGTGGGGTCCATCAAGGACTCAGACGCATGGTGGAGGGTCTTATTTTCTGAGCATTATTGATGACTTCTCAAGGAGGGTATGGACATACATTTTGAGGAACAAGACTGAGACATTTCAGAAGTTCAGAGAATGGCATGCTCAAATTGCTAATCAGCAGGGGACCAAGTTGAAGGTACTGAGAACAAACAATGGGCTGAATTTGTTTCAGATGAGTTTAACAGTTTTTGCAGGAACCAGGGAATCAAAAGGCATAAAACTGTGGCAGGGACTCCTCAACAAAATGGACTTGCTGAAAGGATGAACATGACCATTTTGGAGAGAGTCAGATGCATGCTTTTGGGAGCAGGGATGCCTAAGATCTTCTGGGGAGAAGCTGTAAACACTGTTGTGTATATTAACAGGTGCCCTTCGTCTGCTTTGGGGTACAAGACACCTATGGAAGTTTGGAGTGGAAAACCAGCTGATTACTCTAATCTGAGGGTGTTTGGGGCTTTGGCATATGCACATGTCAAGCAGGATAAGCTGGAGGCACGAGCTGAGAAATGTATCTTCCTTGAATACGCTGATGAGTCAAGGGATATAGGCTATGGATGTTAGAACCTAAACCTTCAAAGTTTATTATCAGCAGGGATGTAACATTTGATGAGATGAGAATGGGAATGCTTGGTGGAGACTCTGAAAATGGGAGGGAGAAAGCTCACATTGAGGTGGAGGCATCTACGAGCAAACTCAGGGAGGATCGTCTGAAGACTTCAGAAGGTGCTACTTCAAAGGTACATCAAATGATACTTCAGCAGGTTCAGACTTCAGAAGGTCTGAAAATTTCAGAGTGTCTGAAAACTTCAGACGGGCTGAAGACTTCAGAAGGTCTGAAGACTTCAGAGGGTCTGAAGACTTCAGAAGGTCATGTGAATGACTATAAGCTAGCTCGTGATAGAGAAAGGAGGGTTCCAAAACCTACCAAAAGGTTTGGACACGCTGACCTTATATGTTGCTCTTAGTACGACTGAAGAGATATAGGGTTCAGATGAACCAAGAAACTTCAGGGAAGCACAGGAGAGTTCAGAGAGGCAGCAATGGCAACGTGCCGTGGAGGAGGAACTTGATTCGCTGGAGAAGAACAACACATGGAGACTTGTGGACTTACCTGAGGCACGAAGGTAATCAAATGCAAGTGGGTCTTTAAGAAGAAAGACGGATTCCTGGTGTTGAGAAAGCGAGGTTCAAGGCAAGGCTTGTGGCTAAGGGATTTACACAGGTTGAGGGTGTGGATTATAATGAGATATTCTCACCAGTTGTGAAGCACTGTTCTATCAGGATTTTGATGTCAATTGTAAACCAGTTTGATTTGCACCTGGAGCAATTGGATGTCAAGACACATTTCTGCACGGAGATCTGGATGAAACCATTTACATGGAACAACCAGAGGGGTTTGCTGAAGATCAGAGAGTGTGTCTACTTCAAAAATCATTGTATGGTCTGAAACAGAGCCCAAGGCAGTGGTATAAGAAGTTTATGATTTTCTGATGAGAATGGACTTCAGCAGGTGTAGTTATGACAGCTGTGTCTACATTTTAAGAGAAGAACAAGACATTTTGTACCTGCTCTTGTATGTAGATGATATCCTGGTGGCTAGCCGTAACAAGCATATGATCAATCAGCTCAAGACAAGGTTAAATTCAGAATTTGAGATGAAGGATCTTGGAGTGGCTAAACGCATACTTGGCGTTGATATAGTAAGAGATGAGTTAAAGGGTGTACTGCGTTAACTCAGGAGGCTATCTGAGGAAGGTTGTGAAGAGGTTTAGGATGCATGAATCTAAACCTGTGGGCACACCCTTAGGACACCACATGAAGCTCTCAAGGAGTCAAGCTCCTGATTCAGAAGATGAAAGGAGGAAAATGGATGATGTTCCTTATTCTAGTGGAGTTGGAAGCATCATGTATGGGATGGTTTGTACCAGACCAGACTTGGCTCATGCTGTGAGTGTTGTCAGCGAGGTTCATGGGAGACCCTGGACAAGCACATTGGGAGTCTCTGAATTGGATCCTCAGATACCTGAATGGAACACCTGATCAGGATTGCTAGATCATAAGAAACTGTACCTCTCTGAAGGTGGAGCTGCAATTGAAGGGTTCGTTGATGCTAACTAATGCAGGGTGTGTGATACACGAAGTCCTTATCAGGTATGTGTTTACTCTATTTGGAATTGCAGTGAGTTGGAAGGCAAAGCCTTCAATCATGGTAGCACTGTCTACAACAGAGGCTGAGTATATTGCGTTGTCTGAAGGAGTGAAGGAAGGTCTGTGGTTGAAAGACATGCTGAATGAGTTGGGAATTGAACAGGAGTGTGTTCAGATTCATTGTGATAGTCAGAGTGCTATTCACTTGGCCAATCATCAGATGTACCATGAAAGGACCAAGCACATTGATGTGAAGTTTCACTTTATCAGAGAAGTGGTTGAAACAGGGGCAGTAAGGATTGTGAAGATTGCTTCTGAAGATAATTCTGCTGATATGTTGACCAAAAACACTACCAAGATGCAAGTTTGAGAGATGCTTAAACTTGGTGGGCTTCGTCTGAATAATGTCATTCCAAAGTCAAGGTGGAGATTGTTAGTTATGACAGTTATGGCTTAGGAATGAGTTTGCTAATTGCTGTTAGGTTGTTATTTCAGTTAGGTTAGTTAGTCGTTGCTCTCTAAGCTGCCTATATATAGTATCTTGCTGTATAGGAAAAGGAGATGCAAAGTGTGTTAGTGAGTGAGAACGATTACGGGAAGAACCTGAAGTTAACAGGGTGTAACCTTGTCTGAAGCAGCTTGTCTGAAGCTGGTTGTCTGAAATAGAGAACGTTTTTTCTCTTGCATATTTTCTTCTCTCTTTCGTGTTCTTTGATTCTTTTTCTTTAAGCTTTCAATTTCTTGTTCTTACCCAACATATATATATATATATATTTTAAAAGTATTGTTATGTTTTGTGGTTTTGACTTTGAACCTTTGGCCATATTTGCTATTAGAAGCTCTGATTATATATGTTTTGTGTTATACTTTTGAGCACTACTGACATTGTCACTAAACTGCTAGCATTTTGCATTTCAAATTTGTTCCTTACTTTGATTACTCTAATTTTGGATCTGACTCCTGAATGTTCAGGTTATATTGGTTCAGTTTCTTTTCTCAATGTTGTGTTGGAGGTTGTCAGCAAGCTTCGCTCAATAAACCCTGAGCTTACATATGGTAAGAGCACTGAAAAATGCTTAACTTCAAGGGTGTTAATGGGTTGGTTTAATTCTATTTGAGACTAAGCTTTGATCTAAATTAGAGTTCATTATTGCAAAGTATGAACATATCAGGAGCAAAATTGAACCAAGAGAAATAATAGAGCTGCCTTAACAAAACCATTAGTTCTTTTGGTTCAGTTTCAACTTTCAACCGACATTTTTCATTGTTATTTTTATTGTCAAGGTTGATAATTGAAGCCCTGGGAGAATGATGTCATAGTTCTTTTTATTTGTTGGGCATCATTCATTATAGAGCATTTTCTTTATTTGTATTTCTAAAGAAGGATTGCCTATATATATGTGGAGGAGGGTTCAACTTACACTCGTGTAAGTTACACCAAGTTTTACACCGTTGATAACTACAAATCGAATGTGTTTTTACTAATCCAACCGTTGAATTATGTTTATTCATCATCATGAATATATGTGTCAAATTTCGTAAAATTTTGACACCAATAACTTGATAATCATGATGGTTGGGTTTTTCATATATTTCAAATGTATATATAACGTTAAATCTTGAGACATCACAATGACATATCAAATAATTTCGGATTAATGTAAAATTTTATATGTATGATCTATATGATAGTAACTTTTAATCCAACGGTGGATTACTTAATACAATGATTCATTAAAAAGTTATTCAGCAGTGTAATACTTGATGTAACTTGCGCTGGTGTAAGTTGAACCCTCCTCATATATGTGATATGTCTGCATTTTGTTTTCTTGTCAGTATGTGATCCAGTGTTGGGTGATGAAGGAAAGTTTTATGTTCCACAAGAGCTGGTGTCAGTATACCGTGAGAGGGTAAGACTGATTCACAAAAATATGTCTCTATGTGTGCATGTGCAAATAATATACACAATGTATCACCAAGCTCAAAATATATGAACTTCTCTGGCCAACTGTCATATACATCTCAAGTTTATGTCTCCAATAACTGAAAATTAGAATATAATAAATGGTTATTGAGTTCCTAATTATGAGATGATACAAGCATACTTTCCTTTCATGTAGCCCATTTTAATGTTAAAAAATTCTGTACTTATTTTGACATCTCAGTACACACATTTTGACAGGTTGTTCCAATGGCTTCAATGTGACTCCCAACCAGTTTGAAGCAGAGCTCCTGACAGGGTCTAGGTAATTATAACATAATTATAAAACCGAAAGATTGGGTTTAGAAGGTATTCTGTGTTCTTTTTTTTTTTAGTTTTTCCTATCACTATTGGGAGTATAAGATTTTTGTCTATTTCTTCTATTTGTTGCATTGCCACAATATTTCTGTTTTATACCCTCTAAAATATTCATATTGGCAGGATTCAGTCTGAAGGAGATGGTAGAGAAGCTTGTAACTTACTTCATGCAGCTGGACCTTCAAAGGTTTGCTTAAATCTTGTGTGTTGGAATTTTTTTTCTCCTTTAGGTGGGTGGGGATTGAAATCTCTAAACTGTTTTTCCCCTTTGGACAGACTTCCTGTATTGGTCCTGATTCTTTCTGATATATTTGTCTTGAAACGGTTTGTCTCTATTGTTGTTCTAATATTTATGTGGACATCTACTGGGACCAATTAGTCACAAACATTCCATGCTTATGTTTTGTTTCTCTCAATCGTTTAGCTAATGTATATGCATCCTCAGGTTGTAATTACAAGTATAAATATAGATGGGATTCTTCTCCTCATTGGCAGCTATCAAAAGGAAAAGGTGGGATAAATGTCATGTATAATGCTTATTAAGGGTAATATTTTTCTTCTAATTTCAGATATATGAATAATACTGTAGATCAATATTATTAATTTTTTCATAGTTAACTTATACAATATGTCTGCTTGTCCCTTGAGTCTTGACAGTGGTTTATAAATTTTTTGTCTCCACAATTCCTTGTCTGAAACTGGACTAGTCAATTTGACCAACAAACTGGTAAACTGGCCAATTGTCCAATTTGGTTAGCACATGATACTGAAGAACAGTTGGGTATAACAGTTGAATTAGTGCACATTATGATAATGTGGCACTATTTTGATGAGCCACATGATCGCCACATTTCACTGAAGTAAAAGGCAGTGCAGGTGGGATGACCAAACTCACTCACCTAGTGAATTTGGCAAGCACGATATCATTGTGATAATTTGTTGTGCTTTGTGGATAAAATGTTTATACTCTTGGAAATAATGCATGAAATGATAATAAAATAAACAAAAGAAATCCATTAATATATTAAATACATTAATTTAGGAGGTATTTTTAATTAGATATTTAAAAGTTATAGGAAAATATTTTTCTGCTATCAAATTGTCACTTAAAGATTATAACAGAGCTGCAAAATTTTCATATTATTGTATATTCAATACTTAAGCATTCTTCAATTTTTTTTAAAAAAATTGAAATTACTATTTGCTCTCTAAACATACATATGTCAACACACAATAATCATGTCAGAAACACTGAAGAAAGAAACAGTGCAATCTATACTTATTCACACTCTTCACTCACTTTTCAACTTCTATATATTCATGGTTTAAATTATACACTATGTGCTCTTCATAGTAACATCCTAAATTTCTATTACCTTCTGTGTGTAGGGACATCCCCCCAAACAATTTAAGATCATGATTCCCAAAATACCAGCTTATTTTGCGGTATGAATATTCTATAAATACTTCTTTTGATATATGGTTCAGTTTTTGCAGTGTTATCTGGGAAAAAATTGAGTGGTAAAAATCATTTGGTGCCAAACATGAATAAAATCAGCTTGAACCAATGCTTGGGTGGGATTTGTAAGATATATGGATTATCACTCACATCTGTTTGTTTATTCCTACTCATTAGTGTGTTTCCTAGTTTTCATTTCACAAAATACAAGGACAACATTTAAACCACTTTGCATTTCCTACTTGGCCTCAAATTTCCTTTGAAACTAAAAAATACTGTATTTGTTCCAGTTTATATGGTTCTCTATGGAAAAAAGAAATGATGAGGAATGCGGTTCACCTCATCATTTAATCACTTTGCAAGCTAGCTACCAACAAATCTTACCTTGACACTCACTGTCTACTGTTTTTAATTACTATTTATCCATTTAAGCTGGTGCTTGTTAGTCAGTAAGGAGTTTATTGGGTGTGTTAGCCAAATAATGAAAAGAAAGAACAACATTTCATCCTAGAAATTTTCAAATCAACCAAATTGACTTATAATTTATTCAATGAATGTTGCTATAATTATGTTTTATGTTCTTATGCTGGTAGGGAACAGGAGATCTAATAACTGCACTTCTTCTTGGTTGGAGCAATGTAATGCCATTGCTTAATAGTTTTGGCTTGGTTATAGTGTTTCTTGTAATTGCATAATACTAACCTAAACTATGTCTTTATTCATTCCAGAAATACCCGGACAACCTTGAGAAGGCTGCAGAACTTGCAGTATCAAGTTTGCAGGTATTTGATTATTTTTTATGTGTACCATCAAGCTTGTTCTTTTCTTCCTCCTTTCAATGTTGTGAAACTATTGGTTAAGATATGGAAGGTCTTCATCATTTGGCATCTTTATTAACTGTGAGATTTTAAAATTTTGACATTCATTTTGGTGAATTTACTCATTTTTGAATAATGGATGATTAATTGTGCAACAATCATAATATTTGCAGGCACTTTTGCAAAGGACAACTGAATGACTATAGAAGTGTCGGGCATGATCCTCAGTCAACCAATTTAGAAATCAGATAATCCAAAGCCAGGATGATAATTCGCAACCCACAAGTCAAATTTAAAGCTGAAATATACATCTAAATTGATTATATGATCTGAACACCTATTGTATGTGTAATTTTTATCTAGCAAGTGTTTTTTAGTAAATTAAGTTTCTATACTTTTAAAATACTTTTAAAATTAAGCGAGTTTGGTCCCTTTAGTTACAATTTTTTTTTATCTAAAATCCTCAAATTATCACTTTTTGCTTAATACCTCCACAAATTGAATTGATAAACCATTTTTCAATATTATTAATTTCTAACTCACCAATCAAATATCAAATTTCACCTAAAATAAAAATCCCCAAATTCATGCCATCTTCAAACAATAATTTCACCTCATACAAAATCCTCAAATTTTATTAAGTTTCTATTAAAAATTTTACTTGTGAACGTTTAAAATTATTTCATATCTCAACTCTATCATTAACTACCAAAATAGTTGCACTGAAAATGAAAACTTGAGGTTTTTAGGTAAAAGACAAATGTCGGGGGACCAATAGTGTGTTTGGTAAAATTAAATAAATTAATACTTTGTTTGGTGTAATTTAGGAATATAAGAGAGAGAAATGAGAAGAAGAGAAGTGGGAAGGAGAGAATTAGGGAAGAGAAATAGGTGTGAAATGAAAGAGAAATATGTTGTTTGGTGTGAGAGAAATGGGTGTTGAAATGGAGGAGAAATATTGTCTTTTAGTTGTTTGGTATGAGAGAAATGTGTGTGAAATAAAAGAACTGATTATTAAAAAAAAATCGATTTTTTTTTGCTCAACAATCGATTATTGGGACATTAAAAATAGATTTTTTATGACAGTGGTTAACATAAAGATCGATTATGTGTACATGAAAATCGATTCTTTTGAGGGTGTTGGAGATTTATTGGAAGTACTGGGTACAGGCTTCTGAAGTATTCAAGGGTGTGGTTTGTTGAGCAGCAATCATTTCACTTTGAATCTTTGAAGAATTTTCAGGAATTATGTTTTCCTTGGGTTGAGTAGAAGGGATGTCAGTTTTTTTTATTGATCTTTAGGGGGATCCTTGGTCGAGGAGTAGGTGTCTTAGCCGGTTTTTCTGTTTCTTTCTCTTTCAACTGAGAAGCATCGGAATGGACTCTTGTCAACTTTATCCTCAAGACCTGGTTCAACCCCTATCATTTTAGTCTGTTGAACATCACCTTCTTTCTTTGATTCTGTTTCTTCTTCTCTTTGAGAAACATCATCTTCTGGTCGAGATGCTAGAGGGGAACTCACACTTAGTTCTTTTTCTTCGCTTCCCTCTTTGACGATTGTTCTTGACCAGATTGATCTGTTGGTGTTGGTTGAGCTGTTGATTTCGAAGAAGAATTTATCGTTTGAACCTACAATTAATGAAAATTTGGTTAGAAGAGCTCAAAGAAGATATAGAATGTTAAATTCGAAATTCCACCTCAATGCCTTCTGGTATTAACATTTCCTTTTGCCTGGTCTCTTATGAGAGATATGTTTCACTCGAAAAGCATAATATTTTCTAGCCACCTATTCGAGATGAAAGGATGAATGATTGAAAGGAATCTTGAAATGAGGATTACAAAGACTTTAAAAATTTATTACCTCAGAAGCTCCAACTTTCTTCTTCTTGATAATTTTCGAGGAACCAGGTTGGACTGATTCAGACTTTGAAGGAAGTTTAGGATCTTCCTCATTCTCATCTTGATCTTTCTCATTCGAACTGTCTTTTGCTTTTGAACTTTTGGAGTCAAAGCGTGCTTTTGTTCTCCTTTCAGCATGAGGATTAGAAGGTGGAGAAGGAGAACTAGAAGAATCATCTTCTGATAGAGAATTCCTTTAAGCTTCAAGAAATGAAAGAATTTGTCAAAATAAAAAACATAAGAACTTGTTAAGATAAGGAGTTCGAAATTCTAAATACCTTTGGATCACTGGGGTAGCAAATTCTGAAGTTTCCTGGACTTATTTTTTCTTAATTCCTCCCACCAGAGGAGCCTGCTTTAACCTTTTTAGCCTTTGAAACTTCAGGAGAAATAGAAGGCTGAATCCAAAGTATAAAGGTTAGAATAATTATGTTAGAACATCTTAAAGAAGGAACAATTCAAAATCAAAATTACCTTCGATTTCCTCTTTCTGCTTGATTGTTCTTCACCGGATTCACTCTCTTTACTGGTGATCATCTTTTGATCTTAATAAGACAATTACAATGAAGAAGTCAATGCATTTGTTAAAATATAGATTCTATTGTGGTACAATATGTGAAGAGTGAAGGCTTACCTTTACCTTTATCTTTCTTCTTTGAAACTTCATTTTCAGGTGGAGGTGCCATCCTGCTAAGACAAGTATCTAAAGATACTTGAATGGAAGAGTAGTACGATGACCACCAATCCCTGAAAGATACTGTGCTATAGAAGGATGGTTCAAATGAACAGGGAGTAAAGGTATGACTGAAATCAGAAAAATGATTGACTAATTCATTCATTGCTTCGATCCCAGTGGTAGCTTGTCCATGGATAACGTCTTCAAGGTAGCGACTCATAGGAGTAGGACAAAGTTGAGAGAGACCAAACTGCCTAGCCACTAAGTTTAGCTGGTAAGAATATTCTTTCATATTCTTGATCGAAAAGCCAAAGAAGAGGACACCCATGTCAAAAACTCTTCCCAAACATCAAGGCTTTCAGCTTGATTACTAGGGGTGTCAGAAGGAAATTTCCTTGTAAATCAGTTTGGTCCACATGATCGAGAAACAAATGTAGAAAGAGAAGGTTTGTGTTTATCAAGGCCAAGAAAAAGAGAGAAATAATGTTTGAATGAAGCAAAGGGACCTTTCTTCCAAGAGATTGGAGTGTAAAAAGACAATCGAAATCCTTCTATTGAATCTGGAAGCTTGGAACTTTTTGACTCCACACTTATAAAATGTTCTTTGAAAATGGCATTGAGCCACAACTGAAGGAGCCAAAAAGGGCCACTCAGAACTTTGACAAGTGATGGGTTTCCTGGCAAGTTTACCAGTAGTCCAGTACTTTTAGAGTAAGTGAGTTATTGTATCCACAGGGAGCGATTTTAACTTGTAGAGTTATAGTAATTGTATTTTCAATTAAAACGTTTTCGAAAAAAGTTTGGTTGATTTCGTAATGAAATAAGCACAGATAACACGAGAAAATAATATTTAGGACTAGGATTTGATTTCCTTTCATCTCCCCCCTTGTGTATTCAAATTCCTTTTCCCTTATTTATGATCGTACTTGTAATTACCTTAGCATTGTTTAATTACAATAATTATAAGGCATGCCTAGTAATTATCGTACCCGCAAATTCCCCTATAACATCATAATTAAACGCCAAAAGCTATTCTCTACAGGCATTCAAAGTGGCATCTGGCGACCCCGAACATTCCCCGTATTTTGCAATCAGCGCTATCGATTTAGCCATACTTTCACATAAGGCACCTACGGAGGGGTGTGTCACTCACTGAACCTCCGATCGTTAGAATACAATCCTTATGCTATGATATGACTAAACCGAGTACCTTTAGCAATCCGAGAATAAGCTTCATGAACAGCTCCATGCTCACCTACCTCTAATACTAGCCGGAGTTCCACTTTTGTATCCAGAGCACTAGCCTACCATCCCGGCGCACGCGCGGGAGTTGATGCATTACACACATCATAAAGATACCGATAAATTACAAGCATAAAATCAAAAATAAAATAGAAAAGAGAATTCTTATACACAAGGGGATTGAATCTACTACATCAATCCTACTAGAGAGCTTAGCTACTCATGGTAGCCATTACAAACTACTGGGAAATCTGTCACCTTTCCCAATCCTATACTACTCTCTCTTTGTATCAGTGTGTCTGTGACCTTTGCCAAGGGCTCTATTTATAGACTTGGAAAACCATCCAGGGATCAGGTTGTGATGTCACTGGTGAGTGTTTAATCCAATCAGAGGCTGCCTTTACAGATTAGTATCTTCGAATTCGAAGTATATAATGAAAGATTCGAAAAGTCTATTTGGAATCGAAATACATTATAACATAGTGAAATTTGAAGTTGTTATATGATGAATTTGAAAGTTAAGGCATGGTTTTACATGTATTCAAAGTGAATACAGATATTTGATTAAGTGTTAATTCAAATTCGAAATATCTTTTGAAAGCATGAGAAGAAGGAAAATGAGTTCTATAATCTTTACAGAATCTGAAGAACAAAGAATAAAGAAAATATAAGTCTCTTTTATTCATGTACAAATTGAATTCGAATTACATAACAAAGTTCGAATGAAAATACATAAAGAATATATAAAGGTGCATGAAAATAAAAAACTATTCTAAATCTTCAGAGAACTTGATTCTGCCTCCTTGTCCTTCATTTGACCCTCTTCTTCCTCCTCCTCTCCCACAAGCTTTGATTGAGCCTAGGCAAAAGCATTATGCTGACTTGATTGCGCAGCCCTTGGTGCTTGGGGTGTAATTAAAGAAAGTGTGGGGAAGAAGTAAAAAGGATTCATTTACTATGTAAATGAACCTTTAATTGGCTAAAATCCTTAATAAGGATTGAAGAAGCTTATAGCTTTGGCTATTCCGTCAGCCTTAGATAGGAGGGAGTTCTTAGCTAGTTTCTGTTAGGGAAACATAAAATGATCTATTATACAAAGGAACTTAACAAAATATTAAAATATAGATAGCGACCATATAGATAGCGACCATATATATAAGGTAACTAATATTTATTGAAGTGATGTGCTTGCAAGCAACCAAACCTGTTTTGCTGCCAGAAATTGTTCACGAGCTTCTTACAAAGAGACCCACCACCTGAAGGATTGAAGACAACCTTGCAGACCCACTTGCAGAGAGACCCACCGCCTGAAGAAGCAGTGCCAACCTTGCTGACCCACAGCCTGAAGCTGCCGCACACATCGTTGTTCTCGCGTCTCTGGCCGCCCGCATCAACGTTGCAAGCAACCCAGTGGCAGCCAAACAAATCATTGTCATCATCGCTCATTGAGACAATTGATCAGGTGGTATCAGGTGCTCAACCTAGCTCATAATCTTAAACTTCATCCTAATTCTATCTTTCCTATGCTCATTGAGACAATTTTACATATGCTGAACCTTATGATGTATTTGTTTGCCTGTCTCTGTGCTTGATTTGAGCTAGTATCAGGTGGTAATATTGAGCGAGAACGTGCGATCAGGTGGTAATTGCATACTTAAGATGTCACCCACTTTTACCTTATATTAAATGTACTTTATTATATTAGTACATTTAATAAAGTTAACTAATATTAAGAGTTCTTAGATGTGATTATTTCATATTTCCAAATCCATTATACTTTGTTAGGGCCTGTTTGGTTTGAGGAAACGTTTTCTGTTTTCATTATGTTTCCTGTTTTCTGAAATTTTACAAAGGAAAAACTGGAAATGCTGAAAACAACAAATTTTTGTTTCCAACATTTCCAGTTTTTCCTTTGTAAATTTCAGAAAACAGGAAATGAAAATGCAAACCAAACAGACCCAGTTTGTTATATTCTTAATATTAAAAATTAATTAATCCTATTATTTACATATATTAAACATGTTAAATATATTATTAAAATTTAAAGTTAAATATTTATTTGAATAAATCCGTGCATCGCATGGGTTGGATACTAGTTAATAACATGCAAGTAATAACCACTTAAACCTGTCCAGCAATAACATCAAATCAATAAAAAAAACCACTACAAAGGTTAATGAAACATAACAAGCAATCACGAACTACTGAAGCATGAAACTTGGTCTGATCACAATGAAAAGCACAATATGTGAGCTCTACATTAAGGTACCGCTTAGGCACATTCACTGCTAACTACACGTGTATGTCCAACCAACGAACAAGAATCAAATATCAATGGATACTCACAATATTTATTGCACCAAATTTAAATGTTATTGCAGGTAAAACTAACTTAAAATATTTATAGCCAGGTCCTGTTAATTGGTAACAGTACTCCTCTGTCGTCCTCTCATCCATTACTTCACTTTCCTGATTGCGTTGTGGTCAAGTAACTCTATTAGTAGGACATCGCTGTCAACACTAATTCAAATACTTCCGATATGTGGCTTCCTCTTTATATCAGCCAATTCTATTCAGATTAAATAGTTGTAAACTATTTAAGCATGTCCCACTGAGTTTCATCGGGAAATACTATTCATTTCCCATATTAAGGTTTGTTTGGCATTGAGGTTTGCAACCTACCACATGAAAGTAATATTGGCTTTACGTAGGTGATACCTCACCTGACATGAGAACCACTATTATCACTTGTGGTTCTCATGTCTACAATGCTGCAAGAACTCACCCCCAGGGGCTAATTAAGGTTTTGTATTGAGCGTAATGTTGTATGAATTTGTGAAAGCTTAAGCAAATGTTGGATTGCCTAAGAAAATTGTGCGATTTGTATGACGATATTTAAAATGGCGCGAAATAATTTCATAAATTCGGGAATAGTGTTTCCAACGGCCATTATTCTTTAATTAAGAAATTAGGACGTTACATAGAAGAAGAATTTAGGAGTTGGAGGGTGAAAAGAGAGAAGGTCGAGAATTTATTTAAGAGAAAAGCACCACTTTAGTCCCTGAAAGTGTGGTCAACTGTCAAATTTAGTCCCTGAATTGAAAAAAACTGTCAATTTAGCCCCTGAAAGTGTTAAACGTCGGTCAGATTAGTCCTTTTGTTATTGTGCGTTAGTTAACAAAATGTAAAACAAAAGGACTAAACTGACCGACGTTTAACACTTTCAGGGACTAAATTGACAGTTGACCACACTTTCAGGGACTAAAGTGGTGGTTTACTCTTTATTTAAAGATTGGAGTGTTAGAGAGAATTTAAGGGAGAAATAAAGAGTTAAGTTCTAAATACCTATTTCGAAGAGACTCAAGGGAAACCAAGTTAAGATTTAAAATGTAAACTGTGGAAGTGAAGGAAAGTAGAAGGATAGGCTTTGACTAAGGAAATTGGAATAAATTGGTGATTTATATCATTGTTCACGCGAAGTGTACCCTGTTGGGCTTCAATTAAGGTTGTTGCTTAATTTTGGATTTTAAGCCTAATGACCTTGATGCACTAATTTGATGATATATAAAGTTCTAGGTGTCCTATTTAGGTGATTCAAGTTGCATTAGAAAGTTAAGATTCGGGGCTTTAGTTTGATATGCTACACGATATTATTCCGATCTTAGTTTCAACTTCAAACAGGCTTATTCTCTCCCAAGTGAGAAATCTCTCGCTTGAGCGAAAATATCAGTAAAATAGGGGATTTCATTTTAGGGACATGCTTAAATACCTTAAGATGGTGCTTCATATCATCATGCATCTCAAGTGTTATTTTTAAGATTGCAAGTCTCCTTAGCATCTCAGCTTGTCTTAACACATGAGAAAATTATCCTGCAATATGAGAAGCTAAATTCTGCAAATACTTGAGCACAAAGTTAGTAGAAACAAGACATCTCAGATATTTATATTTTATATTTTCGCTTATCTTGAGTCTCAAATATTGGTCTTCTTGATGCATCTTAGTTCACTGTTTTGAGCTCATCTTGACTTGACTTGATGATTGACATTTCTAGTAGAGACCCTTTCTGATTGTAGTTTAAGACTGCATTTTGAAAAAAATTAAAAAATAATATTCTAAACGGAAGTATAGCATATTAAAAATCCCTATACTATTATTAAGTTGAGGGTATTATACATATGCGTTTCATTGTAAACTATTATTAGGTTCCGTAAAATAATATAGTTAAATGTGGTAGTCACAAAAGAACTACTGATCATATAGGATGCATGTAATAGTTATGCCAAATTAGGGTTTGGCATAATTAAAATAATTGGTTGCTACCAATTATTTTAATGTCTCATTTAATATGCTTTAATTTCAAATTAGAGGAAACTGCGAAGATTACAAGTATTTTAATTTATTGATCCAAACGCATATTATTCGCAGTATGAGACTCACCTTAGAATATTTTTAGGGTTTTGACTCATCTGAATAGAATTAGGATGAAGTATTGAGGTTTGAGCGAAGATATACTGCATGTCCCAATATATCGTTGTCGGATATATTGGAGAAAAATCACAGAAGCTAAGATATACTGTATAATGTATGAACGTGGACTTACAGTGATATTGAATTTGATATTTTTAATTATTTCGTTGGAGGTTTGTTACGCATGCATGAATTTGTGCTTCTCAGTACTAGTCACTACCCTATACTATAATACCATGCAGATTACTCTCTTCGTTGTTTTCTATTTGTTTACTTTTTTAATTTGTTTTTTTTTTATTTATCTTTTATTAGATGAATAAAATAATCGTTTTTATTTTATCTTAATATTAATAGGTATATGATAGAATGATACATTATATAAAAAATATTACTTAACGCGTGAAACTTATAATCATAAAACTTTACTCGATGAATTTTTTTTTCTTTAATGTTAGTTGTGATTTACTAATTTTTTTAAGGCTAACCAAATAAACGGTCTCGCTTGGCATTGCAAGGCTCTTATGTCCTCCAGAAAGGGATTAAAACTTTGAACTATGTTTCTATTAGCATCATTAAAGAGTGAGAAATATCCTTGTTCCATTTAATACTTAGTTTAAGATTAGTGTTTGCAAACTTCACACTGCTAATTGTGATATAGTTCAAAATGTCTCGGGAGAGTTTCCTTCAAAATTGACTATTTATCCCTCTGTTAGAGGTGTTCTAAAAATGTGTGCGATCAAGTAAATAGCTTTATGAGGTGAAAGTGTAATTCGCGTAAAATTTTTAGGTGTCAATATATATGGTAACTATTGACATATATGAAATGTAATAGACATTCCTTCAATTGCGTAGATTCATATCTTAAAAAGGTTGACAAAAAATTCTTTCAAAATTAACTATTTGACCCTCTATTAGAGTGTTCCAAAAATGATTGTGATTGAGTAAATAGTTTGATGAACGAATGGATAAGATCCATTTCGAAAATGGAAATAATTGTAATTTGCATAAAATTGTTAAGTATCAACATTTATATTATTATGACTTGATTGGTAGAATTGTACCTCTCAATAAGAGGATTTTTTTATCTGGATAAAGAAAATATCTTGTTGCAAATGAACAATACATTTAGAAATTGTCCATATACGGACATTCAATGAATGGAAAAAGGGTAACAGGAAATGGAGAGTTTGAGAAGTCACTGCCTCAAAACTTAATCAATATGTGTATTGCCTTATTAGGCCTAATTAGAATTGGTAAATAGGCTTGCTTAAGAGTAATGATTTTGCAGAAATATTAAACATGGTTGACTATTGAATAATACAAAGTTAATTAATGAAAGTACAATATCAAGGTGTGGCTATTCATCAGAAATAATGATTGCCAATAGTTTTAATTTTGAGTCCCTATGGAAGCTAGAACCTCATTATCATATGACCCATATAACATATGGTTTACTATTCTCATTTTGATATGACCCATATAACCTATGGTTTAATATTCTCATTTTCATATAACCCAAATAACCTATGGTTTAATATTCTCATTTTCATATGACCCATATATTCTATGGTTTTAGAACCTCGTCTTCAAATGACCCATATAACCTATGGTTTAATATTTTCATTTTCATATGACCCGTATAACCTATGGTTTTAGAACCTCATTATCATATGACCCATATAACCTATGGTTTAATATTCTCATTTTCATATGACGCATATAACATATGGTTTTAGAACCTCATTTTCATTTGCCCAATATAACATATGGTTTAATATTCTCATTTTAATATGACCAATATAAGCTATGGTTTAATATTCTCATTTTCATATGACCCATATAACATATGGTTTAATATTCTCATTTTCATATGACCCATCTATCCTATGGTTTTAGAACCTCATTTTCAAATGACCCATATAATATGTGGTTTAATATTTACATTTTCATATAACCCATATAACCTATGGTTTTAGAACCTCATTATCATATGACCCATATAACCTATGGTTTAATATTCTTATTTTCAAATGACCCATATAACCTATGGTTTAATATTCTCAGTTTCATATGACCCATATAACCTATGGTTTAATATTCTCATTTTGATATGACCCATATAACCTATGGTTTTAGAACCTCATTATCATATGACCCATATAACCTATGGTTTAATATTCTCATTTCCATATGACCCAATTCCACAGCGTAACGCAATGAAATATACTTTTCACTAACATTGAAAAAACATACATTGATGTCAACTTAGGCAGTAATTAGCCTAAGTTGACAAAAAACTGACGATTAAATAGCATCCTCTGATTATGTATTTTGTAATATTTAATTGTTAATTTAGTATATAGATTAGAAGAGGTAGATATAATTTGTTTGAGAATGAAAAATTTTCACAAATTATATATTTTAATATTTAATTTTAAAGTATAGGGGTAGATAAACTTATAACACAGAAATAATTTTTTTAAGAAAAACACATTAATAACTAAATCATAATAGTACATTTGTATTGAGACATAGTAATTTAAGAGTACAAGTATAACACACGGGGATGATCCTTCTATATGAAAATAATGGTATTCAACTTATAATAATTAAGATAAATACCTATGTTTTTTAAGCAAGATTCTTATCAAGAAACAATGTTAGAGGAAATTTTTTTATAATATTAAACTATGTGTTGATTATATTTACTTAAAATTTTATTACCATTTTAATTATAAAGTAAAAAATATCACCTAGGATTAAACATTATACATAAAAAGTCATTAGTATCTAAATTAAAAGTATGAATTAATTGAATATTTTACTATATGTTTTTATCAAATGTAAATATTTTACTTATATTTTGTTGTGTTTAATTGTAAAAATAATAAAAAACGCGAATTAATAAAAACAAATCTTTAAATTTTAAGTTTATTCGTATTTATTTGTTATGTTAATATATAGATTACAATAAGTAAATATAATTCACCCTAATGGTCTAGTACCAAAAGGGTTTTCAACCTGATTCGCATAATGTATTCGTTTAATATTATATTTTGTTGCGGTTCGAAGAGGTTTGGACACAGGAAGTGGACCTGAGTAATCGTGTTGAACATGCATGGTGTTAACCTTCTGAAGACTTAATGTCTAAATTCCAATTCTGCCTTCAGAGATTAGATAGCTGGGGTGATGATATTTATGGTGCAATTCCAAAGAAAATAAAGGAATGTCAGGAGAAACTACAGGGGCTCTACCTACGGTCAGAGGAGTCAAACATCACAGAAGAAATCAAAGCAGAGGAACAAAAATTAGACCATTTATTAATCTCTGAAGAAGTGTTTTGGCAGCAACGCAGTAGAGTATCTTGGCTCAGGCATGGTGACAGAAACACTAAATTTTTCCATCACAAAGCTTCTCAGCGAAGAGACAGGAACAGAGTGGAGACTATCAGGGATGATACAGGCCGCATTTTTGAAGATGAAGATAGCATTGGGCGCATTATGTCTCAGTTTTTCATAGGCCTTTTTTCTATGGGTTCTACATCTAATATTGAAGAAGCCGTACGTGTGGTACAGTAGGGTGAATTCTTGTATGGCTCAATTATTGGCAGCCCCGTTTACAGAGGATGAGGTACTTAACTCTCTCCAACATATGAAGCCATGGGCTGCACCTGGCCCAGATGGGCTCCCTGCCTATTTCTTCCAAAAGTTCTGGCCCATTGTTGGCCCCTCCTGCATGTCCCATGTGCTCGCCGTCCTCAACAATGAGTCTGACCCGGGCCCCATCAATAAGTGTTCAATATATTGATGACGAAGAAAATAAGGTTGCATAAATAGTAGTTTAAAGATATTAAGGAAACCTCAATGCCCGTCTCAACAGTGGGTGAGACGGATATGTGGCAAAATGGCAAAGATTATGTGCAGTATGTATGATACTAGCCCACTGTTGGACCTGATATTATCATGCCCCAATAGAATATAAGGCTCTTCAACATACTCAATAGGATTGCTACATACCAGTATGAGACTCACCTTAGGTGAAAGTGCATCCTTGCAGTATTTTGTGACTAGTCATAATCTTTGCCATATGAAACTCTGAGGTATTTGAATTAGTGTTGTAAGCATATCTCAAACCTCAAAACTATTGTCCCACGGTATTATCATGCCTAATATGGTTTCATCATAGTTTCGAAATAGGGTTTCATCATATGCTTCTATGTACCTTCACGGATCAGGTGGCATTGAGGAAGTTTCATCATAATGTATTTTGATCAGCTTTATTAAATGTACTAATATCAAAGGCTGGAATGGAATGACACTTTGCTTCTTTTCATAAGCCAATTGCAACCTCCTTTGCAAGCAATTTTCAGTGTGTCTTTTCAAATGACTAGTGCTGGCACCTTTACCTCCAGTAGCAAATTTGTCTTTACAATACTTGCAAACAGCTTTCTTTGCACCTCCCTTAACTTCAACTTCCTCAAAATCATTCCAAATAGCTGAAGTTTTCTGCCTCTTCCTTTTAATGATTACATCTTCACTAACTTGATCTTTGTCTTTTTCACCCTCTTGTGCGTTTTTTAGTAGTTGATTTGAATTTGTGGGCACCCGTACATTCACCTCATTAATAGATCCAGGAGTGGATGAAACTACTTCATTGCTTTGAAGTGGAGAAGCCATTTTCTGGAAAATAAAATTAAATACATAAAATTAGAATCAAAATAGCATAATTATTAACAAAAAAATAAAATAAAAAATATAGTAGCATTGCAAATTAAATGCATTCCATTCAACTTTTGGTGACTTCATTTGCTTTGAAAATTACTATCTAATGGTATTCAAAGTCAATGATGTGAAAATATATAGAAATTGTAATATAAAATTTTGGTCACTAAAATATCACTTCCGTTTTAGTCAAATATCACTATATAACAAATGCTATTTGGTTTATCAACTTTCACGTCAGCAACTTTGGTGCAGGATAATGCCAAATGCTATTTAATTGGTTTATATATGACAAATGCCATTCCTGATCATTTTTATATATGACAAATGTTATTTGGTTTATCATTTTTATATATGACAATTGACAAATTCTATCTGGTTTAGCAATCTTCCTTATTAACATTGCATGAATATAAATTCCCACTATGCTGTTTGGTGCAGGATAGTCATCAACTTTCACAGTTTCAATTTTATGGAATAATGCCATATGAATATAAGCCTACTAGTCTGCTCTACTATTTTTATATATGACAAATACTAATGCCTTATGGAATAAAATTGAATTGCGATTGACTTATAATCCTATCATTTATCTATGAGGAAAAGCATGCTAGGATGGGGACCATTGTATATGATTTTATGTCCATTCAAGCGTGGTATAACAAGATTAACAGGGATCACCTGTTAATGCTATCGACATATGGATTTCTCATTTGATTCCTGCAAGACTAAAAGATTATAAGGTAATCTTTTTATTACATATTTTAGGGTTTAGGGTTTAGGGTTTAGGGTTTAGGGTTTAGGGTGCTCCATAATTCCTAAGAGTGGGAGCAGGAATCATGTGTCTGAACTCCAAAAAGGTTCAGGGATGAAGAGGCATCTTTGATGAGACCTCCTTTGAAAGGGAGGTGCCTACATTGGCTGAAGGTATTCCAATGTTGCTCCACCATTGTTCCTTATTGTGCAATCTGTTGCCAGCCACAAGTGCTTGGATGATGGCACCAAGTGTTTCCTCTGTCAGCTCTATGTGGACTCCTTTGATGTCAGAGATGATGTGTGGCTGACCTTGAGATGATCCCTTAGCCTTGTAGCATGCTGCATAGAATGCACTAGTCATCTTTGGAAAGACTGACTCAGTCATGCCCAAGTATTCTTTCCATCCTTGTTTCTCCAAATAGGGACCAATATCCCATCCTTCATCTCTTAGCTCTTGGAATGAGATCACTCTTCCTATGATGATCTTCTTATCTACGAACCTTTTGGTGAACTTATCTTCTACCTCAGCATTGGAGAAGAGATCAGATTGAAAAGAGATCTTCTTTCCTTCTGCAACCTTGTCTTTCCCTTTCTTTGAAGATCCAGGTTGTGTGAGGTCTATATGAACAAGGGATCTAGGAGCTGAAGTCTGGGTGACTTGCGAGGCAATTCTCTGGGATTGGGTCCAAGGAATAGATAGTACATTATCCTCTTTCTTCCACAGTGAGGCAACTACAGTTTCTCGTTCCTCTTCTGAAGCTGAATATCGTGCTTTGGCCTCCACCACTTGTGAGCTTCAATGGTTAACTTCGTTGCTGCAAAGTCTTCATGTTTCTCATATCACTCCTGCTCTTCTCTATTGTGATAGCCAGTCTGCAAGGCATATTGCTTCTAATCCTAGTTTTCACGAGCGCACCAAGCACATCGACATTGACTGCCACATTGTCCGCGAGAAGCTGCAAGCCAAATTATTCCATCTTCTACCTGTGTCTTCTTCAAATCAAATTGCTGATTTCTTCACTAAGCCTTTCGAAGGAACCAATTTTCAGACCTTGATGTCCAAGCTGGGAGTGTTATCCATCCACTCTCCAGCTTGAGGGGGGGTGTTAGGATATATTTTTATACTGTACCTCAGTTCCAATTTATTTTTCTGTTATTTTTCTGTTTTCTGTTATTTTTCTGTTTTGTAGTTTTTCCCTATATATCTTCTGTATTTGTATCATTATGATATCAGAAAATAGTCTAATTGTGGGTGACTTGCACTCTATTGTTCTCTTCGGCAAAAATTATTATTAACCTTTTAGCATTATTAATTAGTAACTATAGGCATCCTGTTATACAAAGAATGCATCTCTCTCACAAAAATGCATATCTATGTTCTATGTTCATATACCCCAAGATTAGGACATGGTCCTACTATATGATCCCAGATTTCTATTTTTTCAGTTTATAGCATTCAACTGTCTAAACAAACCATGAATATAGAACATAGAACAGAAAACAATGCATGTGTAAAATATTCAAAGAAACCTGATGATGATGTCCTCAATTTCAACAGAGCTAACAAGGCAGGCAAGAAAGAAAGAAAGGAAAAAATCACAAAAAAAATTTGGACCATTTCTCGATTTGTGCGTGTCATCCTTGCGCAGGGGCCATGCTAATCTTCTCTGTATCGTTCCAATTTTATCGGATGTCCCCGAAGGAACACTCTTAGCATGAGGCACTGCATATATAAGCTGCTTATATGCTGTTCGCTTACCCGATGTGGGACTTCTATTGAAGCGCCGCAGCACCAAGTACACGATGCCTCTCCAAATTTCAAACCAGAGAGAACAATTTCTGTTACTGTGAATGAATTTTTCACCTGATGCGAGAAGATGCAGCTCTAGAAGAAAGAACGGTAAAAGTAAAAGATAGTGTGTACACTATACAGTACAAAGTAAATGGTGGGATATGCCTAGTCACTCGGATCTGGATCCTCTCCAGTTGAATTAAAACTGGAGAACATCTCGGCCGTTCATTTTTTTTAAACGTCAAATATAAAAATTAAAAAGTCAGCACATTAATTTGGGACCGTTAGATCCGGACTGCAGACTCTGCAATACTGCAGAGGATCTCGGCCCCTAATCACTCGGATCTGGATCCTCTCTAGTTGAATTAAAACTGGAAAGTATCTCGGCCGTTCATTTTTTTTTAAACGTCAAATATAAAAACTAAAAAGTCAGCACATTAATTTGGGACCGTTAGATCCGGACTGCAGACTCTGCGGAGGATCTCAGCCCCTAATCACTCACTCTCTTTTCTCAAGGAAAAGGAGCGAACATTGGGAAGAAGTATGGTCCTTTCCTCCCCATTACATTGGCTTTCATCCTTCATTCACTCTAAAGTTCTTCTTTGGACCAAAGTTCATCCTAAAGGATAGTACATCATCCTCTTTCTCTTTAAGGAAAAGGAGCGAACATTGGGAAGAAGGATGGTACTTTCCTCCCTATTACATTGGCTTTCATCCTTCCCTTCACTCTAAAGTTCTTCTTTGGACCAAAGTTCATCCTAAAGGATAGTATATCATCCTCTTTCTCTCTAACGAAATGGAGCGAACATTGGGAAGAAGGATGGTACTTTCCTCCCTATTACATTGGCTTTCATCCTTCCCTTCACTATAAAGTCCTTCTTTGGACCAAAGTTCATCCTAAAGGATAGTACATCATCCTCTTTCTCTCTAAGGAAAAGGAGCGAACATTGGGAAGAAGTATGGTCCTTTCCTCCCCATTACATTGGCTTTCATCCTTCATTCACTCTAAAGTTCTTCTTTGGACCAAAGTTCATCCTAAAGGATAGTACATCATCCTCTTTCTCTTTAAGGAAAAGGAGCGAACATTGGGAAGAAGGATGGTACTTTCCTCCCTATTACATTGGCTTTCATCCTTCCCTTCACTCTAAAGTTCTTCTTTGGACCAAAGTTCATCCTAAAGGATAGTATATCATCCTCTTTCTCTCTAACGAAATGGAGCGAACATTGGGAAGAAGGATGGTAGTTTCCTCCCTATCACATTGGCTTTCATCCTTCCCTTCACTCTAAAGTTCTTCTTTGGACTTCCCTTCATCCTAAAGGATAGTACATTATCCTCTTTCTCTCTAAGGAAAATGAGCGATGATGACAATGATTTGTTTGCTTGTGTTCTGAATCATAAAGCTTATATTGGATGATACCACTATTAGTTCACCCAAATAATAATTGGAGGTGGACTTTTACTTAATTTCACTATCAGTCCTTTTTGCTCCATCATACCCTACACCATGTCCTAATCTGAGTTTCCATTCAAATCCAGGTAATCCATTTCTAATACCTGGAGTGAAATACTCTAATGAGAAGATGAGGGAAATAATTGCCACTGCTATTATGGCTCATGAACATCCTTTTAGTGTTGTTGAGGATGAGCTTTGGATGTGGGCATTCCAATTTGCAAATCCAGATTTTCAGAAGGTTACTCGTAAGACAGTAAGAAGTGATTGTTTAGCAATATATGATGCGGAGAAGAGAAACTTGAAGAATTTGTTGAAAAGTGTGAGCAAGGTTAGCTTAACCACAGATATGTGGAAATCAAGTCATCAAGTAGCTGAATAAATGGTTATCACTGGCCATTTTATTGATGCGGGGTGGAAACTTCAAAAGAGAGTTTTGAGTTTTGTGAAGGTACTTGCTCCAAGGCGTGGAATTGATGTGGCTGATGCTATTTTTAAGTGTGTGAAGGCTTGGGGGATTGAGAATAAAGTCTTTTCAATATCTGTTGATAATACTTCTTACAATGATTCATTCTTAGGTGTGATTATTTTCACCAATAGTGTTTGTAAGTCATAATCCTTGGATGATATCTATGCCGTTTCAACACTGTTACCCATAACACTCTTAAGGGTTTAGGCCGCCATAGTTTACAAACACCCTTTTTAAAATAGTCAAACTCCTTCTAATGAAAGGCATATCACCCGCTTCTTTTTGTCGGGTGTTGGAATGCAAAGCCAACATTCCAAAGAAGGGGGCCATAACAGCCTATACTTCATCCTATAAACTATGGAAACAGAGATTTTTCAGGGTCCGAGGTATAGATGCCTCTAGTGACCTTTTATTCAACTCGGATGGAGTCCCCCATTTCCCCCTGTTTTGGTCGTTAGAGCCTCACCGAGTTCCTCAAACACCATTGAGTGCTCTTTCTGAAGATGATAGAGCTGCTGTAGAATGGCTAAGGATACAGAAAAACATAGATTGCTGCGCTTTACTTGAAAATGAAGATAATCCTGCAGGCCTTCAAGCCCTATTGGGTATAACCGAACTTAGAATTTAGAACAGTTACGTACCTATTGCCCTTCTTATTTTCTTACTTATCCAGTGTTATAATGTTGCAGGAAACATGCCTCCTAAATCTCAGATGACCAAACCCATGGATGAAGTGGCCATGTTGAAGGCTCTCCGAGCTAAAGAAAGAAAAACCAAAGCCGCCGAGAAGAATGCTGCAACGTCGGTGGAATGTCTAGGTGCTGGTCCAGTGCAACACGCTGATGGAACCAACTCCTTAGAACAAAGGAAAAAGCAAAAGATCAACGAAGGGAATCAGCCTGGGGATACAGGAACCAGACCACCACCTTCGAGTAGTAACCAGAACGCTCTCAACAACCCAACTCCTAGTCCGACCAAGCTTTTGGCTACCCAACAAAATCATCTCCTTCTACCAAAGTTGGTATAATTATGAATAGCCAACTGGTGTAGCAGAAATGCCCTTAATCAGGGGCTAATTACACATTTGATACAATATTCTTTGTGCATGTAAAAACTATCTATTATTTTAGGTTTACTCTATAATATCCTAGACAAACTTCATAGCTAAGACCCCGAGTTACCAGCGGCCTCACACACTCAAAGATAATCCATGCGGGCTCTCCCAGACGACAGACTTACCCTCGGCTTATTTTTCTCCTTTTTAGCCAGTTTGTAAAGGAACTTAGTTGATAAACGAGGCCTAATGCTGTAGACGCACCTTCGCTCAAGTACTATTATTACCATCACTCATCAGGATACGCCTATGTTCGAATCCTGGATTGACAATCAACTAACTCCTTGCTATCGGTTTATTAATACCAAGCTTAATGGTCGGATGCCCTTCATTATGGTACTCACACTACCCATCAATCATTAGTAAACACCCCTGTTCAATCAGTGGTTAACCGAGTATTCTTATTCAATCAGAGAATGAGTTTCCTCAGAATCCGCTCCCCCACTCTCAGTCCTAGTCAAAACTAACTTAGTTATGACTAGCCTATAACTCCAGGCGCAAGCGCAGGAATTAGGAATTAAGTACAAAATAAGATTACCAATATTATAGACAGATAACACAGAAATAATAATATAGAGTTTACATACACTTGGGGATAGAATCAATTACATCCAATCCTAATGGAGAGTTAACTACACAAGGTAGTCATACAAACCACTGAAGATGCTGTCACCATCTTCAATCGTTGTGAAGCGTTCCTCCTCTCCTACTCTAAACTTAGATCTGGTGCATTATCACTTAAATATAGACTGATTACAATAATTGTGCACACCGAACTTGGTGCAAGAGGTTCCTATTTATAGACTAGGAAAGACCAAGCAAATTTGGGGAGAAATCCATCTAAAAATGGCAACAGGGAATAAATCAGCGTGAGCTGCGCTCCAGGCTGCGCTACAGCGCAGGATGGAGCGCAACTTCCAGAGAGTCTGCGCTTCACCCTGCGCTATAGCGCAGGTGAAGCGCAGGTAGCGTCCTGCAGCTCCAACTTTCTCTTTTTAATCTTGATCTCTCCCCGAGACTGGTTTTGGCAGATTTGTCTTTCCTTGTTTCCCTTTTCTTGATAAAATCCTTGTATTTATTACGCAATCTTTGATTTATTTGGGAAGCTTGTCTGCAGAATCATTGACTGATTGGCAGTGATCTCCTCATTAATTGTATTATATCTTTAGGTAGACTCAGCTCGGGATTATAAGCAGAGTAGGTTCTGTCTTTGGCTCTCTTCTTCACCCAAAGGTGTTTCTAAGGCATACTAGGTGAAGGATTGCTATTTTTGAAATTCAAATATCCTTTGAAACGTTTCTCAGTAACTGCTTCTGTCTTCATGAATTCTTCTAAGTTACTGGACTCCTTTCAAAATCGAACCAGAATTCGATTTTGATTAACTGTCAACCCATATCAGGAAACTTAACCAAATATTGACTGATTAATTTCCCTTAAGTTTCCTCCGTATTCAAAATACTTTTCGAATTCGAATAAGCATTTAATCAAAGACTTGCATTCTTTTCGAATACATATAACAGGATGTCTTACATTTCGAATTCAACATGCAAACTTCAAATTTTCACCAAGTCATAATGTATTTCGATAGGTTATATTGAATTAGTTTAAGATTAGTGTAACAAAATGAAAGTAATATTGGCTTATGAAACACTGAGTATGCGGGAAAAGGAGGTTGCAAACCTCAATGCCAACACTTTGCATGCATCACTGAGAATCCCTGAGACTTGCACAAGTCTTCGAAGAGTAGCATGCCATTCAGACTTTAGAAGTTTCTCTTTCACTTCAGCATATTTTGTCTTTCAGAGAGTCCGATTACTTCAGAAAGTCCAATCCTTCAGAAGGTCTTCATACTTCAGTAGGTCTTTAGCCTTTCAACAGCTTTTCAACAGTAAGACGCTTTCAGCTAGTTCTTTTCTTCAACAGATTGCTCAACCAGAAATTAATCCTTCATCGATCTTATGTGCTCTTTGATTCTACCAAAAACTTCTAGGACAATCTTCATTTCAGCTTGCGCAGATGTACCTCTTCTTCTCAGCAGATTCAAGTTTCTTTAGTTCGGCAGGTTGATCTTTTTCAGAGAGTTGCTTTTGCAGGGTTCCTGAAATACAAAGAAAAATACCTTTCTCAGTATAACTTGTTTCTATATTCTTCACAAGAATAATAGATAGAGCAAAGGTGAAAAAAATTAAAGTATTGATCACGTAAAGCAAGTCTTGATAAGATTAAAAACATTACATAAGTTGCATGATTCTTTAATAAAAGGTTGGTTAAGGTAAAACTATAGGTTACAAATGTCTATATCACTGAAAACAAAGTTCTTTGGTATGTAAAATACTAAGATATTAAGGAATATTAACCAATGATGTGCAAGAATGGTAAGGGGGGCCTACCCATCAATAAGCATTCAATAATGGTATTATCTTACAACTCAAAACAAAAAACTGGGATGATATATCATTGAATGATCGTAAAAAATTATTTTACATTGTCATTGTATAGTAATTAAATTCTAAAAATAAAGGAAAAAATGTAAAATGTGATATATAATGTGATAGAAAAATATAGAAAGAAAAAATATATATTATATTTTTTATATGGTATAAATAGAGTAAACCCTCATTTTAGTACCCAAAATATTTGGTATCGGTCATATTAGTGCTTGAAATAATGAAATTACCTTTTCTGTCCCTAAAAGATGAAAAATTATTCAATTTAGTCCCTCAAAGATAACAAGTCGTTCACTTTAGTTCTTGAAAGATTTTTTTAAATTATTAATTTAATCCCTAAAAGTACTAAATTAAATGACTTTTTCATCTTTCAGGAACGAAAATATATTGTTAGGGAGGAATGTGATCAATGTCGAAACTTTCAATAACCAAATTAAGGATTTTCTTATAAATATGTTGTCTTTTGGGGTCACAACACAATGATACTACCGGCGTTGTATGTGTCACTTCACTTATATTTACATATGACCTATCGCACTGACCCAGCTTGCTCACACCTTGCGCAAAAAAAGAAAAAAACAAAAGAATCCACTTGTTTTGGTTTTGAAATTGTCTTTTACTCGCGTTTAATTAACTTGACTAATATGCGAAATCTCTAAACAATAAGAGGAAGATAATTGTCAAAAGATAATAAATGCTTTGAAAAAAATATATTCTTTGATATATGTGGGATATATTGAATAAAAATAACATAAAAAGAATAAATCTTGATAATATAATCATTGAATAAAATTACGTGAAAAGGTTTAGTTACATACCAAAATTAAATAAAGGTAATTAAAACTGTTAGCATTTTAATTTCTGAAACCAAGAAAATAAATAATTTCAATCCAATATATGTGTTCACCGAAGGGGACTAATAGGGGTCATGATTCCCCTTAAATATTTTTAAACTTAAATTGTATTAATTACATGAGTCTTATATAAAGTATTTTATCAACTCCTAATGTATCCCCTCCCCTTTCACTTATTAATTATGTACTTTTTTTTTTTGACGTCAAAACCAGGAATATCATTAAGAAAAAGTGGGATGATTAAAATCAAGGCCCACTTGGGAAGCAATACAAGCTGGAGTTTCCTCTACCCAAACAGAGTTGGGATTTTGGAGGGCATGCTTAGCTAGATAATGAGCAGCGAAATTGCCAACCCTTATTACATGGCTAAATGAAAGATAAAGAAATTCCTGTTTGAAAGAAATACAATCAGATACTAGAAAACTAAAAGATGATGAGTCAATCACAGAGCTTGAAATAACATTAATGAGTTGCAAGCAATCAGATTCCGCTTCTACCTCCATAAACCCCATCTCCTTAGCAAATTGTAGACCGTTACTCATACCAATAGCCTCAGCTAATTTGGCATCAGGTCCGCATCAGATTTGCCATGTAGCGGCTCCCAACACAATTCCTTCATGGTCACGGATAACTGCACCAACTCCCCAAGATTGCCCATCCTTAATTGCAACATCAGTATTCAGTTTGTATCTACCATCAAGAGGTGGGTTCCATCGAACAACATGTCGAGCCCGAGGCACATGGGATGCTTGGTCAGCTTTATTGAGAGCTTGTGAATGATGTTCGAATAGTCTCGTTGCAGATTGGATGGAGCACCAAATTGGTGTGGTTTTATTCTCAAAAACCAGTAAGTTGCGGCTGTTCCACATGCTGTAGATTAAAGCTGAGAAAAGGCTTACATCAGTCGGGTTAAGGCATGAGAGGACAGCATCAATGCATGGAGTAGCATGGCTCCTTTGAGCAGCAGCAATTTGGGTTGATATTGGAGAATTTTGCCAGAATTGTTGGGCCCATATGCAACTAAAGAAAGCATGTTCAATTGTTTCTTCAGCTGATAAACACCGAGGACAGGAAGCATCAATCAACATCCCTCTTTTTAGAAGTGCAGCTCGGACAGGAAGCACATCTTTCTTCAGTCTCCATATAAAATGCTTATGCCTAGGAATGGTATTGATCTTCCATATAGCACTCCAAATCTTTTTATCATTATCAGAGGCATGGTTGGAGTCGGTGGTCACAGATTCCAATTGCTTGTTGATAAAGTGGTATGTTGTACGAACAGAGTAAGCCCCATTCTTTGAACCTTCCCAACATAGCACATCATTCCTTGGTCTACGGGGTAAAGCAATGGAGGTGATTTGGTCAACCTCAAAGTCCGAAAACAGCTCATGCAGTAAAGGTACGTTCCAGTGATTAGTGCCAGGCTGAAAAAGGTCTCCAACAAAGAAGAACTCAGGATTTGTAGGAGCAGGGGACCATATGTGGTGGCCTGGTTGTTGGGGCAACCATCCATCATGCCAAATGTTGACAGATCTGCCATCACCAATGGTCCAGAAAGCACCTCTTTGCAGGACCCATTGAGCACTATGGATGCTCCTCCATGTGAAGCTAGGATTGAAACCAAGAGATGCATGCATGAAGGAAGTCCTAGGGAAGTATCTTGCTTTCAGAACTTGGGTCATGAAGGAACTCTGGTTTACCATCAGCCGCCAACCTTGTTTAGCTAGAAGTGCCAGGTTGAAAGAATGAAAACTTCTGAAGCCCATCCCACCTTCCTGCTTAGGAACACATAACCTCTTCCATGATAGCCAATTCAACTTCCTGCCTTCTCCTTTTCCACCCCACCAAAATTTATTAATCATCACTTCTATTGAATCACATAAAGATTGAGGGAGTAAAAAACATCCCATGATGTAACATGGGATGGATTGAACCACTGACTTGATAAGGACTTCTCTTCCCGCAGTTGATAAAAGTTTTTCCTTCCAACCTTTCAATTTCTTCCAAACTCTATCCCGGACAAATTCAAATATTTGGGTTTTGGATCTCCCAACAAAGGTTGGCATACCCAAATATTTGGAATGGTTATCAACGGCCTTAACTTGTATCCAGCCTTGGATCATGATCTGTCTGCCAGTAGGGACATTTCAGCTAAATGATAACTCAGATTTGTCAAGGTTGATCAATTGTCCTGAAGCTTGTTGATAAAGCTCTAAGATATGGATGATCTTCTGAATTTCCTGATCAGTACTTCGGAAGAAAATGATACTGTCATCTGCAAAGAGTTGACTTCACTATGGATTTCATTGGTAAAAGAGACTTCATACATACATGATTAAGTTTTCAATGGCATTAGCATCATTTGAAGCCCCACTATCCACTTCGCATCTCTATCTTTTAACGCCACATTAAGATTTCCTTTGATGAAGGTTAGTCTTAAATAGTAAAGGCCAAATAGATGATTTTGTTGAGATTCTGTAGCTCAAGATATTAAGTGCATGCTATGCAGCAAGCAATCAAGCTATTGTGATAATTATTTTAGATAACTTTAACTACCTGCAAAAAAATGAAAAAAATAAGTAAATTTTAGTTAACATGTAGGAAGCATGAAAACTGAAAATTGGAAGGAGCTGCGCAAACGCATGCCCCCACTGCAACAAATTATGACATAGGCTCTGCCACTAGGGCAGACCTTAAGGTAGCACCCCTCCCAAGTGCAATGGAGGTCACTACCCTAGGCCATAGGCCATCTTGATCACCTATAGACCCTGTCCAGGTAAGTACGTTTCATTGAGTCAAACACCTCATATTTATATCTCATCCTCCATCCTACTTTGCCTGATATATTCGATGTGGGATTAACTTAATCTGGGTGCTTTGAAAAGTTGCAGGCATGCAACATACCTAGAGGAAAAACAATCAATGGTTCTAAATTTTCGTTAGAGTGATTTTCCTCCAAGATCAAGAATATGGTATACCTTTAGTTGTATCACCTTTCCAATGGCATAAATATTCTAAGACTAGAATATCCCAGACATTTGGAATCTGAAAGATCATGTCTAGTACATAATCTGCCATTTTTTCTTAAAACCCACCAATTTAACATCCAATTATCAATTTTTGAGGATTTAGTATTTTTTTTCATTTTTTGATGAGTGGTAGAAAACTAGTAATTTTAACCTTGTTTCTTGTATAACTTTTGGGATGCATAAGCCAAAAACTGAGAATTCACTGTAACACCTCAAGATGTTGCAACATATATGAGGACTTTGTGCACTTTCTAACATTTGATTGGAAAGAGTTTTAGGTAAGTACTCCATTATATTCTTATGATGATTCTTCTAAATGACAATTGTGAAACAGTGATGAAATTGTATTTATCATTTTTTTAAAAATAATATTTGGTAGAACAAAGTCATGAGTTAGTACCTGAAAGTAAGGAAACTGATAAATGATACACACACACACTTTAGGTTCATGAAATCCTAAATTTCCTTATTAGCTTCTTTGCAAGAACAGTAGATATGAAACAATTTGTTAGACAAAGGGACACAAAATAGCAAAGATTATTTTGTTAACCCATAACTGAAGATAGAAGAAGAGTCTTTTTTTTATGTTAAAAATAATAGTCAAGATGCATCTTTATTAAAGATGAAAAATGTTAATGTAAGTATCAGATCAAGTTACAAAAAATTAATGTTGAGCATAAGAAAAATAGGTGCAACCTAAATTTGGAGTGTGCAAGGCCACAAACTTTTTGCACACCTTAAGTAAAAGTTAACTTAATTATTCAAAAGAAAAAGTAAAAGTTAACTTCTATACTTTAATGACTTTCAGTATATTTGGGGCTTTGGGGATTTAAGATTGAGTTAAAGTTGAATCTTTAGGGACCAATTTTACTTGCAAAAATGTTGATATAGAAGTACTTGCAAGTTGAGTGGTTGATACCATAGAAGTATTAATATTTCCTATCTTGAGGCTCCTTTAGTTGGTGAAGAATCAGGTGTTTTCCTGATTAATTCTGCTTATAAGAAAACCTCAAGGGTACGTGGCGAGTTATAAACCATAAACCCTAATAAAGAAGCAATGCACAACTGAAGGTGAAACTAAATTTTGAAAGAGTTTGCTTGTGTTGTGGAGTTTGCAGACTTTAGCCTTAGAGTGGTTTTTTTTTTTATATATTACTTAGAGTGGATTATTTAATCTTAAAGAAAAAAGTTTGGTTATATAAAGTTAGTTACCTTGAGGCAATGGTTAATGTACATGATATTTTGTAGTATAATATCTCTCTCTTTTTTTTTGGAAATTTAGGATAAATGTTCTTTAAAATAAATCAAAAATTTCTTTCAACTTACTGCAGGGTTGATAATACATAACATTCAAAATATAATTCCTCCTCATTGGGTTAGTCTAGGGTGAAACACCTTGCTGGTGTGTCACCGATGACACACTGGCTAGTTAGCGTTAGATTTAAATTATGTTGATTGAAGGGCTAGGATCAATTACCAAAAACCTATTGTCTTTTTTTCATTTATTCAACATTGGCCCCTCCATTAAGCGTTATAAACTGGTTGATTTTTTATAAATTGCTGTCTGCACCATCGTAGTTCTCACTACATTGATTCGCCATTTTCTCTTTATATGTTTCATCTAGCCAAACCATGCTCACTCCTTCTCTACCAACCACCACCGCCGCATCAATTCTTCTTTTTCTTTCATTTGGTGTCTCTCCCAATCAGACGCAACATAACAGAAAAAGCCCCAAAACCCAAAAATTGGACATGCTCGACTCAGTGCTTCTGGCGCGTATGTGAACTATTCAAGGATGCACAACCCTTAAAATAGTACCACATATCTATAGGCTCATTCCAACGGTTCGATTTTGGCTATTATCATACGGTCCAAGAAATTATGACAGTTACAAAGGGGTTAGATAAGTTCTCCATTAACACAGACCATCATATGCTTTTCGATCATGTCATATTTAAGTAGCTTACACCATTATTTTGAAAATAGATCTATGAAGGAATATTGACACATAAAACTAAAACTAACATATACACACCATAAAATACTGAAACTTCCATGCTGGCAGACTCAAGGGTCAGATAGCAAACCTAGAATCAGAAAATGAATTCCTACGGAGCCAGGCAGCAGCAGCAGCAGCTTTAGAGCAGAAAGTTCATCCAGAAAAAATAGAAACGGATCAGGAAGTTGCTGTTGTAGAACAGATTCAACCGAGAGTTATTGCAGTTAATATGAATGCACAAATCAAGGTACACTACTTCAAGCTTTCCCTTAGAATTGTCTCATTATGTGACAATTATCTTTTATGATGACGCAGAGCATGGATAATGGAAATCAAACAGAAGAAGAATGGCATGCAAGAAAAGTATTTCTAACTTACTACATTTGTTTTTTAAGAATTTCTGGGTAAGTAATTGATAACAATATGTTAATTTGAAATAACAAAATTATGTTTCCAGGAACCAAGAGCACCTGTCTCCTATCTTACAAAACAAAGATCAGGAAATTTTCCAAGTGAATCTTAGATATCATCCAAACACTAAGAATGTGACAACGTGCGATCAGGTTTAGGGATGATGACAATGAGCGAAGATATACTGCATGTCCCACTGAGTATGTGGCTTACATGGACTGCGGTATATACCTTCTAGCCCAAGCAGTATACTGAACCTATTGGGTATAACCGAACTTCGAAGATATGCTTTGTGGAAACAACAATGATTTGTTTCGCCCGATCCAAACAACCATCTTACTTCAAATTGGGTACTTAGTAGTATTTCTATGATGAAACTCTACCCCCCTTACCATTCAATAATAAAATACCACTGTCACAGTAGCATTAAATGCCTAAACACATAGATATCATCCAAGGATTATGACTTTGAGTTGAAGTATCACCTAGGTAAAGCCAATGTAGTGGCTGATGCTCTCAGCAGGAAATTCCTGCATGTGTCATCTTTGATGATACAGGAGATGAGTCTTCTAGAGAAGTTTAGAGATTTGAACCTGATTGTAGAGTTGGGAGTAGGTAGCATTCAGATGTACCGATTAGAAATTTCTAGTGAGTTTCAGACTCTGATTAAGGAAGCTCGGGATTTGGATCTTGATCTTCAAAGTAAAAAGGGGCAGTTAGGATTTTCTAAGTCAGGTGAGGGATTGATTCTTTTTCAAGGAAGGATCTGTGTCCCTAAAGGGGGTAGAGTCAAACAACTGGTGTTGGAGGAAGCTCATAAAGATAAGATGTCTATACATCCTGGTTCCACCAAGATGTATCAGGATTTGAGGAAGAGGTTTTGGTGGGTAGGTATGAAGAGGGAAATAGCTGAGTTTGTGTCTAAGTGCCTAATTTGTCAACAAGTAAAGATAGAACATCAGAAACCATCTGGAGTCCTGTTACCCTTAGAAATTCCTGAGTGGAAGTGGGAAAAGATTGTATAAGAACAATCATAAAAAAATTGGGAGATGTTATTTTAACATGGAGGAGATGTTCCGGTCAATGAGTTGTATGTGTGGGTAACAGTAAAATATATGACTTGCAGAATGTCTAAACAAACCATGAATATAGAACATTATCATTTTTAAAAATATAAACAGGCTTTTAGTCTTGCAGGAAACAATAGAAAAAATATAAGGTGAAGGATAGTTAGTAGGAATGAGCCTCTGATTCATTTTATGACATATAGACTGATACCTAATAATTCACTAATTAGACAATTTCTAATTAGTTGAAAACCCTTTTGAACTTCAGGCTCTAAATTTCACTATAACTGTCATTACGGGCAAGAGGAATCAGCTTCTTTGCAATGAATATTTCTTTAGTACATGCAATGCACATAAGTTGTATTTGTATAACCAGACCATGTGCAGGTGTGCATTATAAATAGTAGTTTTTGCTGTGTTTTCCTAGAAAAGTGTTTAAGCAATGTATATTGAAAACAAGTAAGTAATCCACATGCAATACAAGTTCATCAGTAAAATTAAAGGCAAAATAAGTGCTGTGATGTAAGGGATTAACCAGTCCTTGTCGCCCTTCTTCCATTGCCTTGGTCAATTTTGTTGTCCATAGTATTTGATCACCATGATTTGGAACCTCATTATCGTCCTCACCGTCACCATCTCTTAAATCCTAATCTGATGTTCATTTGTCTCAGTGGCTTTGTCTTTCTCCAGACTTACCTAAGTATATTAATTATTTTGTAGAACTTGGGCACAATGACGGTCCCAATCATCTATTCCCACACACATATGTCAACTTAGGCAGTAATTAGCCTCATCACAAAAATAGACCAAGCTTCATGCCTTAGATACGATACCATAATTTTTGTAATTGTTTTTTACCTGCTGAATTTGAAAAGATAAGAAACATGTTATGATAAATTAACAAAAAGATTACTTCTCAATTATTTTTATCAATTTATTTATTATTGGAATATAATTTTTATTCTTTTAGACAACGTATTAATCTCTAAGTACTCAAAATGGATGAATATATTATTTCTATATTAAAATAATTTTAAAATGTGATACATACAAGATTTCATATAATATTAAAATTGATATGAATTATTGATTGTGAAACTGATATTGAAATACCAGAAGATTTACTGATAAATAAGGGTGTTCGCGCATTGGATTGATCGGTTTTGGGGAAAAATCATCCAATCCAACAATTTCATTTTTCTCATTTAATCATCCAGTCGGTTTTGATTTTTTTTCCAAATCCAATCCAATCCAATTTTAATCGGTTTGGATTGGATTGGATTTTGGTTTTTAAATGAACTAAAAAATGAAGTTATGAAAGCAAAATTATGATAAAAACATGCAATTATCTTATCTTATCCTATAACATATAAATTACTTGATGGCTTCCAATCCCATTATTGAATATTCTTCGTTAAATATAGTTGCACAATAATAATATTTTTACATCATCACAGGAAAATAATATCAATAATGATACTATATATATCAAAATGTTCATAAATCTTTGGATCAGATTGGATTTGATTGGTTCTCATAGGCAGATCCGAAATCCAATCCAATTAAAAATTTCATTTTTTTGCGGTTTGCGATTTTTTCGGCTTGTGGTTATTTTGGTTTGCGGTTTTTTGGATCGTTTGTTGTGGTTCCAATTGGATTGGATTTAAACACACTTATGGATAAAGTTTACAGGTAATACAATTGGAGATATAGTTTCATTTGTCTATCCTAATTTGCTATCAAATTTTGAAAACATAGAATTGTTTCAAGATAAAACAATTCTTGCTCATACATTGGATGTTGTTTACTCCATCAGTGAATATGTCATGACATTATTTCCAAGAAAAGAAATGATGTACTTGAGGTATGATACTATATGGAAGGTGGATGAGGAAGTCAGTATTGAAGCTGATTGGTTTACAACTGAATTCTTAAATGATATTAGGTGCTCTGGGGTAGTAGGAGCAGTAGTTGGTGTTAAAAATTGAAGTGACTGTTATGGTAATGGCGAATCTTGATATATCCGCTGGACTTTGCAATGGAACTAGATTAATAGTTGATCAGTTAGGTTCTAATGTCATTGTAAAAACCGTTATTACGGGAACACATTTGGGAACAAAAGTATTCATTCATCGAATGAATTTAATTACATTCGAAAATCTCACCCCATTAAAGTTTCAACGAAGATAGTTTTCATTTTTTCTTTGTTTTGCTACGACCATTAGTAAAAGTCAAGACCAGACATTGCCACATGTTGGTGTGTATTTACCAAAACCTGTTTTCTCTCATAGTCAATTATATGTTGTTGTATCTATGGTTAAGTCTCAACAAAGACTTAGGATTCTTACAAGTGATGACAACTTTAAGTGTTGTAATGTTACAAAAAATATTGCCCACAAGAAAGTGTTGGCATTGAGGTTTGCAACCTACCACATGCGATCAGTTATTTCAGCCAAGTAAAGATACTACTAAGTTTCATAAGGGACTGATCAATTACCTAGCTAAACCTGGTCACCACCTAGTCCACGTAATTGCTTTCATGGGGCTGTTTCATAAGCCAATTTGTCGTTTCGATTACGTGTCTTTTCAGTAGACTTAGGAATTGATGTTGGCCCCCCCCGATAATAGTACAGCCACATAGAAGCATTTCCAGTTTTTCCTTTGTAAAATTTCAGAAAACAGGAAACATAATGAAAACAGAAAACGTTTCCTCAAACCAAACAGGCCCTAACAAAGTATAATGGATTTGGAAATATGAAATAATCACATCTAAGAACTCTTAATATTAGTTAACTTTACATGCATGTCTACGCATATAACCTATGGTAATTTTTGGTTATACATATGGTTAAAAATGCATATAATTACTACCATTGTCTTTCTCTGGTACTAATAATCAATTCATATGAGATTCATGTATTTGCTTTGTAAGGCTGTATCATAATGTGTTCACTATTTATTTAAGGTCATCCTCGGCCATTTTTTCAAAATGCAGTCTTAAACTACAATCAGAAAGGGTCTATACTAGAAATGCCAATCATCAAGTCAAGTCAAGATGAGCTCAAAACAGTGAACTAAGATGCATCAAGAAGACCAATATTTGAGACTCAAGATAAGCGAAAATATAAAATATAAATATCTGAGATGTCTTGTTTCTACTAACTTTGTGCTCAAGTATTTGCAGAATTTAGCTTCTCATATTGCAGGATAATTTTCTCATGTGTTAAGACAAGCTGAGATGCTAAGGAGACTTGCAATCTTAAAAATAACACTTGAGATGCATGATGATATGAAGCACAAAAGCCATACTCAAGATCTGCTAAGAGATGAGACTCAGACTTAGCTTCAGAATCAAGAGATGAGATCAGAATAGAATATGCTAAACAAAGAAGAGATTCAAAGCCAGCTTGAGACAAGCTCAATTTTCAAAGTCAGATTGAGACAGGCCCAAACTCATTATAAGATCATACTCAGTCCAAGCATGACAAAGAAGCACTTTGAAATATGAAGCTGAGCAAAGATGAGATCCAAAGTCAGACTTGAGATGCATACTCAACTTGAGACGCAGATATCAGATGCAGACATGAGACTCAGACTTGAGACGCAGAGATCAGATGTAGGCATGAGACTCAGACTTGAGACGCAGAGATCAGATGCAGTCATGTGACTCAGACTTCCCTCTCCGGAATCGAACCCTAATTCTCCGTCACCCGTCACCACCATGGTAGGCCACTATCCTACCATCGAAAGTTGATAGGGCAGAAATTTGAATGATGCGTCGCCGGCACAAGGGCCGTGCGATCCGACGAGTTATCATGAATCATCAAAGCAACAGGCAGAGCCTGCGTCGATGTGGCTAATACTCACATCGAAATTCATCCGGGTTAAGTCAGGTAAAGACATACAAACACAAATAGGGAAAATGATAACAAAATAAGTGGGGTTTGTAATTACCGATAGTATTTGCAATCCCAGTGACTTTTCTAGGGTGTCACTGGGAATATTGTACAATCACAGTTGATGTACAAACCATCAACTGTGTGAATCATAGACTGTTACCTGATCGCACATAATGCTTCTACACAAAAATTATCATCGGTGAACGAATCTGCAGTCGCCTTTGATATCATAGACATGCTTAAACCTTATTCGATAATAGTACAGCCACATAGAAGCATTTCCAAAGAGGTGCCAAACCTCCAATAATGACTCCCTCAGTTCGAGGAAGACCACTTCGACTGTACATTTCTGCATCTGAGGAGACTCTGGGTAGTATGTTAGCCCAAGAGGATGATAGTGACTTCGAAAGAGTAGTTTATTATTTAAGTAGAAGCCTTAGTGATGTAGAGAAAAGGTATTCACCTTTAGAGAAGTTATGTTTATGCCTTTATTTTTCATGTACAAAGCTTAAGTATTATCTGAAACCTGCAAAGGTTTTTGTAAGTTCGCATTTCGATGTAATTAAGTACATGTTAATCAAGCCAATACTTCACGGCAGAATTGGAAAATGGGCATTAGCTTTAACAGAATTCTCTTTAAAGTATTTACCTTTAAAAGCTGTAAAAGGGCAAGCCCTTGCTGATTTCTTAGCCGAACTCCCTACGATTAAAATCGAAGAAGTCAACTTCTTAGGTATCAAGCCTTGGAAATTATTCTTCGACGGTTCTAAATTTGAGACCGCTGGTCACCCAAAATATGTATATGTAAGGCGCAATTATCAGAGGATCCACTTACCCCAACTAAGGCCTAAACAATAACTTATGTTAAAAACAACATCCCTTGAACAGTAATTATTTTTGCAAGGGCATATTTTTAAGGCAATATTTTCATCCTACTAAATGGATGGGTTCATCACATACTTTCTTCTCCTTGTAACTTGTTTGTCGCAGTGAGTTCGGACGTATAAGGTGTTTCAGAGAGTTTGAGTATGAGTGATTTGCCAACCTTTATTACATAGAGGGTTCACCTATTTATAGATTTCTAAGTCTAACGGCTAACTAATGTACAATTGACATATCATCTAGCCCTGTGTGCTGGTGCAAACATTGGATGGCATCTGAGTCATGCTTAAGACGAATACTTTGTCAGGTCAGGACACTACATCTGAGACCAATGTCTTTGATTGAATCCACAGATAGTTCATCAAGTGAGAGTAGCTTTGATTTTGATTTGGATGATTTTGGTGATTTAATTATGATTTTATTGATCATGGAATATGAGAAGAATTTTATTAGCAAGACACCGTGTAGAACTTCTAATCTATATACTAATCTATTAAGCATCCTCATTACACAAGTGAAAATCCTTATATGTGATTGCCCGTTGGAATACACTTTGTATCCTTTTTTATTGGTGATATTTGTATGAAAATTATAGGGAACTCACAAACTGCCTCTTCCTTCTCCTCCCTTGGGTAGAACTCCCAAGCTCTCTTTTCTCCTCTTCTCTTTTTTCCTCAGCTAAGGTTAGAGGGAAGAAAAGAAAAGTGTTTTGAATGGGCTCAAGTGAACTAGAAAAGGGTTTTAAAGAAACAACCTCATGCATTTTAGCTCAAGCGAAAGGATTTTCACTTGAGCGAAAATCAGGAAGAGGCAAACCCCCGTTTCTACCAAAATTTCATTCAAGCGAAAATCCTTTCGCTTGAGCGAGCTTAACATAATGTTTTTATGAATTTTTTCTATCATTTTTGCTCGAGCGAAAATTTCCAAAAACAACACTAGTGAGAGCTGCACATCTCACAACTCAGACTTAGTATCAATGATCCAACTGTTTTGAATGAAGAACAATATGTATTGAACCTATTGTCAAAATTTCAGCACAATCCAACGGTGAACGAATGCGATCAACAACTGATAGTGAGGAAGATAGTGACAATGAGAAAAGAGTCAAAAATTGCCATGGAGGATGGGAGCTCAAAGGCAGAACTGGTATGGAGTCAAACATCATCCTCCACTTGAGACCACCATAAAAAGGTTGCATAACCAGGCGTCGAGCTAGAAGATGTTAACCAAGCGCTTCCTGGGAGGCAACCTAATGTTTGTGAGTTTTAATTTTTATTTCATTTTCATTTTGTTAATTTTTAATTTTTAGGATTTACCTATGTAATTAGGAAATTGTTAAAATGGGGATCTCAATTTTAAAGGAATGCATGGAATCAATTAGGAGTAGCAGAAGCAGAGAGAATACTGCAGATCTACGCTTCAGCCTGCGCTACAGCGCAGGCGAAGCGCAAATTTAAAAATTAAAAAAACCAACTCTCTGACTTTTGCGCTTCACCCTGCGCTGCGACGGGTTTTTATTGATTTATGCGATGGAATAATTTGTAATTAATAGTGCACCAACATAGGAATTATATGATTAAAACTTTCGAAACACGGTAAGAATTATATGATGATATTGATGTTTGTCATATCATACTCCTAAAAATTGGAGTCATACCATCACCGTTATGTTGATTTTCCTTCAAATTTAATTCCAAACTTAAAATTGAACCAAGCGCGTTTCTGTGACCACACTGGTCTTGTATAATCAACAAGGAAGTGCTAAGCAATTTTTTTGGCCATTTTTGAAATCAAGTTGCCATCACGTTTTTACAGTTTTTAGAAATCAGTTTATTCATTATTTTGCTTTTCTGGGCCACTTGGACCAGTTTACTGTCAGAAAATTCCACAAATATTACAGTAGGTTCAGTATATTTTCTTTTCATTGTGTACAAATTTTTATAATTTTTTGTTGGGGGAAAAGCCAAAAAAGAAAGAAAAGGCAAGAAAAATAGAAAAATACGTACGTGCCAAAAATAGAAAAAGAGGTGTAAAAAGCAAAAAAGGGTGCAAAAGTCAACAACAAGGAAGAAAAGACAAAAGACACCCAAAAAGAGTTAAAAATTCAAAAAAATTCAGAAAAATAGAAAAACAAAAACAATGAAGTATCCCAAGACCTTTGATTGTGTAGAAAAATTGGATCATGACTAAAAAGAATACTTGAAGATCTCCATAGCTAAGAACTTTCCAATACGAACCAGATATCCCCATAGAATAGATTACCCTCTTGGAATATTATACCTAGAGGTATTATGAAACCATTTTCAAGGAAAAATTTATGGCTAACCATTAACATTGAAATTAATGTTAAATCCATTAATTTCTGCATCACAGAAAATTGTACAATCACAGTTGAGAGACTTTGGCCCTTGGATATTCTCACTAGAAATCATGGGTTATTGCAAACTCAATTGCTCCATTTGAGGGTAATCAATGGAGTATTCCAGGTGAAATGATTGTATACTCTCATAGGCCATATTTCCAAATCATTTATGATAATAATATTATTTCTCTAACACATGGAACATTTAAATAGTCTTTAATCTTTGGTTTAAAAGTTTAAAACATTCCTGTGTTGCAATATTATAGAATAGTTTGAATAAAGGTTTTACCCAAAAAGTAAAAAAGCCATCAACTTCCACTACCTTTAATGTTGCTGACTTAACTCTTTTTGATGCAGGTGAGAACCCTTCAGATTTGAGGACAAATCCTTTTCAAGAAGGGGGGCGTGATGTGGACATCAGTCAGGCAGTCAGCAGACTAGGTGGGCCCATGACAAGGGCACAAGCTAGGAAGGCTAAGGAGGCACTCCAAGTCATCATTAAAGAAGTTCCAACTCAAAGTGAGCAAAACATTAATGAAAGTCTTAAGTTCATTAATTGCACTCAAGTTGAAGAGGATAGCTTAATTGATGAAGAATCAGTTGCATTTAATGCAACTGTTAATTGAAGCACTTCCAAGCTAATGATGTGGCATTGTGGGCGGCCACATGGGTGCATGGTGGGCGGCCATGTGCTCTTTATTTTGCTGAATTATTATTGCTTTCAATAAGGTTTTGTAGTTACAAAACATTGAGTAATAACTTGGTTGTAATGCAAAGTTAATAAACCATCCATATGCTAATATACTCCTTCAAATTGCTTTTACAGTTATTTTAGAAAGTGTGTTTGTATTTAAGTTTGCAAAAGAAACATGGAGTTACGTTGGTTTAAACGTGAATTCAAGATGAAACTTATACTCAAATGTAATTTCCAACAGAAATCCAAACACAATAAAAAATCCCTTCTGCGTTTGAAAACATAACTTTGGGGTTGCAAATGACAATCCAAAGAAACACGGGTAATTATAGGGTGGACCCTTTGAGTTTGGGTCCACCATAGACCACTAACTTTTTTTACTATAAAAAGTATTTTTAATTTTATAATATTTAGTAATAAATTTTTTAATATTAAATTTATACTATTTATGGTAAAGGTCTATGATGGGCCCAAACTCAAAGGGTCCACCCTATAATTACCCAAGAAACACATCTATCTATATCTTTATCACCACAACATTCAACTTTGTGATCCTTAGAATGCATTAGGTATATTTTTGAGTTTTCATTTTTCAGTTAAAATATGTTCATTAATAACTACAAAAATGTCACATTGTTTTTACTTTGTTTTCTGTTGTCAAGAATTTGCACAGAAATTTCATGTTTTTGGAATATCCAAGAGCCTTAAATTGATGTCTTGCATGAATGTAACCACATCCGTATAATACTAGAGTAGAATGGAAAATAACACATTTACTCAGTCACCAACCAGAATCACATTGTCAATTAATAATTCTTTATCAGGTAGAACGGGATTAGAATATTATTAATGAAAAAGAGATGATACAACAGAAAGAAGATTACCTTTTCAGGAACTTTGCTGAAGACCAGTGTCTTCACAATAGGTGAAACAATCAACTTCTGTGACATCTGTGCAAAGCTAGCATTCGGTTCTAAAAGATTTGCTGGACCAAGAAACAAGATTTGTAGAACCATTCTTTCCCATCCTTCAAAATACAACCATCAGGATTAATTTGATTTTGACCCCAAATGAGAAGTAATATGATATATGCAAGTTGGAAAAATAGAAAAGAAAAGAGCCAACCTTTTTGCCGGTTCTTTTTGTTGTCAATTACTGGTTCATCAGGCACCTCCTTTCCTTGACTGAGAATTTTTACAGCCAGACCATTTTTCGCAGATGCTAATAGGGATTCTTTGCTTATACACTCAGGTGGCTGTCTTGGGACAAAAATAACAGCATCTGTAACTAATAGTGTTCTTGAAGGCTTGTGATAGAAAGCTACCTCCACATAAGGCCCAATTCCTGAGACAATCCACAAGCAGATGAGAATTTTCATTGTTGATTTATGAAGATTATGTCTGAAAATATGCAGTTACAAATTATCATTACCAACTTCTGGTGAGCTTAGAACCTTTTGCTCTATTTCACCAGCCCAAGGAGTGGATAAATCCTCATCTTTCAAAGTTCTAGCACGAAAAATGCCAAAGAATTCCAAAGGTAAGTTTAATGGCCAACTCCACTGCCTTGGTGCCACCCAAACCTGAGCACGGGGAAATTTTCTAGAAAATGGACCCACAAATATTTTGTGCTCATAAGCAAAAGTAGGGAGGACAATATATTCAACTGGAGCCCCCAATTCCTTAATAAGCTGCAAGAAAAACTGACTGTGTTATAAGTCAAAGTTACTCCGCTTAATAACTCATTATAGAATGTGAATTTAACAAATGTAACCGTTGAATAATGTGATATTAATATGATGATTATGCACACCAAATTTTAGATCAATTGGACATCCATAACTATTTGATCTTAGAGTTAATATTTGCTTATATTTTAAAAAGTATATTGTACGTTAAATTAAAATCCATTAATTGCATCTAACAAAACTTGTTTATCTCCATGGTTAGCCTTAAATAGAGCCAACAAGTTTTTATAAGAATTATAGATTACTTATTATGCCATACTAGTATGTGTCATTGATTGCTTCCACTGCTGACCTTGGATATGTAAAAGTAGCTAAACAACACCACTTTTGTGTTTGATACTATATTATTATGCAAATCAAACTTTCCAGTAACAAATGAATGGATCTAAGATTCTGAATTATCTCTTAAAGTCATATGGTTATGATTGGCTTATGTAAAGGATTAGCCGATTAGCCGTTTTTAATTGGCAAAGAGTATTAAAAAATCTATAAAAAAAACATTGATACAAAACTAAAGATTAAACAAATGGATGAGTGTAATTTTTGCAGGAAGGATAAAGATTTTCAGAGGCAGGGGTATGATTCCAAGTACAACAATGAAGGAGGATGAGGTAATCATAATCTAGAATATTTGGATCGCCAGAAAGGTGATACTACTAGAGGTTCATTACCGAAGCACATATTTCTTGGAGGCAAATCCCTCCTACTATAGCTGCAACTGTTGACACCAATTACAGTATAGCCTTGCACCCAGTTTAATTGAATACCACATCGAAAACGGAAGCCAAAGCAAGATGGAGGATGAGGTATAAATATAAGATGTATGAGACTGAACAACTTACTTACCTGGACGGGGTCAATGGCTGATCAATAAGGGTCATGGTCTAGGGTAGTGACCTCCATTGCACTTGGGAGGGGTGCTACTCTAAGGTCTGCCCAAGTGGCAGAGCCTACGTCATAATTTGTGGTAGAGGGGGCCTGCGTTCGCGCGGCCCCTCTTCAATTCTAGTACTAAACTTCCTTTAGTTAATGTAGTTTTAAGCCAATGTTGTTGATTAGTAGATTATTCTGTATTTTCCATATTGGATTTATTGTTGTTATTTGAACCAAACATTGGTGTTGGATATTCTCACTAGAAATCATGGTGAAACTTAGTAGTATCTTAACTTGGCTGAAATAACTGATCGCTCATTAAGTGTTCTAATGAGCCTTATCAGGTAGAAGCATCACGTGACACAGCCAAACTTCAAATTTTCACCAAGTCATAATGTATTATCAGAAGGAAATTGAAGAAGCACAAGAAAGAGAAGCTGAAGAAAGAAAATCAAAAGAAGTGGATGAAGAAGAGGAAGAAGAGGAAAAGGAAGATTTCACACATGCACTGCAAGTCATGTCAACCTTAAATATAAGCCGAGGGTAAGTCTGTCAATTTGGTACAAAGAATAGGTGGATATTCTTGTATATTATGAAGATGATTTGGTATTAAATTAATTTTAACAGGGTGCCCCAATAGTTTACAAACACCCTTTTTAAAATAGTCAAACTCCTTCTAATGAAAGGCATATCACCCGCTTCTTTTTGTCGGGTGTTGGAATGCAAAGCCAACATTCCAAAGAAGGGGGCCATAACAGCCTATACTTCATCCTATAAACTATGGAAACAGAGATTTTTCAGGGTCCGAGGTATAGATGCCTCTAGTGACCTTTTATTCAACTCGGATGGAGTCCCCCATTTCCCCCTGTTTTGGTCGTTAGAGCCTCACCGAGTTCCTCAAACACCATTGAGTGCTATTTCTGAAGATGATAGAGCTGCTGTAGAATGGCTAAGGATGCAGAAAAACATAGATTGCTGCGCTTTACTTTTAAATGAAGATAATCCTGCAGGCCTTCAAGCCCTATTGGGTATAACCGAACTTAGAATTTAGAACAGTTACGTACCTATTGCCCTTCTTATTTTCTTACTTATCCCAGTCGTTGGCTATTCCGTCTGCAATGGTAAGCACGTTGGATGAAAATGATTTGTTTCAGTAGATAGTGCAGTTGGATGACTTGACAATGATTTCGAAGAACTAGGATGAAGTTTATCACCTAGTTTTATGCGATGATCTAAGGTGAGTCTCATACTGGTATGTAGAAATCCTATTGAGTATGTTGATAGCAATGATATCTTTCTGATGATAGATTCCAATTTTTTCATATTTTGCAGTCTATTATATTATTATTTGCACAATATGATTTTGAACAAACTAAGGGAAAATAGTCTAAAAATATACCCACGAGTGTATTAAATTTTAAAATGAATTTATATATCTCAACTTTATAGCTCAACGAGAACAGAAATCTCTTAGAAAAGAATACTTGTAATCTTGCAAGACTAAGAAAAAATCCAAGTGCTAGTTGGCATTGGGACTGGACGTAGCTCACAAGTGGTGTAATAATTGGTAGTCATATAAGATCATCGTAAACCCTTATTTGAACTTGATATACTATTTTAATTTATGAAATAGTATATCAAGTTCAAATAAGGGCAAAGATAAATAGTATATGACTAAATACCTGTAATACAAGAGACTAATAAATTGGTTGCTACCAATTTCAAATTAAACCTGGTCACCACCTAGTCCACGTAATTGTTGTTGTTTCCATATTTCGCCTCTCATTCCAACAACAATTGAGCACCATCTTAAACCACTGAGTATGAGACACAGGTGAGACTCAGCAGAGATGCTGCTGCACAACATAATGAAATTACCACCTGATCAATTACCTAGCTAAACCTGGTCACCACCTAGTCCACGTAATTGCTGTCCACTGAATCATAGACAGTTGACATCTAAATTTTTGTGCTTTTCTAAAATGGTATTATCATCCAACAGTGGGTGACATCATAAGGTAAAAGTGGGTGAATCTTCAAGGCATAAGGGGCTGTTACAAAAACAATTAAAAACAACTACATAGAGGAAATGAATCAAATGACAGAACAATATAAATTTCAAAAGAATGGAAAACATAATCATAATTATATAACAAATAAAAATTTGAGAGGCATTTTCGCTGAGCAAGCAAAACAGCAAATAATGTAATCAAATAACATGAGAACCATGATTAAAATAGGTAACCAAACAACAAATCACAAATCTGTACAAAGCAAGCAAAACAACAAAGGGTGCCAATGATGACACGCATAGAAAGCTTCATATATTTTCACTAACATTCCTCTTTTCTGATAGGTGATCTACTTCAGAAGAGCCTATTATTGTCTGGCTAAAAATTTCCACGAGATCAATAGTTTACTGTCCTTCAGTCAACATACACTTGAAATAATCCAGAAATCTTCCTCAGCTTATCCACAGAAGCATAGGTGAAGAAATGAGCTAGTTTTGCTGTCTGCAGAAGCAAGTTCTGCAGAAGCACAAAAGACAGTCAACTGGACAGCTGTACCTGTCAGCTTTTGCAGCTGTACCTGAAAGAGACCTGTCAATACAACACAGCTGGACCATCTGAGGCTCATTCCAACGGCTACAAAGCTCTGTATTTTGGGTGAAAATGGTCCAAAGACAGAACCTACTCTGCTTACTATGGTATAACATATAGGTTCTCTAAGGTTTAATCTTGAATCAAGGTGTTGGTTAAACAGTATAGGGATTGCTTATCCTAATTTATTAACCTAACATTGAGAACACAATAGGGAACAATTTGGTCCCTCCCTTGGGTTTGTAACAAACATTTAATCATATGGCAAGGATTAGCATCCTTGGTGATTGGTCCCAAGGGATTGGTCGAGTGGAGCAAGACATGGTATCGTATCTGACAGGTCGCAGGTTCGAACCCCCACTCGTCTCAAGTGCTCAAAGAGCCCGGAGGCTTTCATCCCTTCACCAAAAAAAATATTTAATATTATAAATATTGTTTGGCATTCCAACTGCATCCAAATAATTCATTGTCCCATATGATAGGTGATCAAATGGCAAATATATGACTTTCATTAATGTTTTGCTCACTTTGAGTTGGAACTTCTTTAATGATGACTTGGAGTGCCTCCTTAGCCTTCCTAGCTTGTGCCCTTGTCATGGGCCCACCTAGTCTGCTGACTGCCTGACTGATGTCCACATCACGCCCCCCTTCTTGAAAAGGATTAGTCCTCAAATCTGAAGGGTTCTCACCTGCATCAAAAAGAGTTAAGTCAGCAACATTAAAGGTAGTGGAAGTTGATGGCTTTTTTACTTTTTGGGTAAAACCTTTATTCAAACTATTCTATAATATTGCAACACAGGAATGTTTTAAACTTTTTAACCAAAGATTAAAGACTATTTAAATGTTCCATGTGTTAGAGAAATAATATTATTATCATAAATGATTTGGAAATATGGCCTATGAGAGTATACAATCATTTCACCTGGAATACTCCATTGATTACCCTCAAATGGAGCAATTGAGTTTGCAATAACCCATGATTTCTAGTGAGAATATCCAAGGGACAAAGTCTCTCAACTGTGATTGTACAATTTTCTGTGATGCAGAAATTAATGGATTTAACATTAATTTCAATGTTAATGGTTAGCCTTAAATTTTTCCTTGAAAATGGTTTCATAATACCTCTAGGTATAATATTCCAAGAGGGTAATCTATTCTATGGGGATATCTGGTTCGTATTGGAAAGTTCTTAGCTATGGAGATCTTCAAGTATTCTTTTTTAGTCATGATCCAATTTTTCTACACAATCAAAGGTAGAAAAATTATCATAGACATGCTTAAAACTAGAAGCATTATGTAAGATAGCTTATAAGATAATACCGTGGGAGAACAACAATTGAGCTTCAAAGAATATGACTAGCTCAAAGCATATGAGTCAAAGCATAGAATTAGGGCCAATTGTTGTTTCTTTGCATGTCCCACTGAGTGTGTCCCACTGCAATTTTTGTGGTATTATCATAGACATGTGGTATTATCAACAGTTATTTCAGTAGATAGCTTACAACAGCTGAAACTTCGCTCAACCTACCAAATGCTCATTGTTGTTTAATACCAGCAACATCAAGTTTAGACAAAGAAACTAAATTCCTAGAAATACTAGGTACATAAAAAGTATCAAATAAGTCTAAATGAAATCCAATGTTAAGGATTAAACGATAAGTCCCGATAGCTTCCACTAGAACCTTCACTCTATTCCCCATGAAGACAAAGTTCTCATTCGGGTTTATGGTTCGGGTTGAAAGGAATCCCTGCATCATATTATAAACATGAGTTGTACATCCAGAATCAATCCACCAAGTATTATGGGGAACTTCAGTTAAGTTTGATTCAAAACATACATAAGAAGTGCAGAATCAACCCCTCAATGGTTAGGGTGCAACTCATTGACCGGAACATCAAAGAAAGGGAAAGGTTAATAATTCTTTCTTAGACTTGCACATTACCTTCTCACTTGCATGCAAAACACTTCTCACTCTTCCTTTCTCTCCTTCCAAACCGTGAACTCTCCCTCTCCCTCACACTCTCCATTTCTCCATTTCTCCATTTTCTTTCCTTCACACACTTGGTGAAAGGTTCCATTTTTTAATCTTAAACCTCAAAATCTAGCCAACATCCTTTGAAGAAACTTGCTTGGGTGATCAAGAAGAGTATAAAGAGGGGATTATCTTTGAAGTTGTTGCACCTTTTTCAAGTTGATCTTCCTTAGGTAGGGGGAGAGTTGATTATCAATTATTATATGACTAGCTTTAACAGCAGTACATATTTTAATTTTTAATTCAACTTAATATGAGCTTAAGCATATGAGGTATATACCATTTTTACCGTTGTATAAGCCATATGCGTTTTAAAGAAAAGGAAGATGATTTTATTTGTATACATGGTGTACCTGTTTTGTAGACATGTCATGATTCCCTTGAGTTATCTGGTGCGAAACATTTTACTAGGAAGGTTTTTTTTGTATACAGTGTAATTCTTAGCAAGGTATCCTCTTTGGTAGTCAGAGATTGCTCAAGGTTAATTTTGTATTTTAAATACATTGTGGCAACTTTACGATCAGGTTCAAAAGAACTAGTTGAGGAGGGTGGTAAATGTTAAACCCTAGTGTTAATTATGATAAGGATTAGAAATAACTGAGTTTGGGCCCTACGTATCAATCTCATACAAAATTAATATTATAACTACGGAATAACTAGATAAGGAGTTTGTCATAATTCGATGCTATGTGTTTAATAACTGTTACATAATTGTTAATATGACCTTCATATGACTCAACACACGTAGTAATGATGACAATTACAGGCTGCACACACATAGGGAGTCGTGCGTCGTGCATGAGACTTTGGAAAGGTGAAAAGCCAACCATCTTAGATAGCCACGTCATCATGTGATACTTCAGAAAGTATTTATGTTCAACAAGTTCAAAATACTTCAGCAGGTAACAGTTATTTCAGTAGACACAAATGTATTTACAAAGTTGAGGAAATAGGGTTTGAATTAGTGTTGCTGTACTTCAGGGTTCGTGAACCTAAAATATTATGAGAATATGAATTTGAGCACGAACCAACTAGTTATAATGTTGGGCCTTATATGACTACGTATAACCCTAAACCTTCCTGAACCACTGAATATGTCAAACGTCATCTGTTGTGGAGGGTGGTAAATGTTACCTCTATGCAGGTCGTGACGGGGAATCGTGAAGGTTGGTGGTGGCCGGTGGAGCCGATTGATCCTTTTCAGGGTTCGTCATTGGTGGATGATGGCTGGAGTTGGAAGACGAAGTAGTTGTGTGAGGGAGAGGAACAGTCGTGGTACTCTGTAAGTCTTGGGAAAAGAAAGAGATAGTGTTAATGGTGATGGGTAGTGGAAGTGACTCTTGGTGTTGTGTTGCTGAGCTAGTGTTCCATAATTTTAAAAAAAATGCTATTTCAATACTTGGTAATTTTTTATGAATTGCAATTGAGTTTTGTTAAAATGGAGTAAAAATTTGAAGGCTTTTAATTTGTTTGTTGTAAAATATTTAATTTTTTAAAGTTGTTGCATGTTGGGAAATTTAATTTTGGTTTTTTCTGTGCTTAAATCGTTTATTAATTTAATAAATTGGTAATTATATTTTGTAGGGGTTGTTCAATTGTGGTTATTAGCTGAAAAAAGAGATGGATTTGCGCAACAGAAAAATGTTTGGATGCCACAATACATAAAGAAAACTATATGAGTTACTGAAAAGATGGATATGAACAATGAGATGAAGTCATGTGTGGGAGTGTAAAACCTTTATTCAAACTATCCATCACCGATTTTATAGGTTATGCCTTTGGAGAATGGTGAAGTTTATTTAAAGTGCTGAGTCGAGCACTTTAAAGTGCACGCTTCGGATAGTTTTCAGCTAATTACAAAGCAACCAAACCTGGACCAATAGTGTTTGTAAGTGGTAGAACACTATTACTGGAGGACCAAAACCAATGAAAAAAATGTGTAGGATTGTTGGGGACTAATCTTAATTATCTTACATATGGTAGTTTCGATTGTCTCAATGAAGCGATGATGACAATGATTTGTTTGGCTGCCAAACTTCAAATTTGTAAATACTGAACCTTCAGAGTATATGACTAGCTTATAATCTTTGCCATTTGAAACTCCTTCTTTCGCAGTGCCCTACTCACCTTAGGGGAAATAAGGGTTTTTGACCAGGGGCTTTTATTAGGGTTTGAATTAGTGTTACCCTTATTTGTAAATTTATTAGTCTCTTGTATGTCTCAATTAAAAATGGTGAGTATTACATGAATAAATAGTATATGACTAGCTCATAATCTTTGCCATTTGTCCTCAACTCCATTAACGAAGGAGTTCTACCAATTTTAATTCTTCAAATTGGAAGGAAAGGAACAAGAAAGAGAATACTGCCTCTTCTAGCAATCCAACGCTTTCTAGCCATGGGAAAGCACCTCAAAAGAAAGATGATAATCTGCCAAAGAGGACTAGGGACGTGAAGAATTAATATGTCCATGTTGATCAATAAATTTTAAAAATCCATGCCAACTGGGAAATAAGGGTTTAGGGTTGTAATTAACTTTTTAGATATCCGTGATTAAGAGGATACTAATCATAACTTGGGAAGAACAAAATATAAGCTGTTTTAAGAATACTATTCTCAAGTTTAAACAACATTGAATCTAATGCAACATGGGATGAGAGGCGAGTGTAACTTACATTGAGAATATGAAGCATAGACTTAAGTTGTCCCAATGGCAAACGTATCAATCTCATTCCTCTTCTGTTCCTCCACTGACCAACCCTACTTTCGTTCAAGGATTTCTATGTGGGTTACTACCTTCTTAAAGTTGTTTCCATGTTTTGAGAGAGATGAGGGCTTAAGAAAGATGAGAGCTTGAGAATACTGAACGGTTTCTTGAAGCTGAGAGTGTGAGAATGCAAAGAGAGAGTAACCTTGAGAGACTTCCCATGCGCTCTATAAATAGACTCAACACACGTAGTAATGATGACAATTACAGGCTGCACACACATAGGGAGTCGTGCGTCGTGCATGAGACTTTGGAAAGGTGAAAAGCCAACCATCTTAGATAGCCACGTCATCATGTGATACTTCAGAAAGTATTTATGTTCAACAAGTTCAAAATACTTCAGCAGGTAACAGTTATTTCAGTAAACCCTATTTTGAAAGTTTTCAATTGTTGGGTCTATCGGGTTCAACATAGGCAAACCCGAGACCCGAACCGAACCAGACCAGGTTTGAAAGAAAAGGTCCGAACCGAACTGAATACCCGAACCGAACCGTTAAATATCTTCGGGTTGGGTTGGATTCATCGGGTTCACGGGTTGGGTCGAACCCGCTTACACCCCTACCCACCCCCACCGGCAGCCACCCCCTCCCCTCCCCCTTCTCCCCATCCCCTCCCCTTTCCCCATTCTCTCTCCATATTCCTCTTCGATTGTCCGTGTTCCTCCCCTTTATTATTTTTTTCAACGTTTTGGGTTTAGAGACGGAATTTTTCCGTCTCTAAACTCGTCCCCCCAATGTCCACCCCCTTTCTGGATTTTAACTGTTAAAAATTTTCCGGAACCTCCTGGAAATTTTTTTGACGGAGACGAGTTTAGAGACGGAAAATTTCCGTCTCTAAACCAAAAGCTTCAAAAAAAAATTAAAGAGGCGGGGGGTTGGGGGACGGGGAGGGGTCGTTGGGGAGGGGTCGTTGGGGAGGGTGGGGGAGTGGGTGGGGAGGGGTGTTGGGGAGGGTGGGGGAGTGGGTAGGGGTGTTCGCGGATTGGTTTGGAGGCAAAAAACCATCCGATTCGATCATTGCGATTTTATCATTTCATCATCCGATCGATTTTGATATTTTTTGAAATCCGATCCGATGCAATTTTAATTGGATTAGATTGGATCGATTTTCAGTTTTTTAAACTTGTTCCACTCTTGGTTAGGAAATTTTAAGTGGGTTTGCCTTAATGAATTGGTAGGGTTCCATCTACCTTAATGAATTTGATAGAGTGATCACTTGGAAAATTTTTTACCAAGGCAAGCCTTGTCTCAAAAAATTAAATATTCATTATTCACACTGCTTAACTATTATACAAACATATATTAATGTCTATATTCTTATTTATCATTAATTTTTTTTTATATAAATTTTCAAAACGCACATTCCTCTCATATTAAGGTTACATAAAATATTTTTTAGTGATTCTTTTACTTCAACTGAAATTTTAATTCCTTTATTTCCATTACATAACAATTAATTCATTATTAATTAGGAAACAATAGAATAATTTCTGATAACTTATGGTAGATTAATTTACTATGGACTACATAAGATATATATCTTGTCAGAGACTTTTGTATATACAATGTTATCAGTCATGGATGTCCGACATAAACTATCATCAATAATAAGAACGCTTACACCGTCTTTGACTCTCACCCTAGATATTGCCACATATAATTGACCATATTTGAATAGAGGTCGTGGCAAATATAAACTAACACGAGATAAAGTTTGACCATGGCTCCAATGGTTAAATTTGTTCATATACCCCAAGAGTCTCTGCATCAAACCTTCAGAGTCGACGTGGTTAATGCCTCAAGGCTCGGATAATTTTTATATTAAATGGGCATGATTCAGAAAAGCAGTCCACATCAAGATCCCATAACATGAAAGTAATGTTAATGTTTGACAAGCAATCCTTTAATATGTAGCAAAGTTAAAAACCAGATGTTCTGAACCAGCTATCGAAATTTCCGCCCGATCCAACGGTGAACGAATCTGCAGTCGCCATTTGACGGATCGCGCTTTGAGGAAGTTTCGATTGTCTCAATGAGCGAGGATTGGTCACCACATACTCAAACCATGGCTCCAATGGTTAAATTTGTTCATATACCCCAAGAGTCTCTGCATCAAACCTTCAGAGTCGACATGGTTAATGCCTCAAGGCTCGGATAATTTTTATATTAAATGGGCATGATTCAGAAAAGCAGTCCACATCAAGATCCCATAACATGAAAGTAATGTTAATGTTTGATAAGCAATCCTTTAATATGTAGCAAAGTTAAAAACCAGATGTTCTGAACCAGCTATCGAAATTTCCGCCCGATCCAACGGTGAACGAATCTGCAGTCGCCATTTGACGGTCGTAGCTCTATGTAAAAACGGGAAAAATTTCTTTCCAACCAATTTCACAATTTGCATGCATCCAAAACCACCAAAGGAACACATTTTAAGCATCATAACAATTTTTAAACTAACATGGAGCCAATATATATATAAGGTCGAACCATTTCATCCAAGAAATAGGTTCCAAGAATTCATTTTTCAAGAGGAAAAAGAGTTTAGAGACAAGGATCAAGGGTAATCCTTAACTCTAGTCACCAATCCTACTAGAGTTCAAGGTTCTCCCCCCCTACCTAAGGAAGATCAACTTGAAAAAGGTGCAACAACTTCAAAGATAATCCCCTCTTTATACTCCTCTTGATCACCCAAGCAAGTTTCTTCAAAGGATGTTGGCTAGATTTTGAGGTTTAAGATTAAAAAATGGAACCTTTCACCAAGTGTGTGAAGGAAAGAAAATGGAGAAATGGAGAAATGGAGAGTGTGAGGGAGAGGGAGAGTTCACGGTTTGGAAGGAGAGAAAGGAAGAGTGAGAAGTGTTTTGCATGCAAGTGAGAAGGTAATGTGCAAGTCTAAGAAAGAATTATTAACCTTTCCCTTTCTTTGATGTTCCGGTCAATGAGTTGCACCCTAACCATTGAGGGGTTGATTCTGCACTTCTTATGTATGTTTTGAATCAAACTTAACTGAAGTTCCCCATAATACTTGGTGGATTGATTCTGGATGTACAACTCATGTTTATAATATGATGCAGGGATTCCTTTCAACCCGTGCTAATCATAATACCTTCTAGCCAACATTCCAAAGAAGGGGGCCATAACAGCCTATACTTCATCCTATAAACTATGGAAACAGAGATTTTTCAGGGTCCGAGGTATAGATGCCTCTAGTGACCTTTTATTCAACTCGGATGGAGTCCCCCATTTCCCCCTGTTTTGGTCGTTAGAGCCTCACCGAGTTCCTCAAACACCATTGAGTGCTCTTTCTGAAGATGATAGAGCTGCTGTAGAATGGCTAAGGATGCAGAAAAACATAGATTGCTGCGCTTTACTTGAAAATGAAGATAATCCTGCAGGCCTTCAAGCCCTATTGGGTATAACCGAACTTAGAATTTAGAACAGTTACGTACCTATTGCCCTTCTTATTTTCTTACTTATCCCAGTCGCTGGCTATTCCGTCTGCTATTATAAGAATTACCCAGTCTATTAGAATAAACCATACTTTAATATTTTCTATATTAAAGTAACCTACTCCTTTAATGGAAAGCCTTTTATGACTAAGACACAATGGAGGATAAATCAACGTTATCGAAAGACAACAATGGAACAAGGGGTAGTTCTTCGAATTTTTCAAAGAATTTGAATGCCAAAAATGCACAGTTAATACAAGTGCAAGGAGCTTCTAGTCAACCTACATATTCCCAAATCCTTCTAAAGGACAAATTAAGTGTTGTGCCAAAGAAAAAGGTTTTGGTTGAAGAGGATTTACTTACAAATGACTTCGAAACTGGATTCCCAGATAGAATTGAAGACATTTGTGGTGTAGTTTCGATTCTGCCTGCAGAATTCGAGAAGGAGTATGAAGAAGGTTTTAAAGATGATTTCATAGGATGAATCATCAGAGCCACAGACTTATTATACTTGTTTGTCAACACAGGCTGTTAAGCAAGATTCAGCAGTGTTCGATAGACCTTCTATTGGAATGATGTCTCACATAAAACCTTTATTTATCTAGGCTCAAATCGAAGGAGCCATTGTAAGTAAAGTATTGGTTGATGGTAGAGCGACAATCAATTTATTGCCAAGTTCTTTGTTGAAGAAATCAATGATATAAAGCTAAGATTATGAGAGTCGGTGGGTGATGATGGTTTACATTGGGTTAATAACATATGGTCACCACCTAGTCCACGTAATTGCTGTCAAAGATTATTGCAAATTGAAGTGAGGAGGATTGGTGGCATGATCATTTACAAACATGATCATAGTAGAGGCTTAATTAATTTTTGCTTGGCTCTAGGGTAGTTGTTTTTACTGATCATGTTGCTCTGAAGTTCCTTCTGAAAAAGACAGATTCCAAACCCAGGTTGACTAGGTGGATGCTACTACTCCAGGAGTTTGACTTGGATATCCAGGATAGGAGTGGTGCACATAATTTAGTAACAGACCATTTGAGTCGCATTGAGAGGACAGAGAATGCATTTCCTATTCGGGATGACTTCCCGGATGAGCAGCTATTGGTTTTACATGATTCCCATCCCCCTCCCCCTACCCCTTGGTTTGCTGATATTGTTAATTATCTTGTTGCATCTGTTTTTCCACCTTTGGAATTTTACCCCGTTTTATTCCATCATAGCAGACGGAATAGCCAGGAGTAAAAGAGCAATCCTTCAATTAAGGAACTTAACAAAACATTCTTCAAAACCATTGTTATCTCTTTATAAGGTAATTTTGTTCAACATCCTAGTGTCTCTCCTTGGGGGGCTCCAGTGTTGTTGGTAAAGAAAAAGGATGGGAGTATGAGATTATGTGTAGATTTTAGGCAGTTGAACAAGATTACAATTAAGAACAAATACCCATTGCCTAGAATAGATGATCTGTTGGATCAGCTTAGAGGTGCTTCTGTATTTTCCAAAATAGATTTGAGATCAGGATATCATCAAATTAGGATAAGGAAGGAGGATATTCATAAAACCGCTTTTCGAACTAGATATGGACACTACGAGTACTTAGTAATGCCATTCGGTGTTACTAATACTCCAACAGTGTTTATGGATTACATGAATCGAATCTTCCGACCTTTCCTAGATAAATTTGTGGTTGTATTCATTGATGATATCTTAATCTACTCTTCTAGTTTGGAAGATCATGAAAAACACTTGAGGTTGGTGTTAGAAGTTTTAAGGGAAAGGAAATTGTTTGCCAATCCTAACAAATGTGAGTCTTGTCTAAACAAAGTCCATTTCCTAGGCCATGTCATTTCTGGAGAGGGAGTGTCAGCCCTGGTAAGGTAGAGTCAGTTCTTGAGTGGGAAAGACCTAGGACTGTTACGGAAATTAGGAGTTTTCTAGGGTTAGCCGGTTATTATAGAAGATTCATTAAGGGCTTTTCTCGCTTAGCTTTACCTCTCACCAAGTTAACTAGGAAGGACCAAGCCTTTGTGTGGGATTGTGATTGTGAGCATAGTTTCCAGGAATTAAAACATAGATTGACCAGTGCCCCAGTGTTAGCATTACCTGATGTGTCTAGAACCTTTGAGGTGCTGAGTTGACATCTTAAGTGTTCAGCATATCTTCGCAGAAGCATATCTTCGAAGGTGGTACAATATGGTATTATCAACATTATGTTTTGAGCATTTTGCCACATATCTTTCGCAGAAGGTATATACCGCAGAAGCATATCTTCGAAGTTGATCAGATGAAACTCCTTCTTGTACAAACCCCAATACTTCTATATGGTCACCACCTAGTCCACGTAATTGCTGTCAAAGATTATTGCAAATTGAAGTGAGGAGGATTGGTGGCATGATCATTTACAAACACATTAACAAGCAAGTTTATCAATAAAACCCCAAATATACAGCCACTGGTCAGATCAAATATCTCTCAGTCCCGACTTCGTATCACCGATCCAACCGTGCAGAATGAAGAACTGGATGTTCTGGGCCAGCTACCAAAATTTCAGCCCGATCCAACGGTGAACGAATCTGCAGTCGCTAATTTACAAACAAATAGAGTGTTTGGGAATGCATCAATTGCTAGATGATATGTCAATTGCACAAACTGTACCAGCCTAATTCATTGTCCTCAACTAGTTCTTTTACAAACGGAATAAAGAAAGCAAAATAAGCCGAGGGTAAGTCTGTCGCTTGGGAGAGCCCGCATGGATTACCTTTGAGTGTGTGAGGCTGCTGGTAACTCGGGGTCTTAGCAATATAGTTTGTCTACAGTGTTATAGTTCAAAGCCATAAATAATAGATAGTCTCGTCATACATGAAGGGTGTGATGAGATGAAGTTCAATCCTAATCCAAGTAAAGTGTCTCTAACTCTTCCTTTCTAAATTCAAGGAGAGAAAACCCAATGGTATAATATTTTCACTTACGACCGCAAAAATGATAATTCACCATAACGTAATTTTAAAATTGTTTTCAACCTTAAATATTAATTAAATATTCAGTCCCCTTGATTAGAGTAAAACTGAAATGACAAAGATAAGGGAAAGAGAAACTTAGCCACAGAATTTATCTTGGTTCACTCACTACCACTTGTGAGCTACGTCCAGTCCCAATGCCAACTAGCACTTGGATTTTCTCTTAATCTTGCAAGATTACAAGTATTGTTTTCTATCAAGCCTCTTCAGGCTCTACAACCAAGTATTCTTTTACAAACAAGTCTCTCCAGGCTCAACAACACAAGTATTCTTTTTCAGACAAGCCTCTCCAGGCTCAACTTCCAATACGATATATTTGTGGAATACTTAACACCTGATATAGGGAACAATAAAACAAGATATGATGGGTTACATTGGGTTAGAATCATTCCTCTTTTCCTGGAACTTTAAACATGTGATCTAGATAAAAGCTACTTCTTATTAAATTACCGGGCAGAGTTCAGTTGTGATCTCCTCCAAAGATTTTTGAGTCTTCTGATGCAAAACCTGCATACATGAAGCATTTTGAAACCTGAATATTGAGGAAGGGGGAAAGAAAGAGTGCATTATCTTTAATCATAATCTAAAGTATACCAGAAAGCCCACAGCTTGGCGTATGTGTTTGAGTTCATCCCAAGATGACCCAGCAAACTGCAAAGTAAATAAAAAGAGAAAGAAAAGATGTAGAAAATGAGTCTCTTGCACTTCTGCCCTTTTTTAGTCTAGGCACAAGCTCTGGCAAATATCTTAAGTTACCTGATCTGTTGCTTTGAGACACCATAGTTCCAACTCATGCAAGCCTGCCTTCAAATATTCTCCATTGCTAAAAGAGCAGCACTCACGACGAAGCAACAAACTGCCAGACCATAGTTATCATAACTTTAGGAGAATTTGTATTAAATTGAACCAATGTTTACTACTCCAAAATGTTTAGTGCAATTGACTGGAAATTTTGCTCACCTATTAAAGAGTTGAACATTCATGAATGAGAAAACCTGACTAAATATCTTCCTTGTTATCATGGGAGGGACCTAAAGACACAAGATGTAGTACATTAAAAATGATATAAAGTTGTATCTTTTTACTCCTGGTAATAAATCATTAGGTATCATTGTCAATTACGAAGATATGACTAGCTCAGTGGGACATCGCTGTCAACACTAATATATGACTAGTGTTGAATTAGTGTGGACTAGGTGGTTTCTCAAAGCATAGAATTAGGGCCAATTGTTGTTGAGAAACACGCTCACCTTAGAGCAAGGTAGGATTAGGAGAAATGGAAGCAAAAGAAGGGAAGAGTTGAGGAAATCCAAGCTCCAAGATGGTAGGGAGGCTTTAATCCAGCTATCTCCTTCTCCATCTTGCTTTCTCTCTCTAGAAACTCTCCCCCTCTCTCTAGAAACCCTAAGGAAGAAGTGAAATGAAGAAGGGGTTGAGATTCAACAAATTAATGAAGACAGGGACGCGCTCGCGCGCCCTAGGGCGCTTGAGCGCCCAGAGCTTCTGTCTAGGAGAAAACAGCAACAGGCACGCGCGATTGAGAGCGTATAACACACCCTAGGTTGCATGGGTATATATTAGGAAATCATCTGATATGTGGTAGATTACCTTAATTCAATTTGTATAGTTCATTACATTTATCCGACTTGGAATCATTATTAGAGTCATATAAGATAATTTTTGGTTGAAAGATACCTTGCGATGAACATAGAAGCATTTGTTTAGAACGAGATTTGTCTAATAAGGCAATCATTGTAAAATAGGCACATGCAACTATATGTGCACGTTAGGTTTAAGTCATCACTGTAATAGTACAGCCACATAGAAGCATTTCCAGTTTTTCCTTTGTAAAATTTCAGAAAACAGGAAACATAATGAAAAGACACACTGAGTATTGCTTGCAAAGGAGGTTGCAATTGGTTTTGAAAAGAAGCAAAGTGTCATTCCATTCCAGCCTTTTGTAACAGCCCCTAAGTATGCATCTCTTTCAGCTAATTACAAAGTTCTTTATAGCCTCCAATTATTTTTTACAAGGATATTACACTATTATTCCATCATATAATTGTGTCTTAGACATGCAATGTCATCACCTGTTAATGCTTTCATCACATTGGGTTGCTAGTGATGTTTTTTTTACATATATTATTAAATATTTATAATAAAATTAACTTATGATATAATCATATATATCAATTGGCGGAATATAAAGAGCATATTGTTATCATCTAGGGCGAAGCTATGACCGGACAGAAGGGGCCATGGCCCCCTCATTTTTTTAAATTTTTTTTGTATATATCTATATTTATATATATTATTGGATATATTTTTTTATATATGCATATATTTAAGTTTTTATATTATATATATATTGTTAGATAAAATTATATAGTGGTAGTCCAATTAAAAGAAAATATTATGTTATCTTTGATACAATTAGGTAATTGATAAGTTAACTTATAAGCTATCTTATTAAATTAAAAATGTTTGGTTTAGCTAGTTAATTAATGTAAAATTACATAAAATGACATATTTACTAATTTACATATTTTTTATATAAATTCTATTTTTATTTTCTAGACAAAAAATATAATGTTTTGTAATTATAATTTCATATTTATTATAAATTTTATTAATATTTTAGTAATAAAATATTCTATTAAAAATTAAAATATATAGTGAAATAATTGTAATAAATAATAAAAATAAGTAAAATAATTCATGAATGTTTAAATTACTTACACTATATATGTGTATAAATTATGAGTTTCTATCTTAATTCATTATTTTATATTTATTTTATATGTCAAAAATAATAAAATTACATTTGGGATGACTAATAAAATTACATGTTGAGAATATTAATTTGGTGTTCATAAAAAAATAATTTTACTGAAATAAGAATAAAAAATCTTAGAAAAAACAAAAAAAAAATCCAAACTAAGAAAATGTGACACATTACTAGACGAAAAAAATAAAGGAAATAGAATAGACAAAAGATATAAGTAAGAACATTAATGAATAAAGTAGGAGATTAATGCAAAAACACATTAAATTTAATGTAAATTGATAAATCCACAATATTAGTGGATTTATAGGTTAGTTTTAAGTAATTTTAGTCATTTAGGTTATTAAAGTAGGTGAAAAATTAATTAAAAATGTTTAGGAATATATTCATTTGTGTTATTTTAAATGGTAGTAGTTAAATTTGAGTAAATATGCTTTAATTGGTTATTAAATTTGTGTTTTTGTAGGTATTTGATTAAGTGAAGCACATGGATGAAAGGGAAATGCCTTTGGATGAGCTTATAGGGACAAGAAAGTAGATTTTTGAGCACATTAGAGAGTTAAAAAGTATCATTGCATTCTGTCATATGCACGTGGTCACACAGAAAGCTGCACGTGGGGACATGAGTACACCAAAAAGTTTTACAAATTTTGTCGTATGCGTGCAGGGACGTCCAAAGTTGTTGTGTCCCCACACCTAATTCAAACCCTATGTGAATTTCTTTTGTTATTTCAATATAGTGAGTTTTGATTTAATTCCATTGTTTTCTTCTACTCGTAATGCTTCAATTGATTTGGCCACTCAATTGTATGAAATTAGAGTGATTCTCACAATTGGGAAATTGAATAGGAACTTGGAATTGAAGTAAACAACACGATTGGGTAATAACTAATGCTTACTCGGCAAGTGCACCGAATCGCAACAAGTAATATAATGAAAGTAAGAGTATCGTCCCACGAGGAATGAGATCTCAAGTATCAATTCACACAGATTATAACTTGTTGAATGAAATTGAAGTTGTGATTGCAAAGAATTGAAGTAAAATGCAGAATTTAGAATGAAAAGAATTGAAAAACAAGTAACTAAAGTGAACAATTGTAAAGAGAAAACAAAGGATTAGAAGAATGATTAACAAAGATTAACAATTAACAAAAAAGTGTTAGGGTATGAGTTCACTCAATCTCCACCAATGCAATCCAAATTCTCACTCTAATCCAAGTTGTAGAAATGTGTTTGAATATCAACTCACTATTGTAAATGAAGGTTAATGCCTTACTCAACACTCTTTTCTCTAATTGATAACCCTAATTCCTTAGAAATCCTCAATTAAGAAAAACATTAGGTTCAAGAGTCTTAATGATCTCACAATTGTTAATCTTTATCCCTAGAGTATCTCCAATCATGCTCGTCCGCAAAAGGCCTATTCTGGAGGCCCATTATGGAAGCTATCGTAAAATTAGCAAAGATTCACCGTAAAAACGCGCGCTGGTTATCAGGAGGCAGTCCATTCTGTTTGTCATCTAAGCCATTTCCCATAATTACTCATCACCAAAATCCCAACTATGAAGGGTAAAAGAATGCAACTATTGCACAAGATATTATCAACAAATGAAACAATCCAATCAATACATTATCCAAAACAATCCTAGAGGAATAAGGGTAATGTTGCAGAGATTTTCATAAAAATGTGGAATCCAATGGTAAGAGATCCTAACTAACAGTCCACTCACAAAAATAATTGCTAGAAGTTAAATTCCAAGGTATACAAACAGTGGTAATATGCAGAAAATATGCACAAAAAGAATTACGGAGAGAACACTCCTTGTGAAATAATGAAGAGGATCTATCCCCTTGTGTTAACACCTTTGCCATCTATGTGTAGCAATCTTGCAACTTAGTGATAAGTACTTAAGCAACACAGTCAACATCAGTCACAAATATCACAGAATTAAAACTACAAACAAGAGGGAACAGACAATATAAAAGTTCACCAAATACAACACAATGTTCAAAATTAAGGAAAATAACAAAATACCAAATGAAACACAAGAACAACACCCTAGGCAAAAACTAATCTAATCCTAAGAAAAATGTCTTGTCAACCATCTTCCTCTTCAGAACAAATTGACAACAACAGGAACTTGCAAGCAGCAGCAGACCTCGGTGAAGTAAAGTAATAGGAACTTGCAAGAAATGACAGAGGTGCAACAGAAAATCAATAGGAGAAAGGTAAACCTGAAATGGTGGTTCGCGAAACAAACCACGGTGGAGTAGAGCAATAGGTTCCACGCACAATGGAATTGTTTACCACAAGAGACGTGCAGCGGACAGTGGTTCTGAACAGAAGACGACTTCGTGCATAAACGATGGTGGCGCATACAAAAGATGCGCCGCTTACACACCGTGGTGCTAGCTTCCCGCACAGAACATAGATGCGCGACAGACGGTGGTTCATGGTGAGAGCTTCACACGAACAGAGATGTGATGGTGGCTTTGCGAAATAGAGGGAGATCTCGCTACTGAGCTTACGGTGGTGGCGCATGGTGCTCTGAAATCATGATGCATAAGATGGACAAAAGGATATGTGAAGACGAAGAGATCAAGAGTCTGGCTTATTGCCCTAATTCAAATTGAGAGAAACGAATTAGGGTCCCATTTTTTTTCTTTTCTTTCCCTTTTTTCTCGTTCGTTTTTTTATGAAGAAAATTGACCCTGAAATTAGGTTGGGTTTTGAATGATTTTACGTTGATACTCGGAACCTTTCCAGTAGCTCAACGTAACTACGCTCCCTTTTTCGCTGATGTCATGCTCTTGTCCATGAACTTCTAGTAGCTCAACGTAAATACGCTAGTTTTCCTCTGATTTTATGGTGGAACACAGAAACTTCCAATAACAGAATGTGACTACGCTGCTTTTCCACTGAATTTACACTCATACACAGAGGCTCGCAGTAAATAAATGTAGCTACGCTAGTTTTTCACCGTCTTTACGCTGTTACACAGAAATTAACCAGTGAGAAACAAAATCAATTTAATGAGTTTCAAGTTAAAACTAAGAAAGTAAGAAAACTCGTTCAAATCACTCATGTTTTAGGTATCTTTCACTTCAAACCTGCATCAATTTCAAACAATATTAGTCACAATTAACTATCTATACTAAAGGATGAACAAAATTATGAAAAATAGTGAAAGATGTATGGGCTGCCTCCCATAAAGCGCTTCTTTAACGTCACTAGCTTGACTCAAACTTCCTTTTTTAAGGTGGATGAAAGCAAGAGGGGAATTTTACTACCTTTTCTTTTACTACATTGTACTTTATTCCTTCATCAAAGATCATCAAATACTTCATTTGATGCTTTCCTCCAATTAACCATGACAAATTAAGCACAACTTGTTGGATTGTTAACTTTGGACTTTCATTTATTTCAAATTTAACTTTCAATATAGAAATTGTCCATCCACTTATTGTCTTATACACTTTAATAATTGTCAATAATTTCTCTTTCTTTGTTTTTTATAAGTCACTACTAATGATCATTGGCTTTGCATTTTCCTCTCCAAGATCAAATTGTATATAAGAGGGTAAAGGCTCATTCTCAATTTTTATCTCTTCTTCTTCTTCTTCCTCGTCCTTTTTCAGCTCTTCACTCATTGAATTCACAGATGAGTCATTTTTTTGTGCTTCTTGATTCAACAAACACTCCTCAACAAAGTTCTCCTTAAAACAATTATCACTGTCATGTGAATATTGCATTACAACTCCAAATGCCTCTTGAGGAGTTTCATATAGTTGCTTGGATAGATATCCAATTTGATTCTCAAGATTCTTTAATGAAGACTCTTGAGCTTTGAATGTGAAAATTAAATATTAAAATATATAATTTGTGAAAATTTTTCATTCTCAAACAAATTATATCTACCTCTTCTAATCTATATACTAAATTAACAATTAAATATTACTAAACTTATTATAAAGATCTATTCCTATGTGGTATTTAAACAACTATTTTAAAAAAGGTTAAAAATCCTTGTCATCAATGTTTGTTAAATTCATACAACGTTACGCTGTGGAAATTGCTACTATAAATGAAAAATCTGACATTCTTATAATGTACTACTTTTCATGACCGTTGAGAATTTCTTGCAGAACAGGAGTTGCAAGAAAATAGAGTTAATTCCCTCGCTTAAACATGGAAATATTCATTGCAAAGCAAACACAAATAGGGAACTGGCGCAGCTGAAACTTTATTGAAGACATGCTATCAGCTGGAACCAGGTCCATGCAATGAATATATACCTTGTCCCCTTGCTCATTAGTGTCAACAACGAATGCTCCGTTGATATTGACGACAAGCTTAGTAACTATTAACCGCGCACTATTACATAGTACAACAAATAGTAAGATAAATAATATATTAAAAAATTACATTAAATTTAATGTAAATCACTAAATCAACACAATTATTATATTTCTTAATTTGTGTTTTTACGTAATAAAAAAACTTAAATGGATTATAACAAAGCGGGTATGGGCGCAACAGGGTAAAAACCCGCAAAACGGGTATGGGCGCGAGTACGGGTAAAAGCCCATATTTTTATGGGGACGGGCGCGGGTATGGACACTTTGATGCCCAACCCGCCCCATAATAGGGGTATTTTTACTTTTTGTGGGACAAAATTCAACCATTATATTAAAACTTTTCATTAACTAAGTCAAGCTTTCAAAAGATTGTTAGTGCATGTTTGGGGAAGTTCCAAACATATTGTGAATCTTAAATTGTGTGTAATTTCAAGAATTTTTTTTTCTTACTCTACTAATAACTTTTAAAAAAAATATAAATTTAATATATTTAAGGGTTAAATATGTTTTTGGTCCCTCAAAATATGATGAAATTTGGTTTTGCTCCATCTTTTATTTTTTTCATTGGTTTTGGTCCTCCATTTTTTAAAATCACAATTCATTGTCATCATCCCTAAACTTGATAATACATTATGTTGTGATTAGTGTTTGCAAATCCTACATTGAATCCATGTCTATTTAGGACTTGTTCAACTATTCCAACAACATTTTGTTGCCCCCCCCAAGTTATTTGCTCTTATCCTTTCCAAAAATTCATCAGCATTCTGATTTCTATTCAGGATAACCCTGGGAGTATTGTTTTCTCTGTTTTCAACAGGATTCACAGGATTTGGTATTTGGTTATTCTGATCTCCTTGATTTACAGGAGGATTCATGTTAGCCACTTGTCTTACTATAGGATCTGTGGGTGCTCCAAACACATCCGCAATCATTTCCATTTGCCTAGCCAACAAATTATAATTTGTATTCGTTGTTTGTACTAGGGGATCGATGACCTAGTGATTTTTTGCAACTGGATAGAGTAACTGGGTTAGCATATGGTCCTTGATCGCACCTGGAGAGGCTTGCTGTTTAAAATATTCATTTGTCTATGTGGATGTCAAATACCCTTGAAGGTGGTACAATACAAATGGCTTGCCTTCCTTTCAGTTTTTATGATTCTTTTTTCACAATTATAAATATAAATTTCCCTTTCCCGCCATATGTCACACTAATGCGCCGGCAGTGTTCATGGACTATATGAATCGCATCTTCCGGCCTTTCCTAGACAAATTTGTTGTTGTGTTTATTGATGACATTTTGATTTATTCTTCTAGCTTGGAAGACCATGAGCAACATTTAAGGCTGGTGCTAGAGGTGTTGAGAGAAAAGAAATTGTTTGCTAATCCGGGAAAGTGTGAGTTTTGGATGAATAGAGTCCATTTCTTAGGTCACGTAATTTCAGGGGAAGGAGTATCAGTAGATCCCAATAAGGTAGAATCGGTTCTTGAGTGGGAAAGACCTAGAAATGTCACTGAGATTAGAAGTTTCCTGGGTTTAGCTGGCTATTACAGGAGATTTATTAAAGGGTTCTCCCGTTTGGCATTGCCCCTCACTAGATTGACTCGAAAGGGTTAAGCCTTTGTTTGGGACGATGCTTGTGATCAGAGTTTTGTGGAGTTGAAGAATAGGATTTGATTTATGAGCCACTGTCCAAAGCCTTGTCTTAATATAAACCCGTCAGGTTTATATAGAATTAAACATCCATATATCATTAACTATTTTATGCATCAATTAGGCTTTCTTTTTTCCCTTCTTTATCACACCTTATTTTTCTTTATTATTATTATTAAAACAGTTTATCTCATTATCCATTTCTATTTATCTGTTTAATTATATAAAAACACATATTAAGAAATACAATAAATATATTATTTTACTTTAAATTTATTGTGTTTATTCCTTATCCCTATATTTTTTTCACTTGTTATCTCTTTTATTACGTTTCACACCCGGAGGCTTTACCAATTCAAACTAGGTTGTGCATGAGTGTCTTTGACTTATAATCCTATCCCTGCAAATTCTCATATCTTTGGTTGTGCATTGGTCTCAGATGAAACAAACTGAGACTTATAGATGGGTTTTAGAAGCATTTTTGGATGCAATGGGTAATAAACAACCTACAGCAGTTGTAATAGATGGTGACGGTGCAATGAGGGAGGCTATAAAGGTCATTTTTTCAAATTCATGCCATCGGTTGTGTGCATGGCACTTACATAAGAATGCATGTGAGAATGTTAAAGTGTCTCCCTTTTTGGAAGGTTTCAAGACAACAATGTATTATAATTTTACCCCAAATGAATTTGAGGAGTATTGGAACAAATTGGTTGTTGAAAATGGTCTTGTAGGGAACAAATGGGTGTCAAAAACTTATGAAAATAAGGCATTGTGGGCAACTGCATATCTTCGGGATAAGTTTTTTGGACGTATAAGGACTACCTCTCAATGTGAATCTATTAATTCCTTTATCAAGTCGTATTGTAAGAGAAAAAGTAGAATTGTTGAATTTCTGCACAAGTTTGAGCAAGCAAAGAAAGAGTACAGAAATAATGAGTTGATGGCTGAGTTTAAGAGTTTATTTTCGGAGCCTGTGTTAACCACATATCTTCGTAACATTGAGAAACAGGCGGCTAAAATTTACACTCAAGAGATTTTTTAGAGAAGTTAAGCAGGAGATTGAAAAGGCCAATGGTTTAATTGTTTCTGAAAGATCGGTGAACGAGGACAAATTGATGTTCACTTTGAAGAAGTATTGTAGACCTGGAAAAGAAATTCATGTTGTGTTTTCTACTTCAAATACTACTCTTTTGTGTGATTGTAGGTTGTTTGAATGTCGAGGAATTCCATGTTCCCATATTATTTCTGTGTTGAGAACTGAGGATGTGGACCACATCCCAAATAGTTTGATATGCAAACGCGGGATGAAGACTGCAAAGACTGATTTTATGTTGTACTGTGGGTCGGATGAAATGGATTCTGATGTGGTTGAGGAAGCTTGTTATGCTACCATTGTTGGTGCTTGTAACAATTTTTCAAAGGTAGCTTCAAAAAAGAGGAGTTATATAAAAGAGATATTAGATGACATCCGCAAGCTCACAATCAAGTATGAAAAAATGGAGGATAAGGTTAACACAGGTGATGATCCAAGGATGCAGCAAGTTGGTGATCCCATAAAGGCGAAAACTAAAGGTGCTCCTAAGAAGAAAAAGTACAATAAGAAGAAAAGTAGACATTGTTCAAATTGTAGTAACATCATGGGACACACAATAAGGAGATGTCCCTTGCTTGTTCGGACAGATTGTAACAGTAACAAGGATGATGGAGTTTCACGTTCAGAAACAAGTGGCAGCTGTGCAGAGTCTGGTAGTGTAAGTATTTATTGAAAATGTTAATTTTTGTTGTTTTATGTGAATTTATTTTTTGTGTGGAAACTAATTACAACAATGTAATGCATTCGGAAAAAGGTGTAATGCCTTCTGCTGAAACAAATGTAAATGAAAGAAATGCACAAGAAACTAATTGTCAGGGTTCATAAAGAGATAAAACTAGTAGTGATGCAATTCTTCCGGAGAATGTCTATTCAAGGCAAACTGTAAATGTAAGTATGTATAATGTAATAAATTTTGTAATTGTGAATGTAGAAAGGAAAAGAGAAATTGATTATTGGTTCCAAAAAGAAGGAAAAGATGGTTAAAGAAGCTTCGAAACCAAAGCAAGATAAGGAGATGGTGAGAATTATAGTTTTTTCTCAACATTATGTTCAAAGGCATTCAGGTTCAATCAAGGTGACTGCAAGAAATGCTATAATTGAAACTTGCCCCAAAAAACCAAAATATCTCCCTTTGTTATAGTGGTGTCCAACTTATTTGAATCTTCAGTACAGGCTCTAGTGCCAATTTAACTGTGACTAATACCATGCATGCATTGTATCGGGACATTTTGTTATGTAATTTCTCTAAGGGTAAAGTCATTTTATTTTTCTTCAATTAATTTTGTTTCTTTTCTCTTGAATTCTGACTTCCATTATCCTTTTAGAAATTTCACTATTTCAAACTATATTTTATTTTCAGGTGCCTAACTTAGATGTATAAAATCTAGGTGCCTCACTCATTGCTCAGATAGAATAGTTAATTTCAAGAATTTTCAATCAAATGGATGATGATAAAATGAAGAGTTTTTATACTACATGATCACCGAGAAACTAACTAAATTGAAAGTGAATGAGCTCAAATATGATAAGATTAATCTTCACGCTGAAGTGGAGCTTTTAGTTTCACGGTGGTCCTTATCGTTCCGTTTAGTCGTGCGTTGTAGGGTTTCCAATCCATGTTAATTACTCACTTACACTTACACTTTCCTTTCAGCATCTCAAATCTCTATTACTACTATTATTTCTGAACGTGATCACTTTGAATGGTTTCAGGGATGACTATGACTATGACTATGTTTACTAAAGTTCACATATAATACTAAGTGTGTTTTGGTCTCTCTATTGCCTGATCATATCTATTGTCTTTTTGTTTATTTTCTTTCCTTCATTTCCAAATTTATTATATGGTTTAAATAATTATCCTCAAAGGGATCATACAATTATTTGCAGAATAAGAGGTCTTCCATTTGACTGATATAATCTAATTTAATCATCACCCATTCTAATAGAAAAATAAATTTCAACCAACAAATTCTAATGCCAATTATTAGAAAAAGAGAATAAATAATTATCAAACAAATTAACGAACACTAACTGGAACTTGGTGCAATTAAAATGAGTTCACAAATTTTTATACAACAGTAGTTTTCGAATTTTTGCCTTCATGGCATCCATGGTTTATTCTTGTGGTCCTCAAATAATGACCACAAAGTTCACAAAAGAAAAAGGAAAATCTAACTATGTACAAGGACAGAGGTAGTACCATACAAAGGGTTTAGGGTTTACACATACCTTTATAAATGACCAACGGAAGAATCACTAATCCCCAACACTATATAGAGGGAGAGAACCTACACAAAACGCCGAGGATGAGGACGACAACAAGCAACATTGATAGAGTCTGAATAAAACAAATCGAGAACGAAGCAAGAAGAAGGGAGGGTCCAGACAAAGGAAGAAGAACAATGGAGAACGAAGGAAGAAGAATTTCTATTGTAAAACAAAAGAGGAACAAGGAGAAAAATGCTTCTGAGAGAAGATACGCATAAACAAAGAAGATTAAACGTTTCAACTCTTTAATTTCTGATGCAAAATTATTATTTAAAATATATTTTTCTAAAATTAAAATATAATTAATTTGAAAGGATTAAAATGCAATAAGGAATAGTTAATGAACATCAACATCACGTGACCCATTAAATATCAACTAAACACTATTGGTCGAGGCTGGCAGGGTACCTAAATCCTTCACTTTAACCGGGTACCGGAGCAAAGCACTAATTAGTATTCGTTAGTCAATGTATAGTAAACTCTATTTTAAACTAACCATATCTTTCACCAATTCCATGACATATAAATTAAATTATCTTCTCCTTTGTAGGAGGAACTATCAACCAAAGTTTCTTCCGAGCTCGGCGAATATATATGGTCGCTATCTATATTTTAATATTTTATATAGAAATACGATTTAAGCTTGGGCACAATGTGTCATTGGAACAAATACCTTTATTTTGAAAACCATAATAGTAGATCTCCCCACATGTCTATTTATTCACTCAAATTCCAAAATATTCAATTAATGTTTGTCTATGTTTAAAACTTCCTATTTCCTACGAGGAACTAATCATGGCGATTATAATAATATTATCTCCTATCATAACCTATGTTTTTTTATGCGTCAATAATCTGAAAATTTCTCATACAGTGGAAGAACTTGTGAAACAGGGCAAATATATATACTTAAAAAAAATGCAACACTTGCAATAGTTTATCTCTGTTTGGTCATTAGCGTGACTTTCTTAAATCCAACTTATCGTATTGATTAGGTAATTCTTTTCTTCTTGAAGGCAGCATATAAGTGTGTTCAAAAGCAATCAATGCATCGTAATATTATCATACATGAGGAAAATAATTGAAACTCTTTTGTTCATGTCCTATCTTAGCAATACGACAGCACCTGATGAGATATGAACTAAATTTTTTGTTTAAAAAACCAGACCCCGCACGCACGTCTTTATCAATTAGTTGCACCAACCAATTACTTATACTATATTACCTTGAGTTTGATCTAAATCAATATGAATTAATTAAGATTTTTTTTTCTATAATTTTTTATTCTTTTCTTCACCTGAACTAGCAGCATTTTCCTTTCAACACTCCAGTTTATTTACTCTCAACATTCCATTGACAATAAAAGGATAATTATCTTGTTCGCATTTTTTCTAAGAAAAAAAGAAAATTAAATTTTTGAAAGATCTAACACCCTTTTTTGCCACAGTTTGTAAATGTTTGAATGCAGTAAAACAATAGAATAACTTGAATCAACCATCTATTCCCTGGAATGAAAATAAAAGATGTCTTATTATTTTCAGCAGATATTTTATGAGACTAATCCAACAGTTATAAATTTATTAACCAAATATATATCCTTCCACTAAATACTACTACTACTTACTTTAAAGTTTAAAATTCACTCCTTTCCTAAAAGAACATGTAACTAACTTTCCCTTTCCCAGATAACTATGTACTTATCGTTATCGTTGATACCAAAATATGCTTTTATCTAGCCCAACAGCAAATTAGGTAACTAAAGACACCATAATTAAATAAAATTAGTAAACCCTTTGGAAACAGAACCATCCCAAACTAACCAACAAAACTAGAGTTGCTCATTTTAATCTCTATTATATATTGCGGTATCATTTTGACTTTTGATTAGAAGCAGAAAGAATCATTAACCACTCGATCGACACAGTGACGCCAAACTTGAAACTAACCAGAACACCTTATCAAGCTCCTGATCCATTTGTATGTGCATGATTTATTTTCTAAGTTCTTTATCTGATTTAGATTGAATATTATTCGCTACACATATGCACCATTAATTCCCTTTCATCATGATCCTGAATTTGCAGGCAGAGTGAGTAACTACAAGTCTTGTGGTGGTGGTAATTGCATACTTAAGATGTCACCCACTTTTACCTTAGATCATTTAACATTCATTAATAAGATCATGTGAGTGACAAATGCCTAATGAGCGATCATTGTCATCATCCCTAAACTTGATAATACATTTGATTCAAAGGAGGTTGCAATTGGCTTAAGATGGTGCATGATTTACATCATATTAGCAAATTGTTGCACTGCATGTCCCACTGTTGGATGACATCTTAAGTGTTCAGCCCCCTAATCCTTGAATGGTAAGGGGGGCCAATATTACTTTCATGTTATGGGATTTACAAACACTAATCTTAAATTTTAAGATATTAAGGAATTATCACTTTTTTCACATTTTAAAATTTGACTATATATTTATTATTATAATTATCCATTGAGAATTATATATTACAAATAATAAATATAATTACATATTACAAAATAATAATTATCAATTGAGAACCCAAGACGTTGGTCAAGTGGAGCAAGACAGAGTATCGTATTTGACAGGTCACAGGTTTGAACCCCCACTTGTCCCCTTGGAGTGAGGTAAAATGTAATTACCTCTGTAAGTGCTCTTTGAACCCGGAGGCTTTCCCTACCTTGGACTGGAGCACCATCCCCCATCCTAAATTTAAATGTTACAAAAAAATAATTGTCTGAACCTCCTACTGAAGGGACTGAAAATAGCTCATAGATAAAGTTAACTAGGTAACCTGTTAGTTGCTATGTGGAAGTGAATAATCAGGAAGTGAGTATCCTACTGCTAATTTGTGGAATTGGGCTAATAGACACAAGGACTGTAGTACATTAAAAATGATAATGTACTATCTATTCTTTGGACCCAATCCTCCTCACTAACATTCCTCTTTCTACCCAAATTAGGAAGCGCACAAGCAACAAAATTATCTAAAGGAAGCTAAAAGTTGCCTTGAGACAAAACTAAGAATAGACAAGACAAGCAAGAAAAGCTAGCTATGAAAAAACGCTTATACACAAGAGTAGATGTTCAAACAAGACAAACAAAAACACAAGAATTGCAAAGAGAATTGTTTTTTCTTAAGTATTGATTCAAAAGAAGAGTTGCCAAAATAGTTGTTTTTGGAAAACAACATATTACAACTCAAAATGATCTGATACAAGGAAATGAAAGAAAATTACAGAAAATTGTAAACTGTATTGTTGGGCTTTTTCTTTACTATTTTTTTCTTTTCTTTTCCCTTTTCTTCTTTTTCTATTTTCTTTAATTTTGTATTTTTTTGACTTTTCCTCTATTCCTTTGACTTTTGTACTTTTTTTTTTGCTTTTTACGCCTCTTTTTGTATTTTTGGCTAAATATTTTTTTTTGAATATTTTCTCTTCTTTTCTTTTTCTTTGTCTCTTTCCCTAACAGAAAATTACAGAAATTTGTACAAAATTACAAGAAATTGAAACCTATCTAAAATAAAAATTTGCAAGAAGCTGGCCTAAGAACGGACCAAAACGATACCAAATATTGAAAAAAAATGGCCTGTTTTCTAAAAATTATTTTGCAAAACGGAATGGCAACTTGAATCAAAATTTGCACCCAAAATTGCTTAGGATGCACCTTGGATTACAAAAAATTTTGCATACAAAAATTCAAGAGATCTGGATTGATTTTCAGGTTTAAACTGAAAAAACAGTAAAAAATTCAACAATTAATTTGGTGAGCTTTTGGCCTCTTTTCTAAGCTACAAACCCAGCCTATACTTATGCGTTTTGCGTAATCAAGCAGGCATTTCCTAAGGTTGTGCTAGTGATCAATCCAAATTCGCAATTAGAATAGAAGAATAACAGTCAGAACAAGAGTAGAAAATTGAATAATAGAAGCCCAAAAGGTGCGCAAAAATAGGAAAAATAAAGGAAGAAAAAATGTACAAAATTAAAGAGAAAGAGGGTAAAGGGGATGAACTAAAATTAAAAGGATGGGGATGAAAAAAATTAAATGGCAGAAATGTAGAGGGGATGGCAGAAAGTAAAAGGATGGGGAGAAGCAGAATTTAATCTGCAGAAATTTAATAACTGAAAATTAAAAGCGGAATAGTAAAGAGATGAGTTATGGATGAACAATTATACGGGGAGATGAACAAGAATGAAAAGTGGGTTGGGGGAGAACTGTAGGTGTACTATCTTTGGAAAATGAATACAACAATGCCTCCAATTACCACAATCCACGATAAACAACAGTTATATCAATAACAGTTCAAGAACAATCAAGAACAAGTATGAACAATTGAGCAAGCATTTCAATAAACACCTAGAGGGGTGGGATTAGCGGCCCAAAACAGCCCCCTATACTAGCTCAAATCAAGCACAGAGACAGGCAAACAAGAGTTGCAGTGCAACAAAAAAGCATCTCAGGCTCAGAACAGTCCAAAAGTCCAACAGTTATAGGGAAATTGAGCTTGAATACATGGTAAAAAATAAGGAAAATGAAGCAAAATTTTGCACCTACAAGTGCAGTAGGCCGCGGCCAAGAATGGTGGAAATGGACCCCAACAGCTCCAAAAACAACGAGCTCTAATTACCACTTGATAGCACCTTGATTCTCGGATCTAGACTTGAAGCAAGGGACCAAAAAGAGAGTTAGAATTTGGTCCATTTGGCTGTAAAGGTGCAGCAAGGCAGCGCATAAAAATGAAGACAAAATGAAGAATAAAAGAGAAAAATGGAGAAGGAAAGAGATGGAGGCGAACACCACTGCAGTAGGCAACTCCCACAACAGATAAGTTTGGTGCTAGACGCTACTGATTCGGGGGAATTGGATAAGTCTCTGGTTAGTTTGAGCAAGAATCACCAAGCCTTCTCTACTCAAAATATTGAGGAGAAAATTTGGCATAATGCCTTTACTCATAAAATCAAAGTTACAAAGTGAAGAGGGCCCCTCCTATTTATAGGAGAAAGGGACGACCAAATAGGAAAAAATAAAGAGGAAGACTCAAATCTATTCCTAATGACCTTCTAATTAATTGGCTAAGCTAACTCTTAACAAATAAACCCCTAAAAATAGCGCTTAAAACAAGAGTGAAAATTAAGAAAATTACAAACAACTCCTATTACAATTAAATCCTACATAATTCTTAATTAAGTGGAGTCTTCATGTTGGCTTGGGTCAAATGGTCAAGGTTGACCATGGGGGTTGACCAATCATATGGTTGACCAAGACTTGACTCAGCTTCAAGCATCCCATACATGTCCAAGCTTGCCATTAGCTCATCAGCTGCCAGCTGCCAGCTCGGAACCATTACTGATAAAATAAGAAGGGTAAAACTATAGGTATGATATAGCCAAATTATTGTTAAGTTCCTCTTATTGATCTGGTCCTTATGGATCTTGGTGCCTGTCAATGGTGATAAATGTATCTAATCAACCATCATCTAGTTTTCTTTTGCACTTTGAAAGCTTTCTTAAGCATTAAGTTACCTGAATACACAAATTTAAAAATGGGCTAATCTCTTTCTTTAAACTATCACGGATCATTCCATATATCTTCTCCACATAAGCAGTTAAATGTTGCTTAAACAGAATAGCTGGGTACTTGGCTTCCACTTTAGATTGCTCATTTGGCTTGTCCACCATTCCACTGTAGCCACTTGAAATCCCCATGCCCATCGAAGATGATCGTAAACCCTGATTTTGTACATCAAGCATCATTATGTTTTTTAGATTGATTTAATGCACTGAAAATTTGCAGTGTTGTAAGCTTACTTGTGCCATTTTGCCAAATAGAGTGGCAGGAGAGTTTCGATTACGTGACACAGCTGAAGCTAGCTGGTTTGAGCTAGTCATTAAGCTCAATTGTTGTACTTAGTGATGAGGTATATACCATATTGTACCAAATCATTGGTAGAACTCATATTAAAATATTTTAGGGATTTTTAATATGATGAAGAAAGAACTAGGTGGTAAAACTACATTTACACAAATGATTATTAGGTTCTACCAATTATTTTAATTTGTTTCTGCATTCTCACACTCTCAGCTTCAAGAAACCGTTCAGTATTCTCAAGCTCTCATCTTTCTTAAGCCCTCATCTCTCTCAAAACATGGTGCCAACTTTAAGAAGGTAGTAACCCACATAGAAATCCTTGAACGAAAGTAGGGTTGGTCGGTGGAGGAACAGAAGAGGAATGAGATTGATACGTTTGGTCTACAGTAGTGTGGTAACAGTTATTTTGTGAACCTTAATATGACTTTGGAGTAATGATGAAGGTTCACGAACCACAAACGATATTATAAGGAGTTTTATATGACATATTCAGTGGTTCAGTTTGCCAACACTTTCCACGGCTGGTCTTATATGACTAGCTTTTGATGGTGACTATCATATAGCATATTATTCCTTGCCATATGATAGGCTCTTCTTAGCCCACTGTTATACCCACTGGTGGGTAGGGATGATGACAGCAATTACGTGGACTAGGTGGTGACCAGGTTTAGCTAGGTAATTGATCAGGTGGTAATTTCATTATGTTGTGCAGCAGCATCTCTGCTGAGTCTCACCTGTGTCTCTCACACGTCTCATCATAATGAGACTTCCTTCTATAGTCTTCAGAAAAACTAGTCATTATACTAGCCGTTAGAAGAGAGAGAGGTTGTCTTTCACTTTTCTGTCATGAGCTCAGTACTTTTTTGGTGCAGTCTCTGCTGTGATAGTGTACTTGCGTTGAATAGCTTTTGCAGCTGAGTCTCTGATGAGACTGAATCTCATGACTGCATCTGATCTCTGCGTCTTCATGATTTGCACATTAGATAGGTGTCTACTATAATATGCATATCAAACTCATAGCACGAACCACTGATAACGTAGTTAATGACTAGCTCATCACTGTAATTCATCCAAATTTTCCAGGAGGTTCCGGAAAATTTTTAACAGTTAAAATCCAGAAAGGGGGTGGACATTGGGGGGACGAGTTTAGAGACGGAAAAATTCCGTCTCTAAACCCAAAACGTTGAAAAAAATAATAAAGGGGAGGAACACGAAACATTAATTCAGATAATATTTCCAAAAGAGAGTTTAGAGTTTGTCATACAAAATTAATCATCTTCAACAAATTTGGCATAATTTTGTATGAGTTCTACTGTAATAATACAGCATCCTATAATTCATATTCAACTCAAGGGAATCATGACATGTCTACAAAACAGGTACACCATGTATACAAATAAAATCATCTTCCTTTTCTTTAAAACGCATATGGCTTATACAACGGTAAAAATGGTATATACCTCATATGCTTAAGCTCATATTAAGTTGAATTAAAAATTAAAATATGTACTGCTGTTAAAGCTAGTCATATAATAATTGATAATCAACTCTCCCCCTACCTAAGGAAGATCAACTTGAAAAAGGTGCAACAACTTCAAAGATAATCCCCTCTTTATACTCCTCTTGATCACCCAAGCAAGTTTCTTCAAAGGATGTTGGCTAGATTTTGAGGTTTAAGATTAAAAAATGGAACCTTTCACCAAGTGTGTGAAGGAAAGAAAATGGAGAAATGGAGAAATGGAGAGTGTGAGGGAGAGGGAGAGTTCACGGTTTGGAAGGAGAGAAAGGAAGAGTGAGAAGTGTTTTGCATGCAAGTGAGAAGGTAATGTGCAAGTCTAAGAAAGAATTATTAACCTTAAACCCTAAACCCTGCATAGTCACCATGTATAATATTCTTCAGTGATATTTTAAAAGCTGTAAAAGGGCAAGCCCTAGCTGATTTCTTAGCCGAACTCCCTACGATTAAAATCGAAGAAGTCAACTTCTTAGGTATCAAGCCTTGGAAATTATTCTTCGACGGTTCTAAATTTGAGACCGCTGGGGCATGATAACAGCAATAGTGTGTCCCACTGCAATTTAAGATTAAATTTGAATTATAAATTTAATAGTATATGACTAAATACTTTATAAATATCCTCATCTTATTGGTTGATGAGGGTAATAGCTTATATGCTGGTTCACCCACTAGCAAAAAACATACCACGTTTCTTGGGTCTAAGACTTAATCCAGGATTTTAGTCTTTGCAGTACAAATCCTCCATTCTTTTCTCTCTTTTATTATTGTGGACTATAAGCCACATCATCATTATACAAACACACTACGGTCACAGAAACGGAAAATAAAATAGTTTACAATGAAACTATATTATGCCAAATTAGGGTTTGGCATAATTTTGTATGAGTTCTACTGTTATACGTAGTTAAACGATCTTGTGGTCGTGAAGGTTCACGAACCATTACAGCAGGTATGACTCCATGCCACAAAATAGTCATATGTTCGTGGTAAATATTATCTGAACCTTCAGTGGTTCGTGAACCCTAATGTTAAACCCTATGTAGAGTGGCAGGAGAGTTTCGATTACGTGACACAGCTGAAGCTAGCTGGTTTGAGCTAGTCATTAAGCTCAATTGTTGTACTTAGTGATGAGGTATATACCATATTGTACCATATCAGTATTAATATTATTACGTTTGACTACCTCGTATTATAGGATGCTGTACAATATAAGCTAGTCATATTAAATTGTACCAAACCCATATTAAAATAATATAGAATATTATTTTAATTTAGTTTCATGTAATACTCACCCTTTTTCAATTTGAAATAGTATATCAAGTTCAAATAAGGGCAAAGATTACAAGCATTTCAAATAATATTAATACTCACCTTAGGGGAAAGTATTTATGATAGAATGATACATTATATAAAAAATATTACTTAACGCGTGAAACTTATAATCATAAAACTTTACTCGATGAATTTTTTTTTCTTTAATGTTAGTTGTGATTTACTAATTTTTTTAAGGCTAACCAAATAAACGGTCTCGCTTGGCATTGCAAGGCTCTTATGTCCTCCAGAAAGGGATTAAAATTTTGAACTATGTTTCTATTAGCATCATTAAAGAGTGAGAAATATCCTTGTTCCATTTAATACTTAGTTTAAGATTAGTGTTTGCAAACTTCACACTGCTAATTGTGATATAGTTCAAAATGTCTCAGGAGAGTTTCCTTCAAAATTGACTATTTATCCCTCTGTTAGAGGTGTTCTAAAAATGTGTGCGATCAAGTAAATAGCTTTATGAGGTGAAAGTGTAATTCGCGTAAAATTTTTAGGTGTCAAACAATACCTCAGGTATCATATTATTCACACGTCTCATCATAATGAGACTTCCTTCTATAGTCTTCAGAAAAACTAGTCATTATACTAGCCGTTAGAAGAGAGAGAGGTTGTCTTTCACTTTTCTGTCATGAGCTCAGTACTTTTTTGGTGCAGTCTCTGCTGTGATAGTGTACTTGCGTTGAATAGCTTTTGCAGCTGAGTCTCTGATGAGACTGAATCTCATGACTGCATCTGATCTCTGCGTCTCAAGTCTGAGTCTCATGACTGCATCTGATCTCTGCGTCTGAAGTCTGAGTCACATGACTGCATCTGATCTCTGCGTCTCAAGTCTGAGTCTCATGCCTACATCTGATCTCTGCGTCTCAAGTCTGAGTCTCATGTCTGCATCTGATATCTGCGTCTCAAGTTGAGTATGCATCTCAAGTCTGACTTTGGATCTCATCTTTGCTCAGCTTCATATTTCAAAGTGCTTCTTTGTCATGCTTGGACTGAGTATGATCTTATAATGAGTTTGGGCCTGTCTCAATCTGACTTTGAAAATTGAGCTTGTCTCAAGCTGGCTTTGAATCTCTTCTTTGTTTAGCATATTCTATTCTGATCTCATCTCTTGATTCTGAAGCTAAGTCTGAGTCTCATCCAACGGGTAGAGTGTTGTAAGCAAATGGCAAAATGCTTCCGATATCAGACAATTACCTAGGTGGTGGTAATTGCAACTCTCCCGCATATCGGGTAGAGTGTCATCACTGAGACATGGTTTAAGGTTCCATGTCTCATCACTGAAGAATAATATGGGTATTGTGCAAATCATGAAGGGTTTAGGGTTTAGGGTTTAGGGTTTAGGGTTTAGCACACACATAGGGAGTCGTGCGTCGTGCATGAGACTTTGGAAAGGTGAAAAGCCAACCATCTTAGATAGCCACGTCATCATGTGATACTTCAGAAAGTATTTATGTTCAACAAGTTCAAAATACTTCAGCAGGTAACAGTTATTTCAGTAGACACAAATTTGGGTATTGTGTCTACTATAATAAGCATATCAAACTCATAGCACGAACCACTGGGATTATAGCTGTGATCATTCCAGGTCCACCCTGCAGTTACACAAAGTGAGAAAACCTAAATAAATGTAATACAAATGCAGCAACAGTAGAAATTTACCAAAAGAAGGAGACTATCATTAGTGTTACCTGCTGTTAAAGCATATTAAACCCTTATTATTGGCCCTAAATGTTAAATTCATATTCCGTAGTAATGAGACTTAGCTGCAAAAGAATATTATACATGAAGGGTCCATTTGGGTAATTATAGGATTAGGGTTTAGGGTTTAGGGTTTAGGGTTTAGGGTTTAGGGCCCTTGACAAACTCAGTGGTTCGTGCTATGTGTTTAGGGTTTAGGGTTTAATATTACAAACACATTAACAAGCAAGTTTATCAATAAAACCCCAAATATACAGCCACTGGTCAGATCAAATATCTCTCAGTCCCGACTTCGTATCACCGATCCAACCGTGCAGAATGAAGAACTGGATGTTCTGGGCCAGCTACCAAAATTTCAGCCCGATCCAACGGTGAACGAATCTGCAGTCGCTAATTTACAAACAAATAGAGTGTTTGGGAATGCATCAATTGCTAGATGATATGTCAATTGCACAAACTGTACCAGCCTAATTCATTGTCCTCAACTAGTTCTTTTGTGACTACCTCGAATTAGGGTTTGACTAAAGCTAGTAATACAAAATTATAGGATGTTGTACATGTTAATGATGAGAATATGGTAGATAGTTTTACAGTGATGAACTAGTTTGACTAACCCTAAAACGGAAATCATGTACTTAATTTAACCTAACTATCATCTTCATTTTAATTTCAAATTAAAGCATATTCTAGCAACCAATTATTCATCTAATAATTGGTAGAACTCCTTCTTGCTGTACTCTTTCTTTTTATTTGCTGTTCTACCTGAATGGCCTTATGCAAAAGGTCCTCCATCTCTACAAACTCCTGCAACTCAACAACATCTCTAATATCATGATTTAAACCACTAAGGAAGCGAGCCATAGTTACCTCAGGATCTTCTTCAATTTTGGCTTGGATGATAAGCACCTCCATCTCCTTATAATACTCTTCCACTCCCTTGCTTCCTTGAGACAATTTCTGAAGTTTTAATTTTGAGTCCCTATGGAAGCTAGAAGGTATATACCGCAGTGATGACTTAAACCATGTCTCAGTGATGACACTCTACCCGATATGCGGGAGAGTTGCAATTACCACCACCTAGGTAATTGTCTGATATCGGAAGCATTTTGCCATTTGCTTACAACACTCTACCCGTTGGATGAGACTCAGACTTAGCTTCAGAATCAAGAGATGAGATCAGAATAGAATATGCTAAACAAAGAAGAGATTCAAAGCCAGCTTGAGACAAGCTCAATTTTCAAAGTCAGATTGAGACAGGCCCAAACTCATTATAAGATCATAATTAATATTAATGTTAACTAGCACGAACATTAATATGTGTGTTTGAGGATTTAGGGTTTTATATGGAGTTTAGATAATATTAAGGTCATCATTACTACTCGATGCTATGTCATATAAAACTCCTGCCACTCTAAATAGATCATAATCCTCCATTCTTTTCTCTCTTTTATTATTGTGGACTATAAGCCACGTCATCATTATACAAACACACTACGGTCACAGAAACGCGCTTGGTTCAATTTTAAGATGGGAATTAATTTTTGAAGGAAAATCAACAATTGGATCTTAGTGATTTTCTTCCAACTTTATGAACCAAAAAGGAGTCAAACGGTGAGCATTTTGCACAATCAAACAGGGTAAGTTCAAAGTAGAGATAACAGTCAATTCATATTTGCAATCAGAATGCCAAACAGACAAACAGAACAGGAGTAGAAAATTGAACAAAACAGTGCCCAAGAAAAGCACAAAAAATGGCAAAAATAAGAAGAAAATTGCGCAAAAAGAAATTAAAGGGGGAAACTGAAATTAAAAGGATGGGGAGGACAGAAATGTAAATGGCGGAATGTAAATGGCAGAAAGTAGAGGGGATGACAGAAATTAAAAGGATGGGGAGAGCAGAAATGTAAAAGACTGAAATGTAAAGGGGATGGCGGAAATTAAAAGGATGGGGAGGACTGAAAGTAAATGACAAAATGTAAAGGGGATGACAGAAATTAAAAGGATGGGAGGACAAAAATGTAAATAGCAGAATGTAAAGGGGATGACAGAAAGTAAAAGGATAGGGAGAAACTGATATATTAGTACTTTAAACAATAATACCAGAAGGCATTGAGGTTTGCATGTTGTGTCACAATTGCTTCAGGTAGAACACTTATTGATGGGGCTGTTAAGGAAGTTTCATCATAATTTGATGAAACTCTGAAGGTGCTTCATCATATGCTTTGACTCAGACTATGTATGATACCTGAGGTATTGAGGTTTCCATATTTATAATATCAGAAAATATTCTAAACCTTAAAAAGGAATAGGAGGCCATCAAGATGCAACCTTATTTTCTTCGTCATCAGATAATTACCACAAAAAGAACAATTTGCATATTGGTCGCAGCTGATATTCATTGAATTTATGGAATTTCGTGAAGTGTATGCATGTATCTCTCTTTTAAACTGAAATATCGATCACCTCCAGCTCCAAGTTTTCATTGAGAGTTGCTAGTGGGTACTTAGCAGGACATGAACCTAGCAACCAATTAATTCAACTATTTATTCATCTAATAAAAGCCTGGTCATATATTGGTTGCTTGTAATCTTCGCAGTTTAGAATTGGTTGCTACCGTTTAATAATTGATAATCAACTTAATAATAGTTGATTCAAAGCCAGTGATGAGCTAGTCATTAACTACGTTATCAGTAGTGTTAACGAAGATTACGTGGACTAAAGATTTCGTCAACTTTTGTGACATACCCTGTATCAGGAGTTTCATCCTATGCAGGGTGCCCCAATAGTTTACAAACACCCTTTTTAAAATAGTCAAACTCCTTCTAATGAAAGGCATATCACCCGCTTCTTTTTGTCGGGTGTTGGAATGCAAAGCCAACATTCCAAAGAAGGGGGCCATAACAGCCTATACTTCATCCTATAAACTATGGAAACAGAGATTTTTCAGGGTCCGAGGTATAGATGCCTCTAGTGACCTTTTATTCAACTCGGATGGAGTCCCCCATTTCCCCCTGTTTTGGTCGTTAGAGCCTCACCGAGTTCCTCAAACACCATTGAGTGCTCTTTCTGAAGATGATAGAGCTGCTGTAGAATGGCTAAGGATGCAGAATTAGCACGAACCCTGCTGAAGTATTAATGCGTGCTCAACATTAATGAGTTTACCATAGTTTGGGCCTAGATAAGGATTTGAACCTTCAGTGGTTATAATATTACAACTCAATGGTGCTCAAATTATGACAAACTCTCCGATAGCCACTGAGTTAGTCATATAAAACTCTCCGCCTCATCCTATATGTTAAACCCTAATTTGGCATATTTACCACCCTCCCCTGAAAGTGTTAAACGTCGGTCAGATTAGTCCTTTTGTTATTGTGCGTTAGTTAACAAAATGTAAAACAAAAGGACTAAACTGACCGACGTTTAACACTTTCAGGGACTAAATTGACAGTTGACCACACTTTCAGGGATTAAAGTGGTGGTTTACTCTTTATTTAAAGATTGGAGTGTTAGAGAGAATTTAAGGGAGAAATAAAGAGTTAAGTTCTAAATACCTATTTCGAAGAGACTCAAGGGAAACCAAGTTAAGATTTAAAATGTAAACTGTGGAAGTGAAGGAAAGTAGAAGGATAGGCTTTGACTAAGGAAATTGGAATAAATTGGTGATTTATATCATTGTTCACGCGAAGTGTACCCTGTTGGGCTTCAATTAAGGTTGTTGCTTAATTTTGGATTTTAAGCCTAATGACCTTGATGCACTAATTTGATGATATATAAAGTTCTAGGTGTCCTATTTAGGTGATTCAAGTTGCATTAGACAGTTAAGATTCGGGGCTTTAGTTTGATATGCTACACGATATTATTCCGATCTTAGTTTCAACTTCAAACAGGCTTATTCTCTCCCAAGTGAGAAATCTCTCGCTTGAGCGAAAATATCAGTAAAATAGGGGATTTCATTTTTGGTTTTATCGCTTGAGCGAGAATACTCTCGCTTAAGCGCAATTGGATGAATTTCATATTTTGCTCTCTAACCTTGTCTCGCTCAAGCGAGAATATCCTTGCTTGAGCGAGAACGTGCGACCAGAGAAGGTTTGTTTGGCTGATATAAAGAGGAAGCCACATATCGGAAGTATTTGAATTAGTGTTGACAGCGATGTCCCACTGAGCTAGTATTATTAGTGTTGAGGTGCGAAGATGAATAAATAGTTGAATTATTGGTTATACCAATTTCAAATTAGAGGAAACTGCGAAGATTACAAGTATTTTAATTTTAAAGCATATAAGTTGGTGAGTAGGGCACTGCGAAAGAAGTGATCAGGCAATAAGATGATTACAAGCAACCAATATATGACCAGGCTTTTATTAGATGAATAAATAGAGCACTGCGAATAAGATGAGGGTATAATAGGCCCTAATTCTATGCTTTGACTCATATGCTTTGAGCTAGTCATATTCTTTGAAGCTCAATTGTTGTTCTCCCACGGTATTATCTTATAAGCTATCTTACATAATGCTTCTAGTTTTAAGCATGTCTATGATAATTTTTCTACCTTTGATTGTGTAGAAAAATTGGATCATGACTAAAAAAGAATACTTGAAGATCTCCATAGCTAAGAACTTTCCAATACGAACCAGATATCCCCATAGAATAGATTACCCTCTTGGAATATTATACCTAGAGGTATTATGAAACCATTTTCAAGGAAAAATTTAAGGCTAACCATTAACATTGAAATTAATGTTAAATCCATTAATTTCTGCATCACAGAAAATTGTACAATCACAGTTGAGAGACTTTGGCCCTTGGATATTCTCACTAGAAATCATGGGTTTGACTATTTTAAAATGAAGATAATAGTTAAATTAAGTTAATATTTGACATCCACATAGACAAATGAATATTTTAAACAGCAAGCCTCTCCAGGTGCGATCAAGGACCATAGTTAACCCAGTTACTCTATCCAGTTGCTAAAAATCACTAGGTCATCGATCCCCTAGTACAAACAACGAATACAAATTATAATTTGTTGGCTAGGCAAATGGAAAGGATTGCGGATGTGTTTGGAGCACCCACAGATCCTATAGTAAGACAAGTGGCTAACATGAATCCTCCTGTAAATCAAGGAGATCAGAATAACCAAATACCAAATCCTGTTGAAAACAGAGAAAACAATACTCCCAGGGTTATCCTGAATAGAAATCAGAATGCTGATGAATTTCTGGAAAGGATAAGAGCAAATAACTTGGGGGGGGCAACAAAATGTTGTTGGAATAGTTGAACAAGTCCTAAATAGACATGGATTCAATGTAGGATTTGCAAACACTAATCTTAAACATAATGTATTATCATAGACATGTGGTATTATCACATGATGACTAGTCATATACTAGGTGGGTATAACCGAACTTCGAAATCATTTTGTGCAATTACGTGGTGAGTAGGGCACTGCGAAAGAAGGAGTTTCAAATGGCAAAGATATCAGGTCCAACAGTGGGCTAGTATCATGGCAAATATATGGAATTTGAAATTGGAAGTATTGAGACTCACCTTAGAATATTTTTAGGGTTTTGACTCATCTGAATAGAATTAGGATGAAGTATTGAGGTTTGAGCGAAGATATACTGCATGTCCCAATATATCGTTGTCGGATATATTGGAGAAAAATCACAGAAGCTAAGATATACTGTATAATGTATGAACGTGGACTTACAGTGATATTGAATTTGATATTTTTAATTATTTCGTTGGAGGTTTGTTACGCATGCATGAATTTGTGCTTCTCAGTACTAGTCACTACCCTATACTATAATACCATGCAGATTACTCTCTTCGTTGTTTTCTATTTGTTTACTTTTTTAATTTGTTTTTTATTTATTTATCTTTTATTAGATGAATAAAATAATCGTGAAAGGAATACTTTGGATCTCATCTCATTCCGATGCCCCAATAGAATATTATTTGGATGAATAATATGACTATCATTAGTGTTGACAGCGATGTCCCACACGCATAGAAAGCTTCATATATTTTCACTAACATTCCTCTTTTCTGATAGGTGATCTACTTCAGAAGAGCCTATTATTGTCTGGCTAAAAATTTCCACGAGATCAATAGTTTACTGTCCTTCAGTCAACATACACTTGAAATAATCCAGAAATCTTCCTCAGCTTATCCACAGAAGCATAGGTGAAGAAATGAGCTAGTTTTGCTGTCTGCAGAAGCAAGTTCTGCAGAAGCACAAAAGACAGTCAACTGGACAGCTGTACCTGTCAGCTTTTGCAGCTGTACCTGAAAGAGACCTGTCAATACAACACAGCTGGACCATCTGAGGCTCATTCCAACGGCTACAAAGCTCTGTATTTTGGGTGAAAATGGTCCAAAGACAGAACCTACTCTGCTTACTATGGTATAACATATAGGTTCTCTAAGGTTTAATCTTGAATCAAGGTGTTGGTTAAACAGTATAGGGATTGCTTATCCTAATTTAATTGTAAACTCCGTGACTATCATTACTATCATTTCTAATAATAGAGTTTTTGCACCATTTTTACCGTTGTATAAGCCATATGCGTTTTAAAGAAAAGGAAGATGATTTTATTTGTATACATGGTGTACCTGTTTTGTAGACATGTCATGATTCCCTTGAGTTATCTGGTGCGAAACATTTTACTAGGAAGGTTTTTTTTGTATACAGTGTAATTCTTAGCAAGGTATCCTCTTTGGTAGTCAGAGATTGCTCAAGGTTAATTTTGTATTTTAAATACATTGTGGCAACTTTACGATCAGGTTCTAAAGAATGGCATGTATCCTTCACACCGTCAAATAATGATTATAATAATAATGTCAAATGGTTAATGGATGTCATAGAGCGCTAATAAATGAATCGTTAATGTTTGAACAAAGAGCTCGAACCAGCTCGAACATTGCTGGTTCACCCACTAGCAAAAAACATACCACGTTTCTTGGGTCTAAGACTTAATCCAGGATTTTAGTCTTTGCAGTACAAATCCTCCATTCTTTTCTCTCTTTTATTATTGTGGACTATAAGCCACATCATCATTATACAAACACACTACGGATCAACTTAAAAATCCCATCGTAAACCCTTATTTGAACTTGATATACTATTTATTCATGTAATACTCACCATCAAAAGCTAGTCATATAAGATCATCGCATAAAACTGAAAAAATAGGTGAATCATTAGATATCTTCCTCATTGTATGATAACTGGACCATGTTATGGGTTTGAGAACAAGTTGGGCTTTCCATTAAAGGCCTATTTAATAATCCCTAATATAAAATCAAGGACTCTAACTACAGTCCTTGATTGATAGCAAAAAAAAGGCTTAAAGATTCTGTTATTTAATTCCATATAACAGGAGCAAACAAGTATCCTCACTCCTAGCAAACTGATTCAGCTCTTCTTGCATGGCTAGGATCCACCCTTCATCATGCAGAGCTTCATCAATGTTCTTTGGCTCAATTTTAGACAGGAGAGCAAGTGAATTCAGATTCTTGAATTTTGATCTTGTCTTTACTCCTTCTGAAGTGTTGCCAATGATTTGCTCTTTAGGATGATGTGATTTGTATCTCCATTCATGTCTCTGAGGAGGTATCAAATCTGTCTGAGACTCAACATTTGTCTGAAGAGGTTCAGTAACAGTAGGAACTTCAGACGGCTGCCCATCCTTCAAACTGTTGTGATCATTCAGCTCCATTCCTGCAAAATCATCCTCTAGATCTGATAGTTCTCTATCAGTCTCTTTGTTATCATTGAATTTTACATGAATAGTTTCCTCCACAGTTAAAGTTCTAGAATTATACACTCTATAGGCTTTAGATGTTTCATAATATCCAATGAAAAATCCATTGTCTGACCTTGCATCAAACTTTCCAAATATCTGTGTTGAGAAATACATTAATCTTTTACATATGGTCAATTTTTTTTTAATTACCCTCGTTAATAGTAGAGGCATTTCCAGAAAAGACAAAACATATATTGGCCTACAATGGCCAAAGATTGTAACGATTTTTCGAAATCCTGTGAAGAATGTCAAAAACATGGTTTCATTCAACAAATCCCTGCAAGTGAGTTACATTCAATAATAAAGCCATGGACTTTTAGAGGATGGGTTATTGATTTAATTGGTCAAATTCATCCTTCATCATCTAGGGGCATAAATATATCATAGTGGCTATAGATTATTTCACAAAATGGGTAGAAGCAATCCCATTAAAAGATATAACTCAAGAAGACGTGATTAAGTTCATTCAAGAAAACATAGTTTTTCGATTTGGTCTTCCTGAATCTATTTCAACTGATCAAGGAATTGTATTTACAGGCCAAAAAGTTAATATGTTTGCACAAGAAAATGGAATCAAACTTCTTACTTCAACTCCTTATTACGCACATGCAAATGAGCAAGTTGAAGCTGTAAATAAAACGATTATTTCTTTGATTAAGAAACATCTTGACCAACGGCCTCGAAATTGGCATAAGACATTAAGTCAAATTTTGTGGGCATATCGAAATTCTCCTCGAGATTTACACCTTATAAGTTGGTCTATGGTCATGATTCAGTTTTACCAGTTGAAATTCATTTGCAATCAATAAGAGTGCAAAGACAATTCGATTTACCCACTCAAGATTATTATAACTTGATGTTGGATGAATTAAATGAATTAGATGAGTTTAGATTAAGAGCCTTAGAAAATATCATCAGGCAAAAAGAACAAGTATCTCGAATTTACAATCGTAAACTGAAACCTAAGTCTTTTGACGAGGGAGATCTTGTTTGGAAAGTGATTTTACCTGTTGATAGAAAATCTAAACGATTCGGGAAATGGTCTCCTAATTGGGAAAGACCATTTGAAGTTGAAAAGGTATTTTCGAATAATGCGTATTCGATTCGAGAATTGTCAGGTGACAATCGAATTCTAAGTATAAATGGAAAATACTTGAAGCAATATAAACCAACTTTGCATGAAATTAAAATTGTCTAGAAGCATTCAGATTATTTGGTGACTCCAAAGCACCAATCAAAAAAGTGTTTTGACAAACAGTAAAAATAAAGCAAAGTTAAAAAGGAGGGTTCTTTTTCATAGGCTCATAGACTTAATTCATATCTTCATATTGTTGTGCTAAGACTTTGTCCCTTTGATCAATGCTAGCCAGAAGCTCATTTGATTTTACCAGCTCACTTGAAACATACTTCACCCCTTCAATGAGTTCGAGTTTTCTCTTTTCGAGTTTGGACATCGAAGTCTTGCAAGTATTTTCTTCTGAAATCAGAACCTTGTCATCCTATTGGAGCTTTTTGATTTGCTCTTCAATTTTCTTATGTTGTTCTAAAACAAAAAAGAGTTGAACATTTAGAGCCCCCATACTTTCTTGAAGCCTTGACATTTTGGTCCTAGAATCTTTTAATTTCTCCAACATATCTTCATTCTCAACCCAGATTTCAGAAGCTCTTGCAGAATTGGATTGATGCTCTCTCAAAATGTCTGTCACTTTAATATAGATGTTTTTGAAAGCATCCAGTCCTTTTAGTTGATCAGCAGATAAGTTATTCTGTCGAGCGTAAATTGCCTCGAGCTTCTTTTGCACCTTGTATTGATATTCAACGTTCTTTTTATAAAGATCAAGAAAATCATCAAGGAATAATAAATTCCTTAAACCTTCAATCAAATCTTTATTAGACTCAGTTGATGGTTGATAAGATCTTGAATCAGATTGAGCAGAGGACATTGAACCTTCGTCTGTCAAAAGATCCAGAACAGCAAAAGGATTCTCATCCAATACATGCAGGCATTCTTGTAAGCTTGAAGGTATAAGAGACTTGTTGGACGAACTAGGCATGTCCTTTGAAAGATTCAAAGGAACACTTTGAGGAGCAACAGTCATTTCACTCTGAAGTTCAGCAGGATTTTCAGGAATGGTAGATTCCTTGAGTGGAGTCGAAGGGATGTCAACTTTTGATTGATCTCGAGGGGGATCCTTGGTCAAAGTGGTTGCCTTAGTGAGATTTTCTGTTTCTTTCTCTTTCGACTGAAAAGACTCAGGATTTGACTCTTTTTCAACGTTATCCTTTGAACATGGTTCAACCCCTTCCATGTTAGTGCCTTGGACATCACCTTCTTCTTCCTTTCCTTCTTTCGATTCTGATTCTTTCTGAAGACTCTCATCTTCTGGTTGAGATCCTGGAGGATAACTCACACTTTGTTCTTTATCTTCATTTTCTTCTTTTGAAGATTTCTCCTGATCAGATTTGTCAATTGTAGTTTGTTCAACTGCTGATTTTGAAGATGAATTTATAGTTTGAACCTATAATCAAATAAATGTATGAATCAGAATCATTTAAAAGAGTTCATAATGTTAAGGAAGGAATTCGAAGATTCCACCTCAATGCCTTCTGGTATTAACATTTATTTGGCCTTGGTCTTTTATGAGCAATATGTTTTATTCGAAGAGCATAGTATTTTCGAGCCATCTGTCCAGAGCACCAATAAAAGTCGTTCAAAGGGTTCATAAATTTTGAAAAGATTTCAGAAAGCTGGGCATTTCTTCAATGGCTTAGATACTTGCTTCAACTCCTTGTACTGCTACACTTTGACCAATGGAAGGCAAGGAAGTTGAAAGGTGAATCAACTTTCTTCGAGGGACATAGTGAAGTCAAACTTGCTATTTCTATACCATTTTTAAAGGTTGTGCATCCTTATATTGGTAAAATTCCAAAGGTGGAAAAACAGATGAAGGTTTGATGCAATAATAAAATACCACTGTCAATTTATTATCTTATATGACCGCAAAAATGGTATTATTACTTCAAATTGGATCTTGTTTAAGATTAGTAGAGTGAACTCTCTGATGAGATGGAACTGATCGTGATTGATGATACTTCAGAGGAGGATGAGGACCCGGAGGAGGACCCCGACGAGGAGGATCCAGAGGAGGAGGACCCTTCCAGCGAGGAGTAGTGTAGTGTCATTTAAGTCTAGTAGTACAGCTCTGGTCTAGTAACCCTTTTTCTGTATTTTTGTTTGAGTTCTTATACATTTTCAGTTTACTACTAGAACTCCTATTCCGTTGGTACTTTTTGTATTGCTCATAGAGTACACTGCTTATGTATATATGGTTCTATGTATGGTTTATTCCTATGTGTTAATTCTGCAAGTCTTACTTATGATGTATGTTGACTTATTGTGGTAACTATATTCGACGTTTCAAAAATCAGTTTCACTATTAAGGAAAGGATGTTTTATAAATACCTAAAATGAAATTAGAAATGTGATAAGTCGATGACGCCTAAAACCTTTTCAATAAAAAAAAAAGATTCCGCATTTTTACGATTTGTAAGTGATAGTTTTCCGTGGGTCACGAGTAATACATGTGGCATTCTTAGTGGTAACTAAGGGTGTCGCATTTAGGTGGTATCAGAGTTGTTTTTTCCTTTTGGCCTCGGTTATGGTCTATAATACCCTTCTCTCTGTGTTTACTCTGTGTTGATTGTTTGTTTGTGTGGATTGTTTGCCTTGTGTGAATTGTTTGCTCTTATATTACTACCTTTGTAATATAAGAATCTGTGTAGCGTTACTCATTCTTGCTTGAATGGTTCTGCATGAAACGGAATGGGATATGACCCTCTCATTTTATAAGAGGGATTTGATTTATGAGCCACTGTCCAAAGCCTTGTCTCAAGGTGAGGATAAATCAGGTATGTTATTTGATTTTTAATGTTTCCATAGGTTATATTATTTTTGATTCATTCTTAGGTAGACACTGACATACCTTGGATGATACTGTCAAATAAGTTTACTACCCTTTAAATTATTAGTATGTGGATATATTTAAGCTGAGAACATTTATATGAAATCAGCATTGTGAAAATGGACATTGTAACACACGTGTCCTCATTTAATGCAACAGGAGAATAACACTTATCTTCCATCCTTGGTTGATGAACTGAGCAATGCCTACCCATAAAATTTTAGTTTTATTCAATTGTATAGTCAAATACGGGCATATATAAGTTAGCAAAAAAATTATTGGTGTTTAGAAAGAAATATTATAGTTCGGTCTATTTGAACTTAAACCTTAAAATAAAATAATGAACGTTACGTCTGAAAGCAATTCCAAAAATCTTAAAGTTTTATATCCTATACATGAGGCATTCTTCAAGCAGTAGAAAGTATATACTTTTAATAAAGATATATGACAGTATTTTATGAACAATATTCTTGTTCTATAAAATTTATTACCAATTAGGCAATTACAATAAGTATAACATTAAAAATACTGTTCACCTAAAAAAACATTAAAAATACTACTAATGTAAAAGATAGGCTACATATCTGAAGTAATTCACAACAAAAATGATGATACACAATTAACTTTTCTCGCTACAAGAATAGGTGAAAAATTTCCCTTTGGTTTCTTTCTGCGAGAGTTTGGTAGATAGCTTATCTTTTACATACTCCCTCCGGTCTCAAATATAAGCAAAAAAATTAACTCACGCTAATTAAGAAATTAAGAAATGTTAGTTAACTTTATTAAATTTTCTTGATGTCATCTAAAAATGAATTGTATTCTCTAAATTGCCCTTCATACTCCAATTTTATTGAAGGGATGATGACACTTTGTCAGGATTGTTGGGGACTTCATCTACACTTTAGGGAAATTAAATTCACTGTCAGAATGTTAATGTTAATGTTTGAAGGTATTTTTGTGATGAGGCACATATTAAAATATATATTGTACCTATTCACATCAGTTTTTCTTTGTACATTTGTATTTTGTTTAAGTCTCAAAACTGTCATAGTTTGTGAGCTTAAGCACTTTCCATTCAACTGTAATTGTTGTTGAGCCTGGAGAGGCTTGTCTGAAAAAGAATACTTGTGTTGTTGAGCCTGGAGAGGCTTGTTTGTAAAAGAATACTTGGTTGTAGAGCCTGAAGAGGCTTGATAGAAAACAATACTTGTAATCTTGCAAGATTAAGAGAAAATCCAAGTGCTAGTTGGCATTGGGACTGGACGTAGCTCACAAGTGGTAGTGAGTGAACCAAGATAAATTCTGTGGCTAAGTTTCTCTTTCCCTTATCTTTGTCATTTCAGTTTTACTCTAATCAAGGGGACTGAATATTTAATCTAATATTTAAGGTTGACATGACTTGCAGTGCATGTAAAATAAATAATCATGCTAATGTTTTTGGTGAACCTATGGAAGAGGGGAGAAATGCTACAAATGTGTGGACCCCACACTGAAAATAATTCTCCCCAAAAAGGGTGAGAAAATCCGAGAAATAAGACTTGCTTCTTCTCTCAACCGTGTCCCAAGTCCAATTTTATATTTCTCTTTTATTTCTCACATATTCCACTCACACCAAACAACCTTAAAATCATCTCTATATCTCCTCTGTTTCTCTCCTTCCCACTTCTCTCCTACCCATTTCTCTTTTCTCCATTTACCTACTCCCACCAATCATAACATAAATCTCGTCCTATCATTGCTAAAGATCTAAATCTTTCTCGTTCATTTCTATCCACCATCAACATCCAATGAAGACCACAATGTGCCAACCTAAGACCCCGTTCCACATATTCAAGATGATTCCCGGAAACTTCCCCTTACATTACAACAACCTCTGTCTCCCACAACAAGAATTCAAAGTAATAAAAAAGAAGTGTGAATCGGGGCTTAAAAATCAAAGGAAAATAAAACAACTTTTCAACAATGTTGCTAGAAAAATCTCAATTTTTGTAACTACAAATAAAAGCCACAGACCCAAACATTTGACACAAAAAATAAATGATCATCAAGTGATGACTGATGAGTCACCAGATCTAGAGAACCACAAGGATGAATATTGACCATGTGTTTTCCTCCAGAATTCGAAGCTAAAATATTCTAGTTCCAATAGCAAGCAACATGTATTACGAGGAGCATCACAACTAGTCATCCTTCCACTTGATACAACCAAATCATTGAGATCTCATCCAATACCAACTGAAGGCTATAAATTTGGTATTTGGGTTATATGGGAAACCATCCACCGGGGGGAGGGACTTTCAGCGCCTCTTAGCAAAGCTTGCAGCCCAAAAAATAGCTTGTAACTTGGAAAAGTAGCTTGCTAAATAAACTGGGTAGAGTCACTCTGGAAAACTTTATGCTAGCCTTCATCCAACTCATAACATGATGGTGTATTGGATTCCTCAAGGAATTTATGGCCATCTTGATACACATGTTCATTCTTTCATCTGGAAAGGAAATGATGACAAAGGGTTTCCTTGGTTGGTTGGCCAAAGATCACAAGGCCTCATAGGTTTGGCGACCTTGGTTTAAGTATTGCTAGAACACAAAATTATTCCAGTATGGAAAAATTGCTTTGGGACCTCTTGTAGAATAGTCCAAAATTACGGACCAAGGTCCTACAGTCCAAATATTTGAACAAGGCCTCTATCTCAGAGGTTAACGCGCGAAATTGTTCTTATTATGGCGATCGATTTTGAAGGTGCGAAATGAGTTTAAACCAGGTTTCCAATTGAAAATAAAAAAAATGAAGAGACAAAATTCTGGTTTGGCTCTAGCTACCTATAGGTCCAAAAGGAAATGGTGTGGAGATTATAGATATTCATGACTCAATTGATACCATTGTGCAAAAATCCAACAAGTTTGACCTTTTCTCTCTCAAGATGTGGAAGATACCATCATTTGGGAACACGTTTACAAGCCTAATTGAGGTGTCAAATTTCTAAGTGTGACTCGTATTAAAAGCAGCAACGGTCTTCTACTTGCCAAATAACTGATAGCCTAAGGTCTTGACACTTGTCTCTGAGTGGTAACTTCTAAAACTGCTTTATTTGAAATTTGAATGGTCTTCGAATTGCTTTTCAATACTTGACAGGTCTTCGAATCCCTTTCAGACTTCTAACTTTGTGAATTTGTCTAAGTTACGGGCTTTCTTTCTATTTCGAACAAGTCTTTGATTTCCATCTGAATCTCGAACCATACTGGGAAACTTTACCAAATACTGACTGATTAATTCCCTATACTTTCACGTGTTGTATTTTTGATTGGTCAAGATGTTGGTGGACTTGACCACCGACCACAGTGGGTTTGATGGACAATTCTGCATGCACATTAATGGCACCATCCAACTGCTTCAGTATAAATACCCTTGGGCTTTTACGTTCTTCTTCATTCCCTTCTTTGTTCAAAATGAAGAAGTTTCTTCCTTTGGCTATTGCGTTCAACCTGATCTTTCTTGATTTCATTTTTGATAAGGCTGACAGAATAGCCAAAGCTATAAGCTTCTTCAATCCTTATTAAGGATTTTAGCCAATTAAAGGTTCATTTACATAGTAAATGAATCCTTTTTACTTCTTCCCCACACTTTCTTTAATTACACCCCAAGCACCAAGGGCTGCGCAATCAAGTCAGCATAATGCTTTTGCCTAGGCTCAATCAAAGCTTGTGGGAGAGGAGGAGGAAGAAGAGGGTCAAATGAAGGACAAGGAGGCAGAATCAAGTTCTCTGAAGATTTAGAATAGTTTTTTATTTTCATGCACCTTTATATATTCTTTATGTATTTTCATTCGAACTCTGTTATGTAATTCGAATTCAATTTGTACATGAATAAAAGAGACTTATATTTTCTTTATTCTTTGTTCTTCAGATTCTGTAAAGATTATAGAACTCATTTTCCTTCTTCTCATGCTTTCAAAAGATATTTCGAATTTGAATTAACACTTAATCAAATATCTGTATTCACTTTGAATACATGTAAAACCATGCCTTAACTTTCAAATTCCTCATATAACAACTTCAAATTTCACTATGTTATAATGTATTTCGATTCCAAATAGACTTTTCGAATCTTTCATTATATACTTCGAATTCGAAGATACTAATCTGTAAAGGCAGCCTCTGATTGGATTAAACACTCACCAGTGACATCACAACCTGATCCCTGGATGGTTTTCCAAGTCTATAAATAGAGCCCTTGGCAAAGGTCACAGACACACTGATACAAAGAGAGAGTAGTATAGGATTGGGAAAGGTGACAGATTTCCCAGTAGTTTGTAATGGCTACCATGAGTAGTTAAGCTCTCTAGTAGGATTTGATGTAGTAGATTCAATCCCCTTGTGTATAAGAATTCTCTTTTCTATTTTATTTTTGATTTTATGCTTGTAATTTATCGGTATCTTTATGATGTGTGTAATGCATCAACTCCGCGCGTGCGCCGGGATGGTAGGCTAGTGCTCTGGATACAAAAAGTGGAACTCCGGCTAGTATTAGAGGTAGGTGAGCATGGAGCTGTTCATGAAGCTTATTCTCGGATTGCTAAAGGTACTCGGTTTAGTCATATCATAGCATAAGGATTGTATTCTAACGATCGGAGGTTCAGTGAGTGACACACCCCTCCGTAGGTGCCTTATGTGAAAGTATGGCTAAATCGATAGCGCTGATTGCAAAATACGGGGAATGTTCGGGGTCGCCAGATGCCACTTTGAATGCCTGTAGAGAATAGCTTTTGGCGTTTAATTATGATGTTATAGGGGAATTTGCGGGTACGATAATTACTAGGCATGCCTTATAATTATTGTAATTAAACAATGCTAAGGTAATTACAAGTACGATCATAAATAAGGGAAAAGGAATTTGAATACACAAGGGGGGAGATGAAAGGAAATCAAATCCTAGTCCTAAATATTATTTTCTCGTGTTATCTGTGCTTATTTCATTACGAAATCAACCAAACTTTTTTCGAAAACGTTTTAATTGAAAATACAATTACTATAACTCTACAAGTTAAAATCGCTCCCTGTGGATACAATAACTCACTTACTCTAAAAGTACTGGACTACTGGTAAACTTGCCAGGAAACCCATCACTTGTCAAAGTTCTGAGTGGCCCTTTTTGGCTCCTTCAGTTGTGGCTCAATGCCATTTTCAAATGGAAATCAAAGACTTGTTCGAAATAGAAAGAAAGCCCGTAACTTAGACAAATTCACAAAGTTAGAAGTCTGAAAGGGATTCGAAGACCTGTCAAGTATTGAAAAGCAATTCGAAGACCATTCAAATTTCAAATAAAGCAGTTTTAGAAGTTACCACTCAGAGACAAGTGTCAAGACCTTAGGCTATCAGTTATTTGGCAAGTAGAAGACCGTTGCTGCTTTTAATACGAGTCACACTTAGAAATTTGACACCTCAATTAGGCTTGTAAACGTGTTCCCAAATGATGGTATCTTCCACATCTTGAGAGAGAAAAGGTCAAACTTGTTGGATTGTTTGCACAATGGTATCAATTGAGTCATGAATATCTATAATCTCCACACCATTTCCTTTTGGACCTATAGGTAGCTAGAGCCAAACCAGAATTTTGTCTCTTCATTTTTTTTTATTTTCAATTGGAAACCTGGTTTAAACTCATTTCGCACCTTCAAAATCGATCGCCATAATAAGAACAATTTCGCGCGTTAACCTCTGAGATAGAGGCCTTGTTCAAATATTTGGAATGTAGGACCTTGGTCCGTAATTTTGGACTATTCTACAAGAGGTCCCAAAGCAATTTTTCCATACTGGAATAATTTTGTGTTCTAGCAATACTTAAACCAAGGTCGCCAAACCTATGAGGCCTTGTGATCTTTGGCCAACCAACCAAGGAAACCCTTTGTCATCATTTCCTTTCCAGATGAAAGAATGAACATGTGTATCAAGATGGCCATAAATTCCTTGAGGAATCCAATACACCATCATGTTATGAGTTGGATGAAGGCTAGCATAAAGTTTTCCAGAGTGACTCTACCCAGTTTATTTAGCAAGCTACTTTTCCAAGTTACAAGCTATTTTTTGGGCTGCAAGCTTTGCTAAGAGGCGCTGAAAGTCCCTCCCCCCGGTGGATGGTTTCCCATATAACCCAAATACCAAATTTATAGCCTTCAGTTGGTATTGGATGAGATCTCAATGATTTGGTTGTATCAAGTGGAAGGATGACTAGTTGTGATGCTCCTCGTAATACATGTTGCTTGCTATTGGAACTAGAATATTTTAGCTTCGAATTCTGGAGGAAAACACATGGTCAATATTCATCCTTGTGGTTCTCTAGATCTGGTGACTCATCAGTCATCACTTGATGATCATTTATTTTTGTGTCAAATGTTTGGGTCTGTGGCTTTTATTTGTAGTTACAAAAATTGAGATTTTTCTAGCAACATTGTTGAAAAGTTGTTTTATTTTCCTTTGATTTTTAAGCCCCGATTCACACTTCTTTTTTATTACTTTGAATTCTTGTTGTGGGAGACAGAGGTTGTTGTAATGTAAGGGGAAGTTTCCGGGAATCATCTTGAATATGTGGAACGGGGTCTTAGGTTGGCACATTGTGGTCTTCATTGGATGTTGATGGTGGATAGAAATGAACGAGAAAGATTTAGATCTTTAGCAATGATAGGACGAGATTTATGTTATGATTGGTGGGAGTAGGTAAATGGAGAAAAGAGAAATGGGTAGGAGAGAAGTGGGAAGGAGAGAAACAGAGGAGATATAGAGATGATTTTAAGGTTGTTTGGTGTGAGTGGAATATGTGAGAAATAAAAGAGAAATATAAAATTGGACTTGGGACACGGTTGAAAGAAGAAGCAAGTCTTATTTCTCGGATTTTCTCACCCTTTTTGGGGAGAATTATTTTCAGTGTGGGGTCCACACATTTGTAGCATTTCTCCCCTCTTCCATAGGTTCACCAAAAACATTAGCACATATTAATCCACCCTATTTCACTCCTCCCATTTCATTTCTACCCTATTTCACATTAACCAAACAGGGGCTTAGGAATTACAAAGGTTGGGTCAAAATGAAAATAAATTTTTCTTTAAGACATAAATTGAAAATCATAACTTTTTGGTGAATGCTACCGTCCAACTCCACAATGGGTGATGTACCGCAATATCCCCTTTTTGACCCTTTGTTGCAAGTAAAGTAACTGGATGGCTTTACATTTGTATTTGCTGATGAGTCCTTTTTTTTAAAAAATGAAATTAAAAAAATAACGTCACAATAGAAGGGTGGTTTTGTCATTTAACATGGAAGAAGACATTTTGTCTTTGTTGGTTACTAATACCCATCTCAGACGAAGGCTCAATATCTGGAAAAATACTCTCTAAAGTTTTGAATCAGAGGTATTTGCATCTGGCCAAAAGTGAGTGTTAAAGGACTTCTTTTGAGATTTTATTGCAAGATCCGGTGGTCGTATTCTGAAAGAGGTTGAAGTTTTCGAAGGCAGAGGAATTCAACCGTAGTCAGAGGCATTCAATCGAAGGTAGAGGCAGAGGCATTCAATCGAAGTTGACGTGCTTTGTTCTGAGGTGAGTGCAAGACTTGATGGTAGCGCTGTGAAGGAGGTTTGAAGGTGGACCTAGGCAGAGGCATTTAGACCTGATTGAAAATCTTTACTGGGTAAGAGACTCATTTTCATATAGAAAGAGTTATTTATAGAAATTATATTTTTTTCTTCATTTTGATTGTTCTGAATATGGAGCTCGAAATGAAGTTACTATGTTCCTCGGGCCCTTTTTTGTTGTGAAGAAAAAAATTCCTTTATTTCGGAATAAATAGAAACTTGATTATATGCATTTTTGGAATTAAGTAGATGTTTTAGGTTGTCCCTAATCAGATTTATTGAATGTTGGTATTGGAGCGTCACATATCTTTAGAGCGTTTTCTAGCCAAAGTGGAGGGTATGAAAAAGTTGGATTCAAGAAGAAGGACATTCATAATCAGATTCTTCGGCAGAGAAAGTTGCAATCCTGTGATGCAGCTAAAGCAATACGGTTCTTGCGTGAGTTCATGAAGGAAGATCGGATGATGTATTGTGAGCATATACAGTTGATAGTAAAGGTAGACTAGAGCACTTGTTTTGGAGTGATGGTATTAGCCAACTTAATTACCAAATCTATGGTGACCTGCTTGCATTTGATGCTACATACAAGAAGAATAAGTACTTGCTTCCATTAGTTGTTTTTTCGGGAGTTAACAATCATGATCGTGCCTGCGTTTTTGTCGCTGCTGTTATTGCAAATGAGTTTGAGGAGACATATATTTGGCTATTAAAGAAATTCTCAACAGTCATGAAAAGTAAAGAGCCTAGTGTTGTGATTACTGATGGTGATCTTGCCATGAAAAATGCAATCAAGAGTGTATTTTCCAAAGCATGACATCGTTTGTGTGCTTGGCACTTGTTACGTAATGCGACATCCAATGTTGCAATCCCTGCCTTTACTGCAGAACTAAAGAGATGCATGATGAGTGAGTATGATGTTGGTACATTTCAAAGAAAGTGGACTGAGATGGTGACACGTTTTGAACTGCAAGATAATCCTTGGGTGCAAGCAATGTATGAGAAGAAACGTATGTGTGCTGCAGCTTATATGCGTCGTCAGTTTTTTGCAGGATTTAGGACAACTTCCCGCTGTGAAGACTTACACTCTGAGTTAGGCAGGTTTGTTCATTAAAAGTATAATTTGTCAGAGTTTTTGCACCATTTTTACCGTTGTATAAGCCATATGCGTTTTAAAGAAAAGGAAGATGATTTTATTTGTATACATGGTGTACCTGTTTTGTAGACATGTCATGATTCCCTTGAGTTATCTGGTGCGAAACATTTTACTAGGAAGGTTTTTTTTGTATACAGTGTAATTCTTAGCAAGGTATCCTCTTTGGTAGTCAGAGATTGCTCAAGGTTAATTTTGTATTTTAAATACATTGTGGCAACTTTACGATCAGGTTCTAAAGAATGGCATGTATCCTTCACACCGTCAAATAATGATTATAAATGCTCATGCTTCATGATGGAATCACAGGGTCTTCCTTGTGAGCATATACTCGCTGTGTTGGTCCACCAGCAGATAGAAGAGCTTCCACAATGTTTGATATTAAAACAGTGGACAAAGGGTGCAAAGAATGATATTAATGTTAATATTAATGATGGTACACACTGTTGGGACTCTCAGTGCACGACTAGATCTGCTGAATTGATGGCGTTGTATAGGATTAGGACTGTTAGAAAATCAAAGACATTCGAGAAGTTTAATACAAAGAGAGAAAGGCTTCTTAATGATGCTAAGGAGGATACAGAGGAAGAAATACCAATTGTCATGCCATTGGTGTATGTAGTCTTGATGGAGATCTTGAAGGCCTAAAAGACCCTCCCCGTGCTAGTATAAAAGGTCGAGGTAGTGCAAGTGTGGCAGTAAGGCGCAGAACAAAGTGTTCAATTTGCAAGTTAACCGGGCATAATAGAGTTACTTGACCACAACGCAATCAGGAAAGTGAAGTAATGGATGAGAGGACGACAGAGGAGTACTGTTACCAATTAACAGGACCTGGCTATAAATATTTTAAGTTAGTTTTACCTGCAATAACATTTAAATTTGGTGCAATAAATATTGTGAGTATCCATTGATATTTGATTCTTGTTCGTTGGTTGGACATACACGTGTAGTTAGCAGTGAATGTGCCTAAGCGGTACCTTAATGTAGAGCTCACATATTGTGCTTTTCATTGTGATCAGACCAAGTTTCATGCTTCAGTAGTTCGTGATTGCTTGTTATGTTTCATTAACCTTTGTAGTGGTTTTTTTTATTGATTTGATGTTATTGCTGGACAGGTTTAAGTGGTTATTACTTGCATGTTATTAACTAGTATCCAACCCATGCGATGCACGGATTTATTCAAATAAATATTTAACTTTAAATTTTAATAATATATTTAACATGTTTAATATATGTAAATAATAGGATTAATTAATTTTTAATATTAAGAATATAACAAACTGGGTCTGTTTGGTTTGCATTTTCATTTCCTGTTTTCTGAAATTTACAAAGGAAAAACTGGAAATGTTGGAAACAAAAATTTGTTGTTTTCAGCATTTCCAGTTTTTCCTTTGTAAAATTTCAGAAAACAGGAAACATAATGAAAACAGAAAACGTTTCCTCAAACCAAACAGGCCCTAACAAAGTATAATGGATTTGGAAATATGAAATAATCACATCTAATAATTACAAATGAACACTGTAAGCAATATTGTTTCATTTAAATTTTTTGAAACACTTTCTTGTGGGCAATATTTTTTGTAACATTACAACACTTAAAGTTGTCATCACTTGTAAGAATCCTAAGTCTTTGTTGAGACTTAACCATAGATACAACAACATATAATTGACTATGAGAGAAAACAGGTTTTGGTAAATACACACCAACATGTGGCAATGTCTGGTCTTGACTTTTACTAATGGTCGTAGCAAAGCAAAGAAAAAATGAAAACTATCTTCGTTGAAACTTTAATGGGGTGAGATTTTCGAATGTAATTAAATTCATTCGATGAATGAATACTTTTGTTCCCAAATGTGTTCCCGTAATAACGGTTTTCTACAATGACATTAGAACCTAACTGATCAACTATTAATCTAGTTCCATTGCAAAGTCCAGCGGATATATCAAGATTCGCCATTACCATAACAGTCACTTCAATTTTTAACACCAACTACTGCTCCTACTACCCCAGAGCACCTAATATCATTTAAGAATTCAGTTGTAAACCAATCAGCTTCAATACTGACTTCCTCATCCACCTTCCATATAGTATCATACCTCAAGTACATCATTTCTTTTCTTGGAAATAATGTCATGACATATTCACTGATGGAGTAAACAACATCCAATGTAAGAGCAAGAATTGTTTTATCTTGAAACAATTCTATGTTTTCAAAATTTGATAGCAAATTAGGATAGACAAATGAAACTATATCTCCAATTGTATTACCTGTAAACTTTATCCATAAGTGTGTTTAAATCCAATCCAATTGGAACCACAACAAACGATCCAAAAAACCGCAAACCAAAATAACCACAAGCCGAAAAAAATCGCAAACCGCAAAAAAATGAAATTTTTAATTGGATTGGATTTCGGATCTGCCTATGAGAACCAATCAAATCCAATCTGATCCAAAGATTTATGAACATTTTGATATATATAGTATCATTATTGATATTATTTTCCTGTGATGATGTAAAAATATTATTATTGTGCAACTATATTTAACGAAGAATATTCAATAATGGGATTGGAAGCCATCAAGTAATTTATATGTTATAGGATAAGATAAGATAATTGCATGTTTTTATCATAATTTTGCTTTCATAACTTCATTTTTTAGTTCATTTAAAAACCAAAATCCAATCCAATCCAAACCGATTAAAATTGGATTGGATTGGATTTGGAAAAAAATCAAAACCGACTGGATGATTAAATGAGAAAAATGAAATTGTTGGATTGGATGATTTTTCCCCAAAACCGATCAATCCAATGCGCGAACACCCTTATTTATCAGTAAATCTTCTGGTATTTCAATATCAGTTTCACAATCAATAATTCATATCAATTTTAATATTATATGAAATCTTGTATGTATCACATTTTAAAATTATTTTAATATAGAAATAATATATTCATCCATTTTGAGTACTTAGAGATTAATACGTTGTCTAAAAGAATAAAAATTATATTCCAATAATAAATAAATTGATAAAAATAATTGAGAAGTAATCTTTTTGTTAATTTATCATAACATGTTTCTTACTTGACATGTATATAAATGATTTTTAATTGTGACCATAATCGTAAAGGCTTGACACTAAACTCAGCTCATTCATTTCAAGTTAAAGCTCGTGTGACATTTATTAATTACAAAATAAAAATATGTCATTAGAAGAAAGAAACATTGAAAATGAGAATCGCAAAATCTTATAAAATGAAGAAAAACAAAAAAATAGAATATTGTTACACGATTTACAAATATTAACACAAATATTATTTTTAAAATTATATTAACAAATAAATCTATTAACATTTGTTGCACGGGTAACAATATTTTTTATTTTTCACATATAATTTAAATATTACAGTAATTATTATTATAAAATAATGAAATTGTAAGAAAAAATAAATATATTTCTATCTTAAAAAATATTATGTTTTTTAACATTAGATAAATTATATTTTTTGTTCATGTTTTTCAATTAACTTTAGACTTTGTCCTTGAATTTTACAGCATTTTATTTTATATCCTTATACTTTTAAGAGATTGGAATTGTAGATTCATACGGCCTAACATTGGGTTCTGGTGGGTTACGTTCATTTTTACATATATTACTAATTTTTTATAATAAAATTAATTTATGATATAATCGTATACATCAATTAGTTGAATGTGAATATCATATTGTTATCATATTTATAGAAAATAATAACGAAAACATCATTAATATAAAAATTTAAAGTATATTCACTTTTGAGATCTCACAATGCAATCATTTCAAAACTATATAAAAATGTATGGAAAAACCATTATTTGGAGAGCTAACCTCACTATGATGTCGATATTATTGACCGAAGCAGGACTAACTCTGATTGAGGGTTATCATAGTTTATTAAAAAAATCACTGTAAACCTATAATTAAAAATTTTGCTTAACTTTTTAACGCACTATATTGAATATATAATAATTTTATTCAAGTAAAAGAAAATAAAATAATTATAAATTTTATAATTCTAATTTGACATTTTATCCATAAAAATTATAATCAAGACATCATAAAAGTAGTTATAATTTAAATTATATTGGTATTTGAGATCTCTCATCTTAGTCACCTAAAACCTATATAAAGTGCATGGACAAAACCGTTGTTGGAAGAGTTAGTCCCACCATTATATGGATATTCATCGAAGGAACACGACTCCCCCATGTGGAGAGTACTTGGGGTCTTAAAAAAATTCACTTTATTAAAGTGAAAAATAAAAATATAAAAAATATATAAATAACGAATGTGATAAAATGTGACATGTGTACCGAGCAAAAAAATTAATATAGAGTAGATAGAATAAATAAGAGAGACAATAAGTGAAAACATTAATGGATAAAATAAAAGATAATTATTTTAATATAATACTACCTCCGGTCCTATATATAAGAAACAAAAAGGAATTTTTTTTTTGGTCTTATATATAAGAAACATGATACTATTTTTAGTTGCATTAATTGCTAAATACCTTATATGCCCTTAATTTATTGTGGGTAGTTAAAGAGATACTCACTCATTTATAACTCATTTAATACTAAGGGTATTTTTAAGAAAAAATTAAATTCATAGAACTATTAATTACCATTAACATGCTCCAATGCATTTTATTGGTCTGGATGATTTTAGTCAAATGTTTCTTATATATAGGACCGGAGGTAGTAATAAAAAAGAAAATGAAGATATGATAAAAAAAAGAAAAAAAAAAAGAAAACGGGTGGAGAATGATTGTATCACATGGAATATAGATTTATGGTTCGTAAAAAAACACTTTATTGTATTGTTAATAAAAATAATTGAAAAACGCAAGTGAGAAAACATGACACATGTTATGGATGAACAATTTTTTTTTGGTATAAACCATAGGTATCCCCTATTACCAGAGGCAATCCTATTTGGGGCTTAGTCATAGGTAAGACTCCTCACCCTTCCCGAAGAATGTGTTTAGTGGGGATCGAACCCGGGAGCTCTTCCCACAATCTCAGCGTGCGTTGCCAACATGGATGAACAATTTTAATATAGAGTAAATAGATAAGTGAGATAATAAATGAAAGTATTAATAAATTAAAAAAGAGATAAATGATATATTGAAATATCATCTTAAATTTAATGTAAATTAATACATTTATTATATTGCTTCATGTGAGTTTTTATATAACGAAACAGATAAATAGAAATAAATAATGAGAGAAATTATTTGAAGATAATAATTAAAAAGAAAATTAAAGTGTGATAAAAAGGAAAAAATGTAGGAGGAAAATTGTTTCACATGGAGGATAATGGATACCCATAGTTTATAAAAATATCACTTTTATAATAAAACAAATTAATATGAGCGAATAATTAGAGGGAATGTTTTAATATAATAATAATAATAAATAAAAAGTTGATTTGTAAAAAAAATGAAAAGGAAAAAAAACAACATCAGCAAAACTGTTTGTTGTGAAGGATAAATGTGGTTCATAAAAATATCACTTTACAGAAAAGAGAATAAAAAACTTGAGAAAACGCAGATAAAATAATAACACCTGTACTGTTGGAATAATTTTAATACAGAGTAAATGTAAGTAAATTGATAGATAGAATACATAAGAGAGATAATAAGTGAAACATTAATTAATAAAATAGAGAGATAAATAATATATTGAAAAAAATACAATAAAATTGATGTAAATAAACTCATATCATATTTCTTTATGTGAGTTTTTATATAATGAAATAGATAAACATAAATGGATAATGAGAAAACTTGTTTCAATATAATAATTATAAAAAATAAAAATTAAGGTGTGATTAAAAAAGAAAAAGGAAAAAAAGACAGGAGCCGGACTACTTCCCGTTGGTCATAAAAAATTACTTCACTGAAATGAGAATAAATATGAATGAATAATGAAAGAAGCTATTTTAATATAATAATAAAAAATTAAAGTGTGATAAAAAAAGAAAAAAAAAGAAAATAGTATGAGTAGGACTGTCTCCCTTGAACGATACCCGTGATTTATAAAAAAAATCACTTTTGTAATGTAACAAATTAATAGGAACAAACAATGAGAGAAAATATATTAATATTATAAGAAAAAATAGAAAATTAAAAGTGAGATAAATAGAAATTTTAATATAGATTAAATAGATAAATAGAATAGATGAATGAGATAATAAATGAAAACATTAATGAATAAAATAGAAACATAAATGATATATTGAAATATCATGTTAAAAGTAATGTAAATCAACACATATATTGTATTCCTCAATGTGAGTTTTTATATAACGAAACAAATAAACATGAATAAATAATTAGAGAAATTATTTTAATATAATAATAAAAAATAAAATTAAAGTATGAAAAAATAAATATAGGATCAAAACTGCTTCACGTGGAGGATACTCATGGTTTATAAAAATATCACTTTTATAATGAAACAAAATAATATGAACCAATAATGAGAGAAAATGTTTTAATATAATAATAATATAAAATGAAATTGTGAAAATAAAGAAAAAGAAAACGATTGGAGCAACACTGCCTCCCGTGAAGAATAAATGTGGTTCATAAAAAAATAACTTTACAAAAAAGAGAATAAAAAATTTTGAAAAAAATGTAGATGGGTACATGTTAACAGGACTGTCTCCTGTAAAGGGTACACGTAATTCATAAAGTCATTACCTATAACGTATATAAATCGGTCCAACATGTACAACCCGATAAAAAAGCTCAATATTAAAAAAATTAATGACTCACAATAGGCTTTGATCCAACAAAAATAATAAAGCCCAATTAGGTCCATAATGCAAACCCAATGACCCACACAGAAAAGACATGATTCGTCCAAAAAAAAAAACACAGAAAAGACATGATAAAAATATTCTAATGTGAAGGAGTTGCTATTATTAGAACCTCCTTTTTTTGTTATTCGTACCCCCAAGTTCCCTAACGTGAATGAACGGTGAATAAAAAAGTTCTCTTATGTAATAGAAAATATATTAATATTGAAATATCATGTTAAAAGTAATGTAAATCAACACATATATCGTATTCTTCAATGTGAGTTTTTATATAAAGAAACAAATAAACATGAATAAATAATCAGAGAAATTATTTTAATATAATAATAAAAAATAAAATTAAAGTATGAAAAAAAATAAATGTATGATCAAAACTGCTTCATGTGGAGGATACTCATGGTTTATAAAAATATCACTTTTATAATGAAACAAAATAATATGAACCAATAATGAGAGAAAATTTCTAATATAATAATAATATAAAATGAAATTGTGAAAATAAAGAAAAAGAAAAAGAAAACGATTGGTGCAAGATTGCCTCCCGTGAAGGATAAATGTGATTCATAAAAAATAACTTTATAAAAAAAAGAATAAAAAATTTTGAAAAAAATGCAAATGGGTACATGTTAATAGGACTGTCTCCTGTAAAGGGTACACGTATATAAATCGGTCCAACATGTACAACCCGATAAAAAAGCTCAATATTAAAAAAGTCAATGACTCACAATAGGCTTTGACCCAACAAAAACAATAAAGCCCAATTAGGCCCATAATGCAAACCCAATGACCCACACAAAAAAGACGTGATAAAAAAAACTCTAATGTGAGGGAGTTGCTTTTATTAGAACCTCCTTTTTTGCTATTTGCACCCCAAAGTTCCCTAATGTGAGTGAATAGTGAATAAAAAAGTTCTCCTATGTAATAGTATAGATAGATAGATGAGTCATGGATGAATTGTATTGAGCTTTTTTTTATCGTAAGTGTATTGTTCTAAAAATATTGAATTCATGATTATAAGCATTAGGAAAGGATTGAAATAAGACAGTAGGGCCCAAAAGGGAGGAGTTAAAACCCAAAAGGAATAACTTCAATACAATCCATGAGGCACATATCAAACCATAATCCAAAAGGAATCCGTTAAAGGCCAATCCGAAATTGCTATAACCTAGAATACATGATCAAGGTGATAAATGACTTGCTCAGCTATAGAAACTACCATCAGGTATCATTGACCACTTACCTCCTTTATTGGGATGTAAATCTACAAATTTTGTCCCACGGATAAAGCAATGAATAACTAACTAATTTTATTTAACTACAAATTATAAGATAAGATTTCAGGGAGAGCAATATGTTACGTATTTAAGACCATCATACACTGGCATCCAATCCTTTATGTAGTCGTCAATAAGTACTCCATTGGTTCTTCCACAACGAATGTCATGTTATGGGAAATAAAAGCTTACTCCTTAACATTGGTCTAAGAGTCTTTTGGTGTTATTGAAATAGAAGAACATTAAATCCATATGACTTAAGTCAAAAATTGATGGAAAACACCAAATTGATCTTGAGTTGGTGTTTTCTTGAATCCACATTTACTTTACAACAACTAATGTAACAATCTATAAAAAGTATGGGTGATAAGTATTAGAATGATTTGTCACAGGAACCACGATTTTTAATTTTAAAGCTTCAAATTTAGGAAAGTATAAAATTTTATACTAAATCATACTTCTCTTGTTGGGACCCTATGTGGACACAAGCTTTCCAAATCTTTTAAAGTAGTTTTTTTATTCCAGATTTTAAGAACTTCTTCCCTGCAACAAAGAATCATTCACATTAGATGCTAATATTTTTCCCTTACTCTATGCTCTTCATTTATAATAAATAACTAATATTAGAGAACCCCAAGTCTTCACGAGGATGAAAAAGTTATGTGGCAAGCTGCACGTCTTCAATGGCCAAATCCATATCATGGGTTGGTTCAAATTTTGTTTTGATGAACTGCATAAACGTTGTAAAATTTTGGGTTGAGTATGTTTTTGGTCCCTCAAAAATTTCTGAAATTTGGTTTTAGTCTTTGTAATTTAAAACCACTGGTTTTGGTCCCTCAAAAATTAAAAAAACACCAATTTAGTCCTTATCGATAAAATTTGTAGCTAATTCATAGCAATATCTGTAGCAAAACTAAGCAATAAGGACTAAATTGGTGTATTTTCAATTTTTGAGGGACCAAAACGAGTGGTTTTAAATTACAGGGACTAAAACCAAATTTCAGAAATTTTTGAGGGACCAAAAACATATTTAACCCTACAATTTAAATCTTCAAATTTATGAACATCTAAAATGAATCACAAAATAAAATAAAAATGCATGCTTTACCTCTGGAAGTACGAAAGGTTTGGGCTTGTGATGAATAAAAATTATATACATTAATCATCCCTCAAATTTAACCTTTTAATGCATTTTTATGCTTAATTAACAAGTCATAAGCATATTATGCCAATTCAAGTTCATATTGGGCTCAATTACATTTTTCAGCATTAAACTATTTTCGTATTTCAAGCATAACTTGAGTTCTAGATATCTAAAAATTATGTTCTTTATATTGTAGGAAAGATAAACGAAAGCCCTACAACTTTGATGAAGAACCCAAAAGCTAAATCGGATGGCTAGTGAGTCAAATTGGGATTGGACGACGGAATAGTCAGCATCATATGAAAACCTGACCAGCACTCAATGATTGGGCCATAACTTGGGCTAGAAAACTCCTTTGGGCTCAACCCAGCGACATTTGAAAGCTAAGATCCATAGCTTGATTTCATATGCAAACAACTCTCTTGGATTCTGCCAGATTGGGGATGATATGCTCGGTGCAAGTGGGAGACAAGTAGGTGAATGATAGCTAGAGTAGGTGAATAATTCAAAGTAATGGACAAATGCATTAGGTAATTGATCAATAAGTCCATTTGTGGACAAAACATGCTTAGTCATGGCTGAGTGATCATGTTTGGAGTGACATCTTTTCCCCTCCTATAAATAAGAGGGTTTGCTAAAGAGAGGGGCATCCAAGTTGTAGTAGAAATTACTAAGAGCTTCATTTACATTTGTTCATCTTTTTGTAAAGTCTTCATGGAAGGTGATAAGTGAAAAATATATGATAAATTAGAGTACTTTTTAGTACACTTATCAAGGGTAAAATGGTATTTTATGCCCCAAATTAATCCCTTTTTATTAATAATTAGATAAACTATATTTATTAGTCTTGAATTTGATGCTATTTTAATATAAATTTGGCTAATTTTTGCAGATTATGGCAAAGATTTGATATGGAGGGAAGATAGCATTATATCGGGGAGATATTTGCAAGATTTGAAGTTTAATTGAGGGCAATTAATGAAGATTTGAAGTTTAATTAAGACCAATTAATGAAGATATCAGTTGCCAATTAAACAAGGATTCTAGAGACAACATTCCCATTTCAATTCAAGATGCTCATTAAATGCAAGATTTCATCAAGAAAAGGAAAACAAGGAAAGACAATCAACCAAAACCAGTCTCGGGAAGAAATCAAGTTAAAAAGAGAAATATTGAAGTTGTGCAACTCGTGTTGCTCGCTTCACCTGCGTTGTAGCACAGGTGAAGCGCATCAATTCTGACATCTGCGCTTCACCCACGCTGCAGAACTCGTACTTCTTGCCTTGTTGCCGTTTTTAGATAGATTTCTTCCCAATTTCTTTTGTCTTTTCTTAGCCTATTAATAGGACCCTCTTGCACCAGATCAAGGTGTTTAGGGAGTAGTACAAGATTAGTATAATTTCATGCACCATATTTACTTTTAGAATAGGAGAGGCGAAGCGTTGCACGAGGATTGAAGAAGGTGACATATTCTTCGATGGCTTGTATGGCTACCATGAGTAGCTAACTCTCCAGTAGGATTGAATGTAGTTGATTCTATCCCCAAGTGTATGTAAACTCTATTTTATTATTTATGATTCCTTGTTTTGTAATTTCGGTACCTTATTCTATGCTTAATTCCTAACTTCCGCGCGTGCGCCGTAGTTATAGGCTAGTGTCTGTGACATAATGTGGATAGAGACTTCCAACTAGCACTGAGATTGAGGGAGCCTAGACATAGGGAACTCAAACTCTGATTGTGTAAGGGTACTTGGTAGTCATATTGAAATATATTCGGAGTCTCGGGATTGACGGGGTAGTGACAGCCCTCGAATGAAGAGCGTCTATAGGAAAGTATGGTTATCGATAGTAACATAATTGAAAGTTAATTGTATGTGAGGGATAAACAAGGTCTTGTGATTGAGGGGGGTAGTGACAGCCCTTGAATGAAGAGCGTTTATAGGGAAGTACAATTAATGGACGATTCAAACGAACAGAACAATAATTAATTAATTACGAGCTTAATGAGCTGAGGGTATAATTTGTCGCTTGGGAGAGCCCGCATGGATTATCTTTGAGTGGTAGGCTGCTGGTAACTCGGGGTTTTATTAATTCAGTTTGGCTAAGTCATTACAAGAATATAGTCATAAATAATAAATAGTTTTTACATACACGAAGGGTGAGATGATACGAAGTTCAATCCTAATCCAAGTAAAGTGCTTTCAACTCCTCCTTTCCATTGTTTTTATTTATTATTCTGCAATTTCTATTTTCCGCTTAATTATTCTCTCAAATCCATTATTCTCACTTGATAAATAGATCACAAATATACATGAATTGACCGTTCCATGTGGATACGATACTTTACTTACTATTATACTGCTGGACTTTTGGTTCGCTTGCCAGAATTCCATCAAGTATTTTTGGCGCCGTTACCGGGGAACGATTTCCAATTCGTGTAGACCTTGGTAGGTCTAATTATCAAGAGTATATCTTAGGATTTTTATTTTTAGGAATTTACTGTTATTTCTATTTATCATTATTATTATTATTAAATTTCTTCTACACTTACCTTTTTCAAGTTTTCTTGTTTTAGCCAGGTGTCTCACATCAACTACAACTTGATCCAGAAACAGAAAGCACATTAAGGAAGAACAGAAGTAGAAACAAGAGAAGGAGACGAGGGAGAAGTTGAGAAGAAAACAAAAATATTTTATTTTTAATCATTTTATTTTTATAAAAAATTATTATTATTATTATTATTTAAAAAATATATATATTTATTATTATTATTTTTAAATTAAAAAAATATTTTATTTTGTTCTTTTCATCTGAGCTAACATTTGTTTGAGTTTCTTGATTATTTCTCTTGAGAAGACAGGTAACAGAAAAAGGGGCAAGGCTAAGCTTAAGAAGACAATCTCAACACTCTCTGTTCAACCACCCCAAGTGAAGTAAATGTTAAATGGCTTCTGAATGGCAAAATCCACCAAGAAGAATACTTGGATATTATGTTAGGCAGCAAGAACCAAGATACTCCTCACATGCACCGATTCAAGGTAACTTCTCTAATTACAACAATTATTCTAACAATTTTCACAAAATTGCAAAAGTTACCAGAATCAGAATTTTGGATGGCACCAAGATGATGTTTCACTCCGCATGCAACCTTCTTTTCAACAACAGCAAAGTTACTCTTCATGTCAACAAAGATACTCAAAATATGATGAGATTTTGGAAGAACTCAATCGATACAATATACAATTTCAGAAGGAGAGAGAAGAAGCAAGAAGAAAAAATGATGCTTTGATAGCGCAGCTAGCAGAACAAAGGGAGTTAAGACTTTGTAAGCGTATCGAAGAAATTCATCAAAGCAATATACAATTTCAAAAGGACAGAGAAGAAGCAAGAAGAAATATTGACGCCATGTTGAAGCAATTAAAAGAAACAAGAGTCAAACAACAGTCATAACCAATATCAACAAATGCATTACCCAACCCCGAAGAGCAGTGCGATGACATTGTTCAGCTGATAGGGGAGGAAATCAATGACAATATGGCTTATGAAGAAGAGGAACTAGAAGAAGAATAAGAAGAAAAAGAAGATAAAATTGAAGAAACACAAGAAAGAGAATCAGAAGAAGTTGATGAAGAAAAGGAAGAAAAAGAATGTGCAGAAGAAGAAGAAGAAGGATAGGAGAAAACAGAAAAGATGGTGCTTAAAGAAGAGATTGACTGTGAAAAGGAGAAAGAGAAAAACACATATGAGGGTGTACATGATGAAAAAGATCAAGAAAATGAGAAAAAGAGTGAACAGAGAGATGGTGAATCAAAGTCCGAGGAAGGAGGGGAAGTAATACCAAGACCAAAGACCTTGCCTTATCCAACCAGCTCTCCAAGGGAAGATCAAGACAAGCATGGTGCAAAACCTTCCAGACCTCACAAAAGAAAAGCCTGCGAATACACTGACCTGACCAGAGCAAAGAAAGGAAGAATTGAGCCAAGAGAATCAAATTCTGAGCCTAGAGCCAGATTGACGAAGTGGTCAGGTGTGTTTCATATCAAAGACCCATCCGAAGCAAAGAAATTGAGAGCAATCAATTGTGAATCATCAAAGCTTCAGGAAAAGAAGACTCTTGCACATGAGAGCAAGATAATAAAGAAAAGGAAAGTCAAACCAAGGGAGTCGGAGGCATGGTCTAATTCCAGAAAGAAGCCCAAATGGTTAAAGTCATTTCACATTACAGATTGCTCCAAGGCAAGATTATGGGGAGGTTTATGGGCAAGAGAAAGGAAGGGTGCAGCACACAACCTCACCAAAATATTTCAGTTTCAGCCACCCTAAGAGAACATGCGTCGAGCTAGAAGATGTTAAACAAGCACATCCTGGGAGGCAACCAGAGATTTTTAAGTTTTTAATTGCTTTCACTTGGGGATAGAATCAACTACATTCAATCCTACTGGAGAGTTAGCTACTCATGGTAGCCATACAAGTCATCGAAGAATCTGTCACCTTCTTCAATCCTCGTGCAGCGCTTCGCCTTTCCTTATTCAATTTAAGGAGTCAATCTTATTTTCATCTTGGTTTTGAGGTTTGATCTTCATTTACATGCTGATTGAATTACATCTACCTTGCTTTTCTACTCCACTTGCTTCAATTCCATATTTCTTTATCAAAGCTTGATTGGTTAACATGTTTTGGTTATGAAATTTGTTATTGATGTATGTTGTACTCATGATTGGTTAATCATCATACAACGATTGAAAAGCATAGAGTAAGCAATTAAATTGAAGGTGTTCATTTAATTATTTACTTCAATTGGGTTCCGTTTATAAAATTGATTTGGATCAAACATAAGATTTTATGGTTATTTGATCTTGTTAATCTTAATCAATTGAATTCTGGAAATTATTTCAGTAGTGAACCTAGGATCATTTTAGGGGTTCCACATGATTCTAAGTTAATAGGTTTAATCTCTTGAATGCATGTTATTAATAACCAATGATTTACCATGAAAATAGCCTCTGAATTCCTTAGATTGACATTGTCTTGAATTGATTCAACCTTTGCTTTTAACTTGATCTTTTATTTTCTTCAGTTTATTCCAATCAATCAAACCCCCTAAAGAAGGATCAATTTGAGTGGATCTTCAGGGTTCGACCCGGTTTAATTATACCATTCTACTACAAGTAGTTTGCAGATCAGAGAATTATAATTATAATTTTGTGCAGGTTCGACAACTGTCAAAATTTTGGCGCCGTTGCCGGGGATCCACTTGATAGTATCCTTTTATTTTTTTTATTGTAATTTTTTTTTGTTCTTTTTTCTTCTTCTTGTGTGTTGCTAGTTTATGACTAGATCTTCTACTTCAAAATTAATTGAATTTGATCCAGAAATGGAAAGAACTTTACACATATCTAAGAGAAAATTGTTTGCTCAAGTTAAACAACCTGTTGATATCAATCAATTTGAACAAATGGCTAACAATGTGCAGGATAGAACTTTGAGGGAGTTGGCTGCTCCTGATGTTACATACCAACCTTTGTGCATTCAATATCCAAACTTGGATGTTAATTTTGAACTCAAATCTGGTTTAATTCACTTGCTTCCTAAAATTCATGGTCTTGCAGGAGAAGATCCACACAAACATCTAAAAGAGTTTGAAGTGGTTTGATCCTTCGTGAAACCTCAAGGAGTTGCTGAGGAGCACATCAAATTAAGAGTTTTTCCTTTCTCACTTACTGATGTTGCTAAAGATTGGCTGTTTTATCTTCCTGCAGGTTCTGTAACATGTTGGAATGACATGAAAAATCTATTCTTGGAGAAATACTTCCCTGCTTCAAGATCGGGTTCTATCAGAAAGGAAATTTGCGGAATTAGGCAAATGACTGGAGAGACTCTGTACGAGTACTGGGAGAGATTTTTAAAGTTGTGTGCCAGTTGTCCACACCACCAAATAAGCGATAAACTTTTAATCCAATACTTTTATGAAGGATTATTGCCTATGGAAAGAACTATGGTCGATGCAGCAAGTGGTGGTGCATTAATGAACAAAAGCATCCATGAAGCAAGAAACCTTATCTCTACCATGGCTTCCAACGCCAACTCGGGCAGTGAACAAAATTCAAGTGTCACAGACATAACAACAAAAGTTGCAGATAGACTTGATGAGCTAACATCCTTAGTGAGACAAACAACCTTTTCAAACACAACAACTACTTTTGCAAGCACCGGAAAAGGTATGTACTACCTGTAACTGCTCATCTCATCCAACTGATGTGTGCCCTACCATTCAAGCGGGTGAATTTGTTGCTGTAACTGGAACTTTCCATGGGAGATCACAACAACAACAATGTTATGATCCTTACTCAAATACATATAATCCTGGATGGAGAGGTCATCCCAATTTGAGATGGGGTAATAATACAAGACAACAACCCCAACAACAGTTTCAGCACAATGCAGGTACTAGTAGACCATCTTACCAGCAACGTGTGAGACATCAAATGCATCAACAAAATGGTGCAGGTCGGCAACCTCCATAACCTGACTCTGAACCTTCACTAGAAAATCATGTGAAGCAAATGGCTGCAACAAACCTGCAGTTCCAGCAAAGGACGGAGGCTACCATTCAGAATTTAGAGATTCAAATTGGACAACTTGCCTCTTCACTAAATGAGATGCAATCTAAAGGTTCCGATAAGTTGCCTGCTCAACCAGTGGTGAACCCCAATGTCAATGCAATTTCCCTTCGATCTGGAAGGGTGATGGATGAGTCAAACATACAGAAAGCTGCTAAAAAACCAAGACTTCACTCAAACAATGCACCGGATGATACAAAAGTACAACCATTAGATCATGCAGAAGGAGCAAAGCCATCAGATGATGATGCATCTTTTCGAAATTATGAGAAAAGTATGCAGCAGAATGTACCACTACCATTTCCTCAAAGAGGTGCAAAATCCAGGAAGGTAGATGAGATGGAGAAGGAGATCTTGGAAACCTTTAGGAAACTGGAAGTCAATATTCCACTTTTGGAGGCAATCAAGCAGATTCCAAGATATGTTACGTTTCTCAAAGACTTGTGCACACACAAAGAAGGCTGAAGGGAGATGAAAAGATTAGCATGCGGCAAAACGTTTCAGCTATCATTCAACAAATTCCCACAAAGTGCAAAGATCCAGGGACGTTTACTATCCCTTGCATAATTGGCAATTGTAAATTTGAAAATGCTTTGTTAGATTTAGGTGCTTCAATTAATGTTATGCCTATGTCTATCTTTAACTCTCTTGCCATTGGACCTTTGCTGAGTACATGTGTTGTCATCCAACTAGTTAATAGGAGTAATGCATACCCTACTGGACTTATTGAGGATGTCCTTGTTAAAGTTAATGATTTGATTTTCCCTACAAATTTCTACATCTTGGATATGGAGGGAGAGTCTAAATCCAATAAGGCTCCAATTATTCTAGGAAGACCATTCCTTAAGACAGGTAGAACAAAGATGATGTCCGTGCAGGAACTCTTTCCATGGAGTTTGGAGATGATATTGTCAGATTTAATATATTTGATTCTATGAAGCATCCCATGGAGGAGCACTCAGATTTTCATATTGAGTTACTAGATGATCTGGTTGATGATACCTATTCTGAGCTGTTTAATGAAGATTTCCCTTCTTTTGTTGATTTACATGATGTTTACACCTGTAACAATTGTGTAGATTCTCTATTATGTCCTGTTTATGCTGAGATTTATACTTACTTGCAGGAGGATTTTCATGATGCAGGTAATATACATTATGATGATGGTGTATCTGTTGATTCAACAGAGCTAGAAGGTAATGATTTGATTGAATTGGATGTTGTTGAGTTACAAGTTGCAGATGCAATTCCATCCACCAGGACACTTCCCTCAATTGAGCAACCACCTACATTAGAGTTCAAACAACTCCCAAAGCATTTGAAGTATGCTTATTTAGAGGAGAATGTAAAGTTTCCTGTGATTATTTCAACAAGTCTTCAGGTTGAGCAAGAAGAAATGTTGTTGCAAGTCTTAAGGAAGCATAAAAGGGCAATTGGATGGACCTTAGCTGACATTCCTGGTATTAGCCCTTCTATGTGAATGCATAGGATCTTACTTGCAGATGGAGCTAAACCAATAAGGCAACCACAAAGACGTCTGAACCCTCTAATTTAGGATGTCATGAAGAAGAAGGTGACCAAGCTTTTACAAGTCGACATCATTTACCCTATATCTGACAGTCATTGGGTAAGTCCGGTCCAAGTGGTCTCGAAGAAGACTGGCCTCACAATAGTGAAGAATGACAAGAATGAGCTTATTCTTATCAGAGTGCAAAACAGTTGGAGAGTTTGTATTGATTATAGGAAACTTAACAGAGCAACTAGAAAAGATCATTTCCCTCTACCTTTTATTGATCAAATGCTTGAGCATTTAGCTGGGAAATCTCATTATTGTTTTCTTGATGGTTTTTCAGGTTATTTCAAGATTCACATTGCACCAGAGGACCAGGAAAAGACCACATTCACCTGCCCCGTTGGAACTTTTGCCTATAGGAGGATGCTTTTCGGCCTATGCAATGCCCCTAGTTCCTTCCAGCGATGCATGGTCAGTCTCTTTGCTGACTTACTTGAAAAGTGCATGGAGGTGTTCATGGACGATTTCACTGTGTATGGTTCTTCATTTGAAACTTGTTTAGATAGTTTAGATAAGGTTTTACATAGATGCATTGAAACTAACCTTGTTCTTAATTTTGAAAAATGTCACTTTATGGTTGACCAGGGTATAGTGTTAGGACATGTAATTTCACAGAAGGGTATAGAAGTGGATCCTGCCAAGATTGATGTAATTTCTAGTTTACCTTACCCATCTTGCATTCGTGAGATTCGATCATTTCTTGGTTATGCAGGTTTCTACAAACGCTTCATCAAAGACTTCAACAAGATAACCCTTCCACTTTCTAACTTGTTACAAAAAGATATTGATTTTAACTTTGATGACAGGTGTAAGGAGGCTTTTGATCAACTCAAGAAATCATTGACCACAAACTCCAATTATCAAGCCACCAGATTGGACACTCCCTTTTGAGATCATGTGTGATGCATCCAATTATGCTATGGGAGTTGTCCTTGCACAAAGAGTTGGAAAATTTCCTCATGCCATATATTATGCTTCTAGAACTTTGGATGCTGCACAAGCTAACTATACTACCACTAAGAAAGAATTATTAGCTGTTGTTTTTGCACTTGATAAATTTAGATCATATTTGCTTATTTCTAAAGTGGTTGTTTTTACTGACCATGTAGCATTGAAGTTCCTATTGAAGAAGCTAGATGCAAAACCAAGGTTAATTAGATGGACGTTACTACTTCAAGAGTTTGATTTGGAGATTAGGGACAAGAGCAGTGCAGAAAAACATGGTAGCTGATCATTTAAGCAGAATTTAGAGAGCACCTGACTCTCTCCCTATTCATGATTCTTTTCCTGATGAACAGCTTTTGGAGTTGCGTAACACCACCCCCTGGTTTGCCGATTTAGTTAATTACTTGGTTGTATCTGTTTTTCCTGCACATGCATCTAGGGCACAAATAGATAAACTTAAAAGTAATTCTAAATATTATGTGTGGGAAGATCCCTACCTGTGGAAATTTTGCAGCGATCAAGTCATTAGGCGTTGTGTGCCAGATCATGAGTTTAATTCCATTCTAGATTTTTGCCATACATTTGCATGTGGTGGGCACTTTTGACCTCAACGTACTGCTAGAAAGGTTTTGGACTCTGGTTTGTATTGGCCTACCTTGTTTCGTGATGCTTACCGGTATTGTAAAAATTGTGAACAATGCCAAAGAATGGGCAACATATCACGAAGAAATGAGATGCCTCAACAACCATTGTTGTTCTATGAGGTGTTTGATGTCTAGGGCATTGACTTCATAGGACCTTTCCCTAACTATTTTGGTTTCACTTATATTTTACTGGTTATGGATTAAGTTTCTAAATGGGTAGAAGCAAAAGCCACCCGCACTGATGACTCTCATGTTGTGATTGAATTTGTCAGGTCTAACATTTTTAGCAGGTTTGGAATTCCAAGGGCAATCATCAGAGATCAAGGATCTCATTTTTGTAATAGGAACATGGCATCCTTGTTGAAGAAATATGGGGTGATGCACAAGATGTCTACACCATATCATCCTCAAACAAATGGTCAAGCTGAAGTATCCAACAGGGAACTCAAACAAATTCTGGAGAAAACAGTCCAACCGAATAAGAAAGACTGGAGCAAAAGGCTTGATGATGCTTTATGAGCTTACAGAACAGCTTATAAAACTCCTATAGGGATGTCCCCTTACCGAATAGTCTTTGGCAAAACATGTCATCTACCGGTAGAGATCGAGCACAAAGCTTATTGGGCTGTTAAGCAATGCAATTTGAACTTGGATAAAGCTGGAATGCATAGAAAGCTTCAATTGCAAGAACTTGAAAAAAATCAGTTAGAAGCATATGAGAATTCAAGAATTTACAAGGAAAAAAACCAAAGCATTCCATGACAAGATGATAACCAGAAAAAAGTTCATTGTGTTGAGTCTCAAAAATATCATAAAGAGGTTTATGATGTTTTAAAGACTGAAATTTCTCTAAGTTTTAATGATCAACAAATTCAACTTAAGTTGTTTCTCATAAGATACAATTATCTAATTGTTTATCTATGATTTTCAGCAAGAAGCCTACTATATAAGACTAAGTGTTGGATCCGTCTGAAGAAGCTGATGTTGTCTGAAGATGATCAACCCGTCTGAAGCATCAAAGCCGTCTGAAAGCTTTTGATGACGTGGCATCTCTTGTCTGAAGCTGTGACAATCCATGTACCTCTGCACGTTTTTCACGCATGTTCTCTGCTACAAACAGTTGGCACCTGTGCAATGCAATTCAAGCACGTTCTCTGTCACAACGTGTCCTCTGCTACGCAGCAATTGCAGCAGCAACAAAGAGCACCTTTTTGGCAGGAGCAAACCTTGTAAAAGTGTCAGAATTTGTCAGGGAATATCAGAATATGTCAGAGAATATTCTGTACTGCAGCAGCTGTCTCACAACGACTAGCATGGAATTCACAAGCATGAGAGTCTTCAATGGGCCAATCATTTGGTTATAAATACCCCCTCATTTGAAGACCTGAAAGATAGAGAAGCATAGAAAAAGTACAGAAACTCTGCAAGTTTTTCGCTGCAACACTCTGATAGAATTTATCATCTTTGTACACACAAATTTTTTATTCTGAGCATACCTCAGTAATTTCTGTACAATCTGTAGCTGTTTAAGTCTCAAAACTGATATAGTTTGTGAGCTAAGCATTTCTCTCATTTGTATTTGCTTTTGAGCCTGGAGAGGCTTGTCTGAAAAAGAATACTTGTGTTGTTGAGCCTGGAGAGGCTTGTCTGAAAAAGAATACTTGGTTGTAGAGCCTGAAGAGGCTTGATAGAAAAGAATACTTGTAATCTTGCAAGATTAAGAGAAAATCCAAGTGCTAGTTGGCATTGGGACTGGACGTAGCTCACAAGTGGTAGTGAGTGAACCAGGATAATTTCTGTGGCTAAGTTTCTCTTTCCCTTATCTTTGTCATTTCAGTTTTAAACTAATTAAGGGGACTGAATATTTAATCTAATATTTTAAAAAGAAGAAACTTCTTTTAGAACCATTTTAAAGCTGTCTAAAACCAACTTCAGACAGCTATCTAAAAACTTCAGACAGCCCTCTAGCAACCTGTCTGAAAGTCTGTTTTGTAAATCTGTTTTCGAAAAGCTTCTTAAAATATTTAGAAACACTATTCAACCCCCCTTCTAGTGTTTCCCTGTGTTCCTACAGTTGGTACCAGAGCTCTACTCAGGGTTGAAACACCTAACAAGTGTATGAGGACTGAAACATCCACATGGAAACTTCAAACAGTAACAAGCAATACATCACAGAAGGAGCCTCTATCACAAGACCTCCAGCTTTCAATGGAGAAGATTATCACTACTGGAGAGATAGAATGAAGCTGTTCATTGAAAGCACAAACATTGATGTTTGGGATGTGGTCACTGATGGAGACTATGTGCCTATGCTAAATGATGTGCCTATACCTAAGACTGAATTGACTTTGGAGCAAAAGGCTAGAGTCCAGATGAATGCTAAGGCCAAACTCTATCTGATATGTTCCTTGAACAAATCAGAATATGAGAAGGTTCATGGATGCACCTCTGCCAAGGAAATTTGGGATACTCTTGCAGCAGCCCATGAAGGAACTGAGACTGTCAAGCAATCCAAGATAAGTATGCTCATACATTAGTATGAGATGTTCAAGATGGAAGAATCTGAAACCATTGACCAAATGTTTGGAAGGTTTCAGACCATAACAAATGGACTCAGGTCCTTAGGCAGAACATACAACTCTGGAGATAATAACAGAAAAATTCTAAGGAGCTTGCCTAAGTCCTGGAGACCCAAAGTTACTGCCATTCAAGAGGCAAGAGATTTGAACTCTCTTAGAGTGGAAGAACTGTTGGGATCTCTTAAGGTCCATGAGCTTGAGCTTGGAGAAGATGACAACAAGAGAAAATCTCTAGCCCTAAACTCCAAGACCAAACAGTCTAGGCATGGCAACATCAAGGCTATGCAAGCTGAGGCAGCGTCAGAGGGGGATGAAGACTCTGAAGATAGCTCAGAAGATGATGATGATCTTTCTCTTCTAAGTAGGAAGATCAAGAGAATGCTGCAGAACAGAGGAAGATTCAGAAAGAATCAACCCTCAACCTCAAAAGGAGGTAAGTCAGGTAAAGACATACAAACTGACAAAATTATTTGTTTTGAGTGTAAGCAACCGGGGCACATGAAGGCTGAGTGTCCAAAGCTGAAGAAAAACAACTTCAAGAAGAAGAAGTTTTTCAAGAAAAAGAAAGGTCTCATGGCAACATGGGAGGACCTGGATGAATCAACTTCAGAAGAGGAGGAAGACACCTCAGAAGAGGCAAATCTGTGCCTCATGGCAAGCCTACCATCTTCAGACAGCTCTAAAGCTGAGGTATTCCCTCTTACCTTGCAAGAAATGTATGATGATCTGGTGGAAAGTTCCAAGGAACTGTTCCTAGAGTATAAGAATCTATCCAAGTCTCACACAGAAATGTGTAACAAATATGAGTCTCTGGAAATAGAACATATTATGCTCAAGGAAAAGGTCTTTGAGACTGAAAACCATAGTTCACAAGCTGTGTCTGAAGAAAATAAAAAACTTCAGAAACAAATTGTAGAACTGACAAATGATCTAGCCAAGTTTGTCAAAGGAACTAAAAATTTAAACATAATGCTTGGAAATCAAAGACATTCCTCTGACAAAAGTGGACTAGGCTTTTTTGATCACAACATGTCCGAACCTCCTACTGTATTAAATTTTTCTAAAAGCAAAAAGAAGGTTACTGGGTGTTCTCACTGTGGTAAGCCTGGACATAATGTGATTCAGTGCAAGCACAAGAGAAAAGCAAGACCCAAAGCTAACAAAACAGGACCCAAAAGAACTTGGGTACCTAAAAACTTGATCATTCCTGTTGCAGATGTGTTTAACAGGACAAAGGAGACCCCACAAATGGTACCTGGACAGTGGGTGCTCGCGACACATGACAGGAGAAAGGTCCTTGTTCCAAAACCTTAGACCTAAGGAAGGAGGAGTGGTCACCTTTGGTGGAAATCAGCAAGGGAAGATCACTGGCATAGGGACTATAGGTATAATTCCTTCATCCCTCATTAAAAATGTTCTTCTTGTGGAAGGACTACAACATAATTTACTGAGCATAAGTCAATTATGTGACAGTGGTTATGTAGTATCCTTTACCAAGGAAAGATGCATAGTCAAAGACTCCTCTGATCAAACACTTTTTACTGCTAAGAGACACAACAATGTGTATAAAATTGATCTAGAGAATCTAGCAAGTCAAAATGTAAAATGCTTCATTTCTGTTGAAGATGAAAACAGATTTGGCATCAAAGACTTGGGCATGCCAGCTTGAGATTAATCTCAAGATTAGCAAAACACAACCTTGTTAAAGGATTGCCCAAGCTTTCATACAAATCTGACATTTTATGTGATAGCTGTCTGAAAGGGAAACAAACAAGACACTCTTTCAAGAGTAAAGATGTTGTTTCAACTAGCAGACCACTAGAACTTTTACACATTGACTTGTTTGGTCCTATTAGAACAGAAAGTCTTAGTGGAAAGAAATATGGTTTGGTCATTGTTGATGACTATTCTAGATTCACATGGGTGATATTCCTTAGAAACAAGGATGAGACTTCTAAGAATTTCACAATATTTTGTAAGAAGGTACATAATGAAAAGGGATTCTGTATTTCTGTCATAAGAAGTGATCATGGTGGGGAGTTTGAGAATGCAAATTTCAAATTGTTCTGTGATGAGAATGGGATCTCACACAATTTCTCTGTGGCAAGAACACCTCAACAGAATGGGGTTGTTGAGAGAAAGAACAGAAGTTTGCAAGAGATGGCAAGGACCATGCTCAACTCAAGCAACTTACCTAGAACCTTCTGGGCAGAAGTTGTTAACACAGTTTGTTACCTTCAAAACAGAATATTGGTAAGACCAATTCTGAAAAAGACTCCATATGAATTGTGGAAAGGAAGAAAACCCAACATATCATATTTCCACACCTTTGGATGTGAGTGTTTTATACTTAACACCAAAGATGATCTTGGAAAATTTGATGCAAAGTCTGATAATGGATTTTTCATTGGATATTCTGAAACATCTAAAGCATATAGAGTGTATAACTCTAGAACTTTAACTGTTGAAGAAACCATTCATGTAAAATTCAATGATAACAAAGAGACTGATAGGGAACTATCAGATCTAGAGGATGATTTTGCAGGTATGGAGCTGAATGATCACAGCAACTTGAAGGATGAGCAACTGTCTGAAGTTCCTGCTGTTTCTGAACCTCTTCAGACAAATGTTGAGTCTCAGACAGATGTGATACCTCCTCATAAATCTGATTGGAGATACAAGTCACATCATCCTAAAGAGCAAATCATTGGCAGCACTTCAGAAAGAGTTAAGACAAGATCAAAATTCAGAAATTTGAATTCTCTTGCTCTCCTGTCTGAAATTGAGCCAAAGAGCATTGATGAAGCTCTGCATGATGAAGGGTGGATCCTAGCCATGCAAGAGGAGCTAAATCAATTTGCTAGGAGTGATGTCTGGACCCTTGTTCCTAAACCCCATGGGAAAACAATTATTGGAACCAAATGGGTGTTCAGAAACAAGCTGTCTGAAGAAGGCAAAGTTATCAGAAATAAGGCAAGGCTAGTAGCTCAAGGTTATAACCAGCAAGAAGGTATTGACTTCACTGAAACCTTTGCCCCAGTGGCCAGGTTAGAAGCAATTAGGATTCTTTTATCTTATGCTGTAAATAATGGCATCAAACTATATCAAATGGATGTCAAAAGTGCCTTCCTCAATGGTTTCATTGAAGAAGAGGTTTTTGTTAGACAACCCCCTGGTTTTGAAGATGTAACTTTTCCTGAACATGTTTTTAAACTTAAGAAAGCTCTCTATGGTCTGAAACAAGCCCCAAGAGCTTGGTATGACAGACTGAGCAGTTTTCTTGCAACCAATGGTTTTGAAAGAGGAAAAGTTGACACAACTCTTTTTAGAAAACAGTCAAACAAGGATCTTATACTTGTCCAAATATATGTTGATGACATTATTTTTTGTTCAACTAATTCTTCATTGTGCAAAGAGTTTTCTGAGTTAATGCAATCTGAATTTGAAATGAGCCTAATGGGTGAACTAAAGTTTTTCCTTGGACTTCAGATTAAGCAAGATTCTGATTGTATATGGATCCATCAAGAGAAATATACAAAGGAAATGCTTAAAAAGTTCAACCTAAGTGATTGCAAACCCATGACAACTCCAATGCACCCTTATGCATCTTTAAATAAAGATGAGAATGAAGAACCAGTGAATCAAACTTTGTATAGAGGAATGATTGGTTCATTATTGTATCTAACAGCAAGCAGGCCTGACATCATGTTCAGTGTGTGCCTGTGTGCTAGATTTCAATCTGATCCAAGAATCACTCACTACAAAGCTGTAAAAAGAATTTTCAGATATCTTAAAGGTACTACTAATCTTGGTCTGTGCTATAAGAAAAGTAAGGATTGCAGGTTAGTAGGATACTGTGATGCTGATTTTGCTGGAGACAGAGTTGAAAGAAAAAGCACCAGTGGTGGATGTCACTTCTTTGGAGAAAATATGATCAGCTGGTCAAGCAAAAGGCAAAGCACAATTGCATTATCAACAGCTGAAACAGAATACATCTCAGCAGCCAGTTGTTGCTCACAACTGTTATGGGTGAAGTATCAACTTGAAGATTTTAATATTTCAATATCTGTTATACCTGTGTTATGTGATAATACCAGTGCCATTAATTTATCTAAAAATCCCATTCAACATTCTAGGGCTAAACATATAGAAATCAAACATCATTTCATTAGAGACTGTGTTCAGAAAGGTGTTTTTGATATTCAGTTTATTGATACAGAACATCAATGGGCTGATATATTCACAAAACCTCTAACTGAAGATAGATTTAAGTCCATCAGAGATAAATTGAACATTCATGCATTGTGAGTGTGTATGAAAAATGATGTGTCTGAAACTTCAGCCTGTCTGAAACATGTGACCTGTCTGAAGTTTTGGTCGTCTGAAATTAACTGGATGTCTGAAATCTATCACTTGTCTGAAATGAACAAATGACGTGGCAATAAAGGGACGGTTTAAATCCACTTTGCACGTTACCCTATGTCTGCGCAGCCAGTTTCTGCCATCATTGCCTCAGAGGTCTATAAGTACAGTAAGGCAGTGAGTCCTTGGTACGTTACAGCTCTCTACCCTCTCAGAACCTTTGTTATTCTTCATCTTCAAGAAAGCATTTTTTCTCTCAAGTTCTTTCCAACCTTCAACAATGGCACCTAAGAAGTCTGGAGCTGATAATATTGTGAAGACCAAGGGTGTCTTTCTGGAAGATCTTGAAGCACTGGGAATGGATCTTAATGCAGAATTTCAAGCAGCTGGGTGGCTTGAATATTTCAACAAAAATCGTTCACAGTGGCATGAGTAGAGTATTCTTGATTTCTGGGCCACAGCCAGAGGAATCCCTAACCCTCAAGGCATCTACACCACCATCAGGGCTACTGTGCTTGGTACGTCCATCTTTATTGATGAAGACATCTTGGCCATTGTCTGTGGTGTCAAGACTGAAGGTGTTGTCTTCTCTCCTGGCTGGGAATCAAGAAATGGAGGTCAGAAGCACTTTACAGAGTTTTTGTATGGAACTCCCTCTCCTGCAAGTCTGGATGCTAAGAATATGTCAGACAAGGCTAGGGTTCTGCATGCTATCTTAGGGAACTTTGTAATCCCTAAAAGTGGCAGTAGAAACCATGTGTCTGAACTGGAGAGATTCTGTCTCATCCACCTTCTGAAGAAGTAGAAGATAAACCTTCCAAATATCATCATGTACCACCTTCAGAAGAGGCTGAGAGACTCTGCTGGAAGTTTTCCTCACAACACCATCATCACCAAGGTGTTGTTGCATTTTAAAGTTCCAGTTCACCATCTCTTTGATCACCACTCAATCCCTATGTTTGGTGAATCAAATCTGAAGAGCATGAAGATTAAGCTGACTCCAAGGCCTCCCTCTCGAACCATGAAAGAAAGTTTGCTGATGGAGAAAGCTCAGAGGAGAAGTACTACAATGCAGATTCTGGAAAATGAACTAAAAGGAGATATTATAAGACATGAGTCCAAGCCCTCAAAGGCATCTCCTCAACCTAAGCTGAAGAAGCTACCTGTGAGAAGCTCAACTAAGATAGCTTCTGCATCTGTACAGATTCAAGCATCTGAACCTGTTCAGAAACCTTCTCAAAGGTTGTCTGAAATTGTGGGTCAGGTGTCTGAACCAGCACAATCTTCAAAGCCTACTTCTATAATGGAAGGACAGGCTGAAGAAGCTGTGGATATTGATGCAGTTGCTGCTCAACCTCTAGTTGCATGCCCCTTTGACCCTGAATTGATTCAGGTTGCTGCTTTGGCTACTGCCATTGAACAAGAGGAGTTAGAACTGAAGGAAGAGCAAGAGAGGACTGACAGAGCTCTTGCAATAGCTTCACAACTTGCTTATGCTGAGGATGACAAGCAAGCAGCCATTGCTGAGGCTTCAAAGAAAAGAAAAGGTCAAGTGCACCTCAAAGGAAAAGGAAGAAGGGTAAACTACTTCAGACAGTGTCTGAAGTTAGGGTTACCAGAAGTACTGCTTCTCACCTAGAAGAAGCAGATATTGCTGGAAGGTATCAAACGTTTGTAAAGGCTAATCAATACTTCAAGAGAAGAAGGGCTCTTTCAACTGAAGAAAGAGAAAGGGAGGATAAGGAAGCCAAGGAAAGGGAAGAAAAAGAAAGAGCTGCTAAAGCTCAAGATGTTGCTGCTCCCAAACCTTACAAAAGGATCAAGGTGAGATTTGATAATGTAACTCCCTCACCTCCTTCATCACCAGAAAAGCAACCTCAACCCTTATCTAAACCCACCTCACCAGAAAAACAACCTTCTCCACCTACTTCTCAACCTTTACCAACCTTACAGATAATTACATTACCATCTGAACCCTCATCACCTACACCCATCATACCATCAGACAACCTGTTGTTTGAACCCCCTGCACCTCAAGAAAACCAAGTTCTTGAACCCACATCTTCACCATCCAAACCCCCCTCACCTCTGTACATACAGCTATCTGATAGCTCATTACCTTCACCTTCATCACCTTCCTCACCATCATCATCTCCACCTCTTACACCTTTACCACCCTCACCACCTCCATCTGTTCATCAATTCAACCTTTCAGCTGAGATAGCAGCCTTATGCAAGAGACTGACAAGAACCTCCTTTGGCTCTTGCCCTTTGCCAAAATTCTAGCATATGTCTGAAGAGCTGCAACACTTTAGAACAGCCCCTGCTGTCTCACTTCATCATGGTCTCACTAAGAGGACTGTGTCTGATGAAAGGGCTTTGTACTCCAATGATGCTGATGGATTGGAGAAGATAAGGAAGGGTGTTGTCCCTCCTGATCATACATGGGATCTTATCAACCCATTCTCTAAAGACTCATGGAAGCTGAGCAATGAAGAATGGCTCATGGTAAGGATGCTGAAGCTGAGTTATTCCAAAGAGACTTGGCTAGAGGAGTTGGAATGATGGGCTACAGGTTCCCTAGAACAAGTTCAATCAGGCCTTCAACCAAAATCTTGGTGAAACCTGATAGGATTGTTCCTAGGTATCCCCTCAAGGAAGGACAAGATGAAAAATTGAAGGGTCCTAAGGTCTATTCTGTATCAGCACCCCTGTCTGAAGCCATGACTGCTTCAGAATGGGAAGGTCTACCTGAGTTCATCATCTCAGAAGGAGGAGGCTTGAATCACCTGTTTGAAAATTGGATGTGGGAGTCTTACTGGCAGATCAGAGAAGATGCTGGGTCTTCTTCTGGGTGTAGTGGTCCTGATGCTGAGTCTGCAATGGGTGTTGGACATTTCACAAATGTTCAGTACCATTTCTTAAGAGATCACTTTCCCCCACAGGCAGATTCATTCAACCAAGCTTGGGTGCTTCTGAAGTATGTTGGGACCTTTTTCTGTCCAGTCTACAATCCTTCAGAATATGGCTTGCAGCCTGGTTTTGGAGTTTTGAGATTTGTATGTCCCTACCTTCAGCTCATCCTAGTTGAGTCTGAACCTGACCTGTTTGAAGAGAACCAAAAGCTGAAATCCAAGGTCAAGGCCCTTGAGAAGAGATGTGAAGAATCTGAGAGGAGATGTGAAGTCTCAGAAAAGAAAGCACAAAAGGTTATTCAGAATCAGCAAGAAATTCTTCATGAACAACAGCTGATAAGAAGTGGTCAACAAGAGTTGAAGTCTTCTATTGAAGCTTCCATAGACAAGGCCAAGGAAGAACTGATCTCCTTTCTGTCTGAAGCCCTGCTGAAGAAGAAGGACTAATTTATTGCCATTGTCTTATGTTCATATTTCTTTTTCAAGTGCTGATTGTCTGTTTAATCCTTACATCATTTTAATACAATCAGTGTTTTTATTCCATCTCATGTGCTCATGATCCTTGCTCTGATACTTGTTTTTACTTTATCTGTAGTTCATAATCCTGTTTGTTTTATTGCTCTGTTACTGTTATTGCTCTATGATTCCCTTTTGATTGATGACAAAAGGGGGAGTATTAAATCTAACAAAATCTGGAGTGATCACAGGATTCAGGGGGAGTACATGAAAAAGTTCAAAGTTGTCTGAACTTCTGAGAAAATCATATATGAAAGCATCTAAAATGATATATTTGTCCCAGGGGGAGCTAAATCTTAATCTCTCAATTTTGCATAATTTAAGTTAAATTTGTCATCATTAAAAAGGGGGAGAATGTTGAGTCTCAAAAATATCATAAAGAGGTTTATGATGTTTTAAAGACTGAAATTTCTCTAAGTTTTAATGATAAACAAATTCAACTTAAGTTGTTTCTCATAAGATACAATTGTTAACTGTTTATCTATGATTTTCAGCAAGAAGCCTACTATATAAGACTAAGTGTTGGATCCGTCTGAAGAAGCTGATGTTGTCTGAAGATGATCAACCCGTCTGAAGCATCAAAGCCGTCTGAAAGCTTTTGATGACGTGGCATCTCTTGTCTGAAGCTGTGACAATCCATGTACCTCTGCACGTTTTTCACGCATGTTCTCTGCTACAAACAGCTGGCACCTGTGCAATGCAATTCAAGCACGTTCTCTGTCACAACGTGTCCTCTGCTACGCAGCAATTGCAGCAGCAACAAAGAGCACCTTTTTGGCAGGAGCAAACCTTGTAAAAGTGTCAGAATTTGTCAGGGAATATCAGAATATGTCAGAGAATATTATGTACTGCAGCAGCTGTCTCACAACGGCTAGCATGGAATTCACAAGCATGAGAGTCTTCAATGGGCCAATCATTTGGTTATAAATACCCCCTCATTTGAAGACCTGAAAGATAGAGAAGCATAGAAAAAGAACAGAAACTCTGCAAGTTTTTCGCTGCAACACTCTGATAGAAATTATCATCTTTGTACACACAAATTTTTTATTCTGAGCATACCTCAGTAATTTCTGTACAATCTGTAGCTGTTTAAGTCTCAAAACTAATATAGTTTGTGAGCTTAAGCATTTCTCTCATTTGTATTTGCTTTTGAGCCTGGAGAGGCTTGTCTGAAAAAGAATACTTGTGTTGTTGAGCCTGGAGAGGCTTGTCTGAAAAAGAATACTTGGTTGTAGAGCCTGAAGAGGCTTGATAGAAAAGAATACTTGTAATATTGCAAGATTAAGAGAAAATCCAAGTGCTAGTTGGCATTGGGACTGGACGTAGCTCACAAGCGGTAGTGAGTGAACCAGGATAATTTCTGTGGCTAAGTTTCTCTTTCCCTTATCTTTGTCATTTCAGTTTTAAACTAATTAAGGGGACTGAATATTTAATCTAATATTTTAAAAAGAAGAAACTTCTTTTAGAACCATTTTAAAGCTGTCTGAAACCAACTTCAGACAGCTATCTAAAAACTTCAGACAGCCCTCTAGCAACCTGTCTGAAAGTCTGTTTTGTAAATATGTTTTCGAAAAGCTTCTTAAAATATTTAGAAACACTATTCAACCCCCCTTCTAGTGTTTCCCTGTGTTCCTACAGTTGGTACCAGAGCTCTACTCAGGGTTGAAACACCTAACAAGTGTCTGAGGACTGAAAGATCCACATGGAAACTTCAAACAGTAACAGGCAATACATCACAGAAGGAGCCTCTACCACAAGACCTCCAGCTTTCAATGGAGAAGATTATCACTACTGGAGAGATAGAATGAAGCTGTTCATTGAAAGCACAAACATTGATGTTTGGGATGTGGTCACTGATGGAGACTATGTGCCTATGCTAAATGATGTGCCTATACCTAAGACTGAATTGACTTTGGAGCAAAAGGCTAGAGTCCAGATGAATGCTAAGGCCAAACTCTATCTGATATGTTCCTTGAACAAATCAGAATATGAGAAGGTTCATGGATGCACCTCTACCAAGGAAATTTGGGATACTCTTGCAGCAGCCCATGAAGGAACTGAGACTGTCAAGCAATCCAAGATAAGTATGCTTATACATCAGTATGAGATGTTCAAGATGGAAGAATCTAAAACCATTGACCAAATGTTTGGAAGGTTTCAGACCATAACAAATGGACTCAGGTCCTTAGGCAGAACATACAACTCTGGAGATCACAGATGAGACAACAAAAAAGGTCTTCAAAGTAAATGGACATCGGCTTAAGCCCTTCTATGAGGGTTTTCAAGAGCATACGGTGGAAGAGGTGCACCTGCACAATGCAACCTACTAGGCTTGACTTAAAGTAGAAATTTCTCTTCCCAATTTTTTTTTGCTATTTTTCTTGAGTTATTATTCTTAATGATATGCGTTTTTCATTTTGTTGATTATGTGGGGAGAGTTTTCATTATTTTTATTTTATTATTATTGTGTTTGTTGTGCAATGCTTCAATTTGTTCTCCTTAACTATTATATATATAGAACAATCCACCCTTGCATTGAACAAATTTGCTAGAGAGAAAGAATGGAGGAAACCCTCGCCAAGCTCAGAGTTCGGCTCCCTACTCTCCCTCAAGACGATCTCAGGAAAATTTACAGATGTAGACTTGAAAGGCTAAGAGTACTGATGCGCTTAGGCCTTCCTGAGGATGTACGTTGGATCATCGAGACCAAGGTACGCTTAGCAGGTGAATTTCAAGATTCATTTGCTAGACATTTGTCAAGAATGGGTGGGAGTTCTTTTTTCTAAAAAAAGAAGAACAAAAAGAATGCAAGTTTGTTATAAGTGTGCAAGATGGAATTGTAACTCGAGATGTAATAATGTCGGAATCTTTATATATATAAAAGTAAGGTAGTGAAAGTGGCAAGTGAAATCTAAAGTGAGGGCACAATAGTAAATTACTTTAAGCAAAACTTCTAAAAATAGAAAGTATTTTTGACATTTTAAATGATTACTTTTATGCATCACCATTAATTAATTATAGTAATTATATTACCGTAAAAAAACTATAGTAATTATATTAAAGTAAATATTACTATAAAAATAAAAAATTATGATAATAACAAATATAAATAACAACAACAACAATAATATTAATAATAATAATAATAATTTAAAGCATATCTAATATTTTTTAAAAAATATAATATAATAAGAAATTTAAAAAATTCTCAAACACATTAAAAAGTAATTTATAATTATGTTGATAGTAATTATAGTAATTATTTAATTATAGTTATTTTTATATAAAAAAATCAATAGTATTTAAAGCTCATTTTAACAATTTCAATATTAAAAAAAGTTTATAACATAAATAAAAACATAATACGAAATTTAAAACATAATAAAATAATTTTTAAAAGGTCAAACTTTATCGTAAAAAAATAAAATATAATATGAAATTTGAAACATGCTCAAACACTTAAAAATTATTTAATAATTATAATAACAGTAATTGTATTAATTATTTAATTATAATTATCCTTATCATATCAAACATCAATATTAAAGCCAATTTTAACAATCAATATTAAAAAAAGTTTATAACATAAATAAAAATATAATACAAAATTTATAACATATTAAAATAACTTAGAAAATCATTTCAAAAAATTAAAAATGTAATACGAAATTCGAAACATGCTCAAATACTTAAAAAAATGTACAACTTTTGTTATAATAATTATAGTTAATTATTATATCAAAATATTAAATATCAATACTAAACGTCATTTTAATAGTTTAAATATATTAAAAATAGGTTTATAAGATAAATAAAAATATACAATGAAATTTAACATAATATTAAAAAGATTTTATAATTACGTTAATAGTAATTATAATAATTATTTGATTAATGTTTTCTGTGGGTTTCCTATTTTTGTTTAAAGGGTATTTTTGTGACTTAGGATCAAGAACAATGTTTCTTAGTTTTCATACTTTGCAAATGTCAAAGCCCCAACTAAATATTTGAAAAAAAAATTAAATTGTGATTGGTTATGACCATCTTCATTTAGTTTTTGAGTTTTTTTAATTTTATTATCGACAATGATAAATAAAATATTGAAAATGTTGCAGAATTTCTTTAATCAGTGACTTGTTTTGATTGAATTACATCTACCTTGCTTTTCTACTCCACTTGCTTCATTTCCATATTTCTTTTATCAAAGCTTGATTGGTTAACATGTTTTGGTTATGAAATTTGTTATTGATGTATGTTGTACTCATGATTGGTTAATCATCATACAACGATTGAAAAGCATAGAGTAAACAATTAAATTGAAGGTGTTCATTTAATTATTTACTTCAATTGGGTTCCGTTTATAAAATTGATTTGGATCAAACATAAGATTTTATGGTTATTTGATTTTGTTAATCTTAATCAATTGAATTCTGGAAATTATTTCAGTAGTGAATCTGGGATCATTGTAGATGTTCCACATGATTCTAAGTTAATATATTTAATCTCTTGAATGCATGTTATTAATAACCAATGATTTACCATGAAAATAGCCTCTAAATTCCTTGGATTGATATTGTCTTAAATTGATTCAACCTTTGCTTTTAACTTGATCTTTTATTTTCTTCAGTTTATTCCAATCAATCAACCCCCCCCAAAGAAGGATCAATTTGAGTGGATCTTCAGAGTTCGACCCGGTTTATTCCATTCTACTACAACTAGTTTGCAGATCGGAGAATTATAATTATAATTTTGTGCAGGTTCGACAACTGTCAGCTTGGTATCAACAACGTTAGTCCTTGCTGAAGTAAAATGGTTTGATCACAAGAAGGGGGGTTGAATTGTGATCTCTTTAAAATTATGCAAGTTTATCTTTTAATAAAAGTCTGCTCAAGATTAGTTCTTGGCTCTTTATTACAAGATGTATCTTCAAAACTATACTTGTTAGAATAATGCTTATTATGCAGAAAGTAGGATTCCTTTGATGGAACCAATTTAGTTAACACTTACTTAGGTATTAGGTAGTTTTAAAAACTTTGTATGCTCATGCAGTAATTAAGAGTTGAGAGAAAGAAGATGACACAAAGGATTTATACTGGTTCACCTTTTCCAACCAAAGGCTACCTCCAGTCCCTACCTCCAGTAGGATTTTCTCACTAACAATCTCAATTACAACCTTGGGTACACACTATCACTAGTATTCTTTTCCCACAGCCTCTTCAGGCTTCACACAAACACAACACACACTGCAATAACAGTTCCTGTCTTACTGCAGAACCTTCTGCAGAAGCACAGGATCAGAAATCGGCAGAACTTGCTTCTGCAGACTTCACACTAACAAAGGCTTGCACTCAAGCCTTTACAAACTCACACAGACTCACTACAGAGCCTTGACAACCTCTCAAACACTTTACAGAACCTGTCCCAAGTGATTTTACAACTCAGTAATCACTTGGACCTTGCAGAAGCATAGTACAGCAAAGGTAAAGTGTAAAACTGAACAAAGCTCACTAGATTACAATCAGAACAGTATTAGCAGCTTCTAGTGAGCAGAACTCCCCCTCAATGAGATATTCAAGCTGATGAAAGAAAATCTGAGGAGAGAGAAAATGTGTTCCAGAAGCAGGAAGTATTGAGTCAGAATTCTATTGTGCTTTTGGAGGGAGAGGTGTGTCTCATTGTGAAGAGAACACCTCCTTTTATAGGTGAGGAGCCTTGTAGCCGTTGGGGATCAGTCCAAATGGTCCAGCTGTGCCTTTTGACAAGTCCCTTTCAGGTACAGCTGTTAAAGCTGCCAAGTGCAGCTGGCTGTTTGACCAGCTTCATGCTTCTGTAGAACCATGCTTCTGCAGACAGCATACTGGTTCTTCTCTTCACCTATGCTTCTGATCAATGTTGAGGAGGATCTCTGGATGAATTCAAGTGTAAATAGACTTGTTTAACTTAGCTGATTCATCAGATGAAGTAATTACAGATCCTGCCATTGATCTATGCTTCTGCAGAATTCCGCTGCAACTGTTGCTTCTGCAGAATTCTGCTTCTGATGAGCTGTGAATGCTTCTGATGGGCTGCAGCTGTAATGCTATGCTTCTGTGATATATTTGAAGCCTTTTTTCTGAGTTGTACTTGCATCTAATGATTTCTCTTCTTTTAAGTGAATCTCCCTTCTAATATGCTTTCATTTGAAGTTCTTCTTAGAAGCTTCTTTCATGCTTCTGGAGATTCAGAGAAGTGCTTGACAGCTTCTGATTTTTATGATTCATCATTCCTTTAAATTGTATTACTCCTTATTAGTCCAGAAGTAATGAATCATGCTTCTCAACCTTTTCTTTATATGATGGTTCCTGCTTCTTCAAAGTAAGACTTGTTGCTTCTGAATACACACTCAAATGAAATGATTAGTCTCCTTTGAAATCAGAATTGTGCTAAGTTCCATTTGATTTATTTGTCATAATTAAAACCACTTTGAGGGGATATTTGAACCTTACACTTGCAAGCTTTTTACTAGGTATACGCTTTGCCTCAGTGGAACGTTTTTTACTTGGTGTAAGCTTTGTGTTACGATTTCCATTCACCACCTTTTCAGAATTAGGAATAAGAGGTGTACTAACAGGCAATTGACCAGAAGCCTGCACGCGTGAATCTTCAGTTACTCTTCTCTTGTATTCGCTCCTTGGAATGTGTTTTTCCTCCTTAACCCCTGCTGGTGATCCATATATCCTTTCCCTCTCTGTTTGCCGAAAACTTTGGAATTGTGGGGAATAAGTGTTCACATCGACTGCCTTGTCGTCATCAGAAACGTCAACTAAGACAGTGTTATATGCATCATCCACATCTATGGGATTGGTTTTCACTTTTCCACTACCAGTAGGGCTGGGTTCGGTTCGTGTTCTCTTTTGTTTTAATGCGCTAGTGCTCCCTGTCAGTTGGTCTTGTATTTTTTTTCATTACTTTGCACTTTCAACAATGAGTGGATCTCACCCACGGTATCCATCAAACCACGTGACTTTCGAGCTTCTTTTTCCAAGTGAATGGTCATCCTCTGCATTATATTGCTCAAGTGATCCACCGAACTCATGTTGCAGAATTTCTTTAATAAGTGACTTAGTTGTTTTGCAAAATTTCACTTGATAAGAAAATTAAAATTTGATTTGGTTATGGGTAAAACTAGATGGCAAAGTTTTTAAGTGGTTAATGAACTGAGCAAAGCCTATAACACATAAAATTTTACTTCTATTCAATTGTATTGCCAAATGTGCACGGGCATATATAAGCTGGCAAGAAAATTATTGGTATTTAGAAAAAAATATTATAGTTTGGTTTATTTGAATTTAAATCTTCAAATAAAATAATGAGCGTTACGTCTGAAAGCATTTCCAAGAATCTTAAAGTTTTATCCTATACAAGAGGCATTCTTGGAGCACTAGAAAGGATACTCTAAAATGTCATTCATGTTTTTTTTACATCATGTATGTACAAGAGACATTCCATAAGCAATAAAAAAATTTCACTAAGGGGTCATTCCATAAGCATTAGAGACAATGTATTATATATTATATTGTATGATTTTTTTTATTATAGATCAAATAACAAATTAAATAAATAAAAAGACATAAAAGACTATAAGATATAAAGGTGTGTTAGGAATAAAATATGTAATCATTTGATTTAACACTATTTGATAAATGAAAATGAAGAATATTAATCACGAGTGAATCTCTTTGGAGAAAATTCGTTCTGTATGAAAGGAGGTATAAGAGGGAAAGTTTCAAAAATTTGTTAATTTTATGGATATGTACAAAAAAAATGATTTCCATGGAAAAAGAGTTGGTAAAGAGTATGAATGAAAATAGTGGTGAGACATATTTTTAGTTAGATAAATGGGTTAGGGGGAGCAATTATAGGACAAATAGTTATCAACCTTCAAAAAAGGTTAGTTATCCCATTAAAAATGTAATGTATGAAAAATTCTTTGACAAACTACAAAAAAGAATAATAGTTCCTTTTTTAAAAAGTGTACTTTTGAAACTTTTAGAATGTTTAGATAATCATTTTTTTGGAAAATAATATGTAATCAATAAATTAAAATGATTTTAAAAGTTACTATAATTTTTAACTTCTTTTATAAATATAATTTAAAATAGGATTTAATGGATATATACTGACAATATAAAAAAGTTTACATGTTGGTGTGGAATAAAGGAAAAAGGGAAGTAACTTGAGTTTGTTATGATATATATTGTGCAAATGAAAAATTGAGGCAGGGATAAGAATAAAAGATGAACAGAGAAAATAATCATTCACATTAATATGTAATTTTAAACTTTTATATATTATGAATTCTATTTATTAAAAAATAATTGTTTTTTTTTGTCAAATAATTATTGTATGTCTAATAGGACAAAAATGTCTTGTGCATGGCACGGGTACACGACTAGTGACTTCTAAAAATCGAGAAGACAAAATTAAATTCATTAAGGATGGACTGAGTAAGGAGTCTTTGGATAACATTAGCCAGGCTCTTGAGACGCATCCTAGTGGACAAGTTCAAATGGTTCTTCTTGATTTAGCTGAATTATTCCGAAAGGAGAAGGAACAATATAGTCTTGGGAATCTGACTCTAAAAGACCATGTTTTCCAGTTTATAAGAAAACTGGATGGGAAGCAAATCCCCGACTCATAGAAGGCGTTCAAGCCGTTACTGGACGAAAAACCAGAGGAAGATGTGAGCCAAAATCACAACTACTGTTCATATGCATGCACATTTTTTTTCCTGTTGTATCTTTTTGACTTTATAATTCACGCCTGTCTTTAATTTGTTTTTAGTTTTCTTTTCAGCTGATTCTTTTTTACTTTATAATTCACGCGTATCTTTGTTTATCCTTACTTGTCTTTTCACCAACTAACACTTAATCGAAAAAAAAAAAGAAAAAAAAACTGACAATTTGATCTTTGTACCGGTTATTTCTTCTTTATAAATTCTCACTCTCACAAATGATTGGTACAACAAAATGTCTTCCTTTAAAGAAACTACAGGACAATCTACACGCAGATTCCACAGCATTTGTGTCTTTGGTGGAACCAATCTCGGAAAGGATGAAGCATTTCGGCATGCAGCTTATGACCTTGGTAAAGCATTGGCTGCTAGAAAGATCAATGTTGTGTATGGAGGGGGAGTACAAGGCTTGAAGGGTTGTACAACAGGAACTGCAATCACAAGAGGGAGCCAAGTTTTGGGTGTTGCTCTAATGGATGGTAATAACCAGAAGATCGCAAACCTTACCCTAGGCACCGTACTAAGGGTTTCAACAATGCAGGAACGTATGGCACAAATACCATACAAATCTGATGCATTTATTGCATTACCTGGTGGTCTCGGAACCTTAGAAGATATCTTCACCGTTATGTCTTGGGCCAATTCTAACTTCCACCAAAAGCCATTAGGGTTCTTAAATGTTAATGGTTTGCTAAGTTTTCTGGAACAGGCCATGCATCAAGGATTCATACCTCAAGGACTGCAAAGAATCATGGCATGCTCTTCAAATTCTAAAGAACTTCTTGAACAAATGCAGAACCTTTCACTTGGACCTCATGCATCAGGAAAGCAGGTGGACAAGAATAACAAAAAAGATGGAAGGAAGAAAGATCCTGATACCACTCTCCGGTTGTAACTTTCCTTCCTCTTAAAGTTGTGCTTGTATAGTTTTTCATTTAAATATCAATTTTCAAAAAAAAAATCACCAATATTTTAAAAACATTGGGGACAATGTATTGATTAGGTTGGGTGAGGGAAAAGATGGTCCGATTTTTTTTTCAAAAAAAAATTAATAGGATGGCAGAGTAATGAGTTATGTTTAACTCTTGATACGCATTCCGTTAGTTAAAAAAAAAAAGAATTTGTGTTTTTGTTTTAAGCTTTCCAATAAAGTTAACAAGTGTAAAACAAAACATAGAAAAAGAGGTGATTTTAAGATGTTTATAACATGATTGAATTGGTTCCTAATATCTTGAAATTAATTGGTTTGGCACTAGAGGTTTGAATTGAATGGATCAATTTTGATAGTTATTAGCCGTGAGGATTTGAGCCTTGTTGACGAATTGAACTTTATTTCTTGTGTGATTTTCACCCATGGAATTTGTTACTTCAGAACTTGCTTTGATTCTTTTTGAAACTACTTTTGCACGTGCATGAACAAAAATGATTGAGGCAATTTTTTCTTTCACTTGAATAAATTACCGAGTTAAATAGCCAACCTTACATTATTTTCCTTTGAATCACCCTTTTAAGCCTTATCTGTTGTCTCTCGTTCCATACTTAATTATAAAACCAAAATTTTACCTAACCTTATAGAATAGAAGAGTATTGGATTTATCATAAGAATGGATTCTTGAACAAGTGTGGGGGAATGTTAATTATGTGGGTTGTTACACACTTAGTGCTTCTTTGTTATGTAAAAATAAACTAAAAAAAAAGAAAAGAAAAAAAAGAAAAAATGCAAAAGAATGAAGAATCCAAATGATTGAATGATGTACTTAAACTTCAATGTTTGATTTTATATGTATCTATCACACTTGTTACATGGATTCATTCTCCAAACCTCTTTTACTCTCATTGGTTTAACTTGTCATATTTGTTTGTACCTCTCCATAATTGTCACTCCCATTAGTACCCTAATAAAGACCTCTTGATTTGTGGATGTATGTGTAATTTGCAGTGGATAAGTAGAAGATAAGCAAGCTTATGATAGTTCAATTTTCATGGGTCGAATTTGAGAGAAACACAAACCTTTTAAACACTTGAGAGATTGAGAGTACTTCCTGCGAGGTTCTATCAATTTGAATCCACTATTTTCAATTGAAGTTGCCTTTCTATTTTTCAGATGCATAAAGATAAGAATTCATGAATGTTATGATGTTTTGTAATCACCTCCAGCTCATGTTTTATTTATATTTCACTAATTTCATTGGAAAGCGCCTCTTTGAGTCAATAATTTATGCTTGTTTCCAATCTTGCTTGGGACGTGCAAAAGGTAAGTGTGGGGGAATTTGATGAATACAAATTATACACATTAATAATCCCTCAAATTTAACCTTTTAATCCATTTTTTATGCTTAATTAACAAGTCATAAGCATATTATGCCAATTCAGGTTCATATTGAGCTCAATTACATTTTTCAGCATTAAATTATTTTCATATTTCAAGCATAACTTGTGTTCTAGACATCTAAAAATTATTTTCTTTATATTTTAGGAAAGATAAAAGCAATCTCTACAACGTTTATGAAGAACCCAAAAGCTAAATCAGATGGCTAGGGAGTCAAATTGGGCATGGAAGACGGAATAGTCAGCATCATATGAAAACCTGACCAGCACTCAATGATGGGGCCATAACTTGGGCTAGAAAACTCCTTTTGGGATTGACCCAGCGAAATTTGAAAGCTAAGATCCAGAGCTTGATTTCATATGAAGACAACTCTCTTGGATTATGCCAGATTGGGGATGATATGCTCGGTGCAAGTGGGAAACAAGTAGGTGATTGATAGCTAGAGTAGGTGAATAATTCAAAGCAATGGACAAATGCATTAGGTAATTGATCAATAAGTCCATTTGTGGACAAAACATGCTTAGTCATGGCTGAGTGATCATGTTTGGAATAACATTTTTCCCCTCCTATAAATAGGAGGGTTTTCTAAGAAGAAGGGCATCCAAGTTGTAGTAGAAATTACTAAGAGTTTCATTTACTTTTGTTCATCTTTTTGTAAAGTCTTCATGGAAGGCTAAGTTTTTATTCAATTCAAGGAGTCAAGCTTATTTTCATCTTGGTTTTGAGGTTTGATCTTCATTTACATGCTGATTGAATTACATCTACCTTGCTTTTCTACTCCACTTGCTTCAATTCCATATTTCTTTTATCAAAGCTTGATTGGTTAACATGTTTTGGTTATGACATTTGTTATTGATGTATGTTGTACTCATGATTGGTTAATCATCATACAACGTTTGAAAAGCATAGAGTAAGCAATTAAATTGAAGGTATTCATTTAATTATTTACTTCAATTGGGTTCCGTTTATAAAATTGATTTGGATCAAACATAAGATTTTATGGTTATTTTGATTTTGTTAATCTTAATCAATTGAATTCTGGAAATTATTTCAGTAGTGAATCTGGGATCATTGTAGGGGTTCCACATGATTCTAAGTTAATATATTTAATCTCTTGAATGCATGTTATTAATAACCAATTATTTACCATGAAAATAGCCTCTAAATTCCTTGGATTGATCTTTTATTTTCTTCAGTTTATTCCAATCAATCAACCTCCCCCACCAAAGAAGGATCAATTTGAGTGGATCTTCAGGGTTCGACCCAGTTTATTCCATTCTACTACAAGTAGTTTGCAGATCGGAAAATTATAATTATAATTTTGTGCAGGTTCGACAACAATCAGCTTGGTATCAACAACGTTAGTCCTTGCAAGCTTTTTACTAGGTATACGCTTTGCCTCAGTGGAACGTTTTTTACTTGGTGTAAGCTTTGTGTTACGATTTCCATTCACCTCCTTTTCAGAATTAGGAATAAGAGGTGTACTAACAGGCAATTGACCAGAAGCCTGCACGCGTGAATCTTCAGTTACTCTTCTCTTGTATTCGCTCCTTGGAATGTGTTTTTCCTCCTTAACCCCTGCTGCTGAGCCTTATATCCTTTCCCTCTCTGTTTACCGAAAACTTTGGAATTGTGGGGAATAAGTGTTCACATCGACTGCTTGTCGTCATCAGAAACGTCAACTAAGACAGTATTATATGCATCATCCACATCTATGGGATCAGTTTTCACTTTTCCACTATCAGTAGGGCTGGGTTCGGTTCGTGTTCTCTTTTGTTTTAATGCGCTAGTGCTCCCTGTCAGTTGGTCTTGTATTTTTTTTCATTACTTTGCACTTTCAACAATGAGTGGTTCTCACCCACGGTATCCATCAAACCACGTGACTTTCGAGCTTCTTTTTCCAAGTGAATGGTCATCCTCTGCATTATACAAGACCTGCCACTTGTAAGTCCAATGATTTCTTCACCTGCAAGTGGGAAGTTAACGCGCGTTAACAGGTTAATCACCATACAGAGCATTCAATGTCCATATTCAATATAGTATCCCATTATGATTACCTCAAACTCATGTCCTTCCAAAGTGTGGATTCCAACCACGTGAATGTCCTTCTCGGTGTCAACGTGGATAACAGGTCCCCTGCATGGTACAAAACATGAGTTACTTCAATATTAAAATCTATATAACTACCATTAACAATCATAGCATTAAAGACTTACCTTTCGTTGGTAGGTTGTGTTGCTTCAGCAGTTTCATTAGGCATTTTGGAGTCCATCATTCCATAGGGAGGCGGTAAGTTTTTTTTCAAAGTCCCACAGATAGACTAAGCACAGTTTAGATAGCCAAATGAGAGTCAATGATACGTGTTTATGAAGGAAAATATAATAAGATAAGATAAATATGAAATGACTCTTTCATCGTATCACAGCCAGCAGCCTACCCAAATGTGTTCTCCAAATAATACCTCTTTCATGTACCGTTGTAAAGGGGCTCTCTTTTGAGTGGTCTTTTTTTCCGTTTAATTTTGGTAAATTTGAGTTTGTGTCTCCCAACACCATACAACACCTCCACCTCGAAATTTTCCACCCATCCCGCCTGTGCAATTGTTCATCACTTAAGGTTAATTCTATTTGCCACCTTTCTTTTTCAGAAGAGCAGACACTGCAAAATTACCACATTCATACAGTGTGTATTTAATGAAAAGATGCTACGAGCAGGGTCGCGGCCCAATGCACGCAGCTGCGTAGTTGAACATCACAAGCAAATGGGCAACTTTAGTAGAGCCCACACCGTTTTTATCTCCCCAGCCATAATAGATCAAAACGATGCGTATGAAAGCAAAATTGCTTAATCTGAAAAACTGAAATTGTAATAACATTATTTAATCTAACTATTAAAATTATTAAATTGCATAAAATTTATTAAAATTATTTAACCTTAACATGATGTGGTAAAATAAGGTACCCCCAGTTTAAGTGTCATTAATTTTCTCAATTTCTACTATTTTTAGCTAATTTTTTACCATTTAATACTAATAAATCCAAGATAATTAGCCCTTAATTGAAAAAAAATTAGGGAAAAATCACCATTCATCAACATTTACACCCCCTAACATGATGTGGTAATTTTATAAAAAACTAACACTTTGTCATGGAGGACTTCTCCATGCGCCTTTCCCACAACCTTGATTTCCTAAACTTAACCTAAATCATCCTCATCACATTGACCAATACATCACCAAGCCCTAACTTTTGAATTTTCAAAATTCCTTCCACACAAAGTATCACTCCATAAAAGGTACCACCGGTTCAAGTTTCATTAATTTTCTCAATTTCTACTATTTTTAGCTAATTGTTTTTTACCATTTAATACCAATAAATCCAAGATAATTAGCCCTTAATTGAAAAAATTAGGGAAAAATCACCATTCGTCAACATTTACACCCCCTAACATGATGTGGTAGTTTCAGAAAAAACGAACACTGTGTCATGGAGGACTTCTCCACATAGTGCCTATCTCACAACCTTGATCTCCTAAACTTAACCTAAACCATCCTCATCACATTGACCAATACATCACGAAGCCCTAACTTTCGAATTTTTAAAATTCATTCCAGAAAAAGTATCACCTCCACAAAAGGAACCCTCGGTTCAAGTTTCATTAATTTTCTCAATTTCTACTACTTTTAGCTAATTTTTTACCATTTAATACCAATAAATCTAACATAATTTGCCCTTAATTGAAAAATTAGGGAAAAATAACCATTCATCAACATTTACACCCCCTAACACGATGTGGTAATTTCAGACAAAACTAACACTGTGTCATTAAGGACTTCTCCACATAGTGCCTATCCCACAACCTTGACCTCCTAAACTTAACCTAAACCATCCTCATCACATTGACCAATACATCACCAAGCCCTACTTTCGAATTTTCAAAATTCCTTCCACACAAAGTATCACCTCCACAAAAGATACCCCCGGTTCAAGTTTCATTAATTTTCTCAATTTTTACTATTTTTACCTAATTTTTTTACCATTTAACACCAATAAATCAAAGATAATTATCCCTTAATTGAAAAAAATTAGGGAAAAACCACCATTCATCAAAATTTACACCCCCTAACATGATGTGGTAAATTCAGACAAAAATGACAAATTTGGAGAATTCCAGCATTTTCACAACCTTCATTTCCTAAGCTTAACGTAAACCAACCCTGATCACATTTAACCATATTTCCACCCAAAAATCACATCATAAATAATAGAATTTTAGAAAATAAACCAATGAACAACATTCACATATTTTTCTTGTCATCAGACCAAAATCACAGATAGAATCATAATAAAGATAAAGATAATATGATATATATATGTGTGTGTGTGTGTGTAATATGATTTATATATATGTGGGGGGGGTCAAACTTACAAAGTTATGGGATACACCAATTGTTACGTCATTATTAACATTAGACCAAATATGAATTTTATTGATTCAACCATTGAATTGTAATCATTCACTATCTCATATATTTGTGTTAAATTTTATAAAATTTTAGCGCTAATAACTTATAGGCTTTGTCTATGGTGTTTCACCTCATGGGTGAAACACCGGTGTTTCACCTCTTTTTAACCATTGGATCTAAATGAATGGTCTAGATTGACTAACTGCAACTTGTTAACAAAAAACTAACAACAATTGCCAATTGATCCTTGTGAATTTTAATAATAAAATGCAGAATTTATTCAAAGACCCATTTCTTTTCAAATTTTCAGTTGCTTCCGGACACCAACAGCAGCCATTAACAATTATCATTGTAACCATTTTCTTCGTCAACTTGACATTCACAGAAAAAATGAAACAAATCACAAAAAAATTGATCATGAAAGAAACGAAACCGGAACCTCCAATCCGTGTGATGAGTGGGGGCGAGGTTTTGGCACATATCGGATACAAGCTTGGCAGATGGAAAACTCATGTCTGGAAGTAATCTTGGAGTTTGATATATCGGATAGTACGAGCATACAATTATTAGTTGACATCATTGGCAGAGTTATATATGATTTCCTCCTATGTAATAATTTGATTCGGATCTGACTTTGAACAATTATTGGTTTTTGTTTAAAGGATGAAAATGGAAACTGGCATGTAATCATAAAAACGTTTTTATAAAAAAGAATGTGAAGTGAGCATTCTATGAATAAAGCATAGATTAAACAAAGCATGAACCTTTGAAGAGAGTGCAGTAAATAACATTTTTATATGACTTTTGAATTAATTAATGGATTTGGGTTTCATAGTAGTGGCAGAGCAGAGCATCCATTGAGAAGTGAGCATCTAAGCGATTTGGGTCTATAAAAAAAAGAATGTGAAGACAGTGCAGTAAATAAGGGGATTAAAAATGCCTAACTGGGATAAAAAGCAGATTAAAAATGCCTTCGCCTCTTTACTTGTATGAGAACTTTCTGGTTGCTCTGTCATGCACAACAAAAACAGGGGAAGTGACCAGGAAGAGGAAAAGGAAGAGGAAGTGACGTTGAAGAGGAAGATTAGGCCCATTAATGGATTCCCTGTGTCCGTGTCTAGTGAAAGTGCTAGTACTAGCATGGACCACCAACACCGCTTATCTTCCTCTTTCAAAACCTTACCAAGATTCACAAATTCAAGGTGTTCACCATTTCAAAGATGAATAACAAATTAAATACGGTTATGATTTGGGAGATAGTGATGAAGTAAAGCTCCTATATGTGGGTGCATGCGTTAACAGAGGATGGTCTACTAAAAAACAGAGGATGGCTTCGTCCAAGTGATACAATTTATTTTATACAATTCATAATAATTAAAGAAAGGAGACCCATAACAATAAATAAAAAAAGTTTTGATAATAGGTAAATTACTTATTATAGCAGGTCATTTATATTAAAAAAATGTGTAACACCGGTGTTTCACCCGTGAGGTGAAACACCCTAGAACGACCCTAACTTATTAATCAAATCGTTTTTATTTTCGTAAACGTATACATGATATTAATCTTGACATATGTTGATCCCATATTAAATAACTCTAGATCAACATAAAATTTTATAGATACGATCTATATGATAATAACTTTCAACCAGACAGTGCATTTTGAAATACAATTATTTATAAAGAAGTTATTTAATAGTGTAACACATGACGTAATTCACACGAGTATAAGTTTAACCCCCTCTTATATATATATATATATATATATATATATATATATATATATACACACACAATGAATTATAATACCAAAATTATTTTTCTACGAATATACAATGAAAAATTTCATTGAATGTATGATTTATATGATAGAAATTTTCAATCCAATGATGGATTACTTAGTATAATAGTTTATTAAAAGTCATTCAATTGTGTATGACTCTATGTAACTTATACTGGTGTAATTTGATCCATCATCTCTCTATATTTATATGAAGAGGAACCACTTGCATCGATGTGAGTTGTACAATTAATAACTTTAGATCAAATGAGTTTTATTGATCGGACCATTGAATTATAACCATTCACTTTCTTGATTATTTGTGTTAGATTTTATAAAATCTTAACACTAACAACATTATAATCAAATCGTTCTTATTTTCATGTATTTCAAAAGTATATGACTTTAATCTTGATATATTTTGATGGCGTGTCAAAATTTTTTGAACAATGTAAATTTTTTTAGATATGATTTACATGATAATAACTTTCAATCCAATAATGGATTTTGAAATATAATCATTTATAAAAAAAGTTATTCAAGTGTAACATACATCGGTGTAAGTTGAACTATTCACTTGCTCCCCCCCCCCCTCTCTCTCTCTCTATATATATAAATTAAAACTAGAGGTGTCAAAGCGAGTCAATCCAGCTCACCGAGGTTGACTCACAACAAGTTAACTTAAAAGTGAGTCGAGCCATGTAGGCCTACTTTTTCAATGAGCTGAAAAAATATCAACCCGACTCGGTTCACCATGAGTTGATGGGATAAGTGGGCTGAGTAACCTAATTTAAAAATGGAAAAAATAATAATAAGCCCAAAAAATAGAAAAAATGGGGGAAAATAATAAAAAATGAGATAAAATATAAAATAAAAAAGTGAGTCAACTCACCCCAATCCGTCTCGAACCCACTTTGGCCCTCTAGTTAAGTGAATTAACTCACTTTGACCCGTAAAAATATAAACCTAATTTTTACCAACTCAACCCACTGGTGAGTCGGTTGACTCACTGAACTGAACCTATATCGTTACCTCTAATTAAAATATACAATGTGTTATAATTCCAAAATTATTTTTTATAAGGATATGCATTGACTTGATTTTCATTAAATGTTTTTTTAGCTCAGTAAAATTCATGTATTGATTATTACTTATATAAAAAACAGGATACAAAAACAATTTATAATAACAATTTAATAGAAAACAAAATTCCATACAATGGGCATATATATAATCTAGGGAAAAATATGTTTTTCGTCCCTATAGTTTCAGTCAACTTTAGTCCTCGTCCCTGTAGTTTAAATCCTGTGTTTTTTGTCCCTAAACCGTGGTCCCTACCTGTCAGTGAGATCGGTTAACCAAATGAGTTGGCTAACAAAAGTTACATGTCAGCCTCAATAGTGAGTCCTAAATAACTGACTGATTATTTAATTAACTTTTTTACTAATTTTTAATTATTAAAATAATCCTAATTATTAAATTAGGGTTTCACCTGAGCAATTTTACCCGATAAAAAACCTAATTTCATAATTATGGTTATTTTAATAATTAAAAAAATTAATAAAAAAAGATTAATTATATGAGACAACTATTTGTGGCCCACTATTGAGGCTAATTTGTAACTTTTGTTACTCAATTTATCAGGTTAACAAATCTCACTAACAGCTAGGGACTATGGTTTGAGGGTTTAGAAAGTTGAAGGACAAAAAACAAAGGATTTAAAGTACATGGACGAAGATCAAAGTTGACCGAAACTATAGGGACGAAAAACATATTTTTCCCTATAATATAATATATATAATCATGTTTTTATATAATAAATAATTCAAATGATAGGTCCTCATACAAAATCCTAACCGACAACTCATTTAAACTCTCATTAATTTGTCCATTTTACAACCTTAATATAAAATTTTTATATTTTAAATATTCTCTAATAATGGCAATCATTAAGGGGTGACGATTTATGGCATGCGGTTTTCAATTCTTTTAATATAATACATTGAATCAAATATTGTAAAATATGTGATTTAGATGTGTTTAGATAAATTTCTATTTATAACGCAAGACAATATCTAGTGCCCGAACAATGGCTCACTGTAAATTCAACAGGGGTAGGTGAGATAGCTCTCTATAAAACCGGGCGATATAGGGAAAATCATGCATAAGAGATTCTAATTTCTTGTTACCTTTTCTTGTAATTGCAACCATGGCTCGGAGGATGCTGAAACTTGCCTATATCTCTGATGAGGCGACAAGGAAAGCAACATACATGAAAAGGAAGAAGGATATCCTAAAGAAGATGGATGAACTCACCACACTCTGTGGGGTTTTCGCATGTGTTATAATTTTCAGTCCCTTTGATTCTCAGGTAGATGTTTGGCCAAACCTAGAGGGAGCCAAGCAGGTGATTGAGAGGTATAAGAATACACATATGATAGAGGAAAGCAAAAATGTGAACCGAGAGAGCTTTCTCACAAAGATGATTGCCAAAGGCCAAGATCGCTTGAAGAAGATGCGTCAAGACAATCGTGAAAAGGAGCTAACCGAGGTTGTGTTCAAATATATGCGAGATAAAACCCTTCCAAACATTCCCTTTGGGGATACGAACGATCTCAATAAGGCTGCTGACATGCCCTTTGAAGGTCTGATTGATCTAAATGAGTTGCCATACATGCCCTTCGAAGATGCAAATGATCTCAACAAGCTGATTGAGAAGAATTTTGAATGAAATTGAAATTAATATTGCTAAGCTTAATTATTAGATGTGATCTTCATATTGTTTACATCATAATTTTGTTTAGTGTTTAGAGGCATAACCTCTATCTTTAATTAAGATTCTGTCTAGTGTTTAGAGGCATGGCCTATGTCTTTACATTATAATTTTGTGTAGTGTTAGTTGGCATGGCCTTTGTCTTTGACTGCACTTCAAAGAATCACAATAAAGTTTGTATTTTTAATTCTCAAAGCTAGAGACCAAGACATATCGTGTTTAAAATTCAACGCTTTAACGGAAAAAGAATATGTTGTAAGATTATAATCCTAATTAAAAACATACAAGCACAATATTTGTTCCTATTATATAATAAATGAAATTGAATGAAAATGAAAATTCTAATGCTTAGATTAAACCCTAAAATTTATCCACATAAAACCATTGGTTCCACCATCACCATTGTTCAAACTTTTTTTGTGTTTGAGCATGACTACCCAAGAAACATCGTCACACCTCCATCATTGTCATTGCATGCAGAATGATCCAAGTCTAGTGAGGTTTGTCCTCTCACCTTTTCAAGTTTCTAAGTTTTCTGCTTCGATTTCCATTCTCTCTCATTATGTCTCTCAACCTATGTTCAAAATCAAGTTACATAGCAAAGCAAAAATGATTTTGATTTATGGATGTGTCATTGGTGTTTTGTACTTATAGTTTTCATGGTTGAATGATACGACTTTAGGTTTCTTCAAATTTAGTCTCATCCATCAAAGCAAGCATGTTGGCATTGTTTAGTCTCAAGCTATCTAAGGACTTCATCCCATAGAATTTTGATGAAAAAACAATTTTAATGATTTAATAATTTAAAATATAATGTTTTATTATGTATTAACTATTTAGTTTAGAGAAAGAATAACTTTCACCAAATATTATATTTTCTCAAGAATGCAAGAGAATTTGTCTAAAGAAGAAGCTTAATGTGAATGTGAAGTTCAATGTAGAGCAAGTTTAACGCCTTTCAAGTTAAATACTTAGGGTATATTTAAGCGTATTATGAAGATTATAGGTTGCGCATGATTCTAGGCGTTGACTCGACATTCTCGACGAAGTTTTTTTTCTTATGAATAGGAACAAAATTCTTTGTAACTTGAAGGGATTTGGGAGTATTAATATGTCTTATAAAGGAAAACTTTGTCATTATACTCCTCATGTCTTATCAAAGTATAAAATCCAATTGAAACGCACACAACTATTTAGAAAAATAACCTACCACACTCTACAAGTAACCTTTCATTATTTATCCAAAATAAAATCCAATGGCGACATTGATTTCATCATTTTACTTAGAATTTTTTTGTTGCCTCTGGTTGCAATGTCCTTTGAGCACATTTTGACATTAGGAAATAAAGACATGATAGGTAACTAGTGACATTGCTTGTTGTTTGACACCACCCAAATCCCATCTCTCCATTACCGCTTGTCACTCGAGCTCATAAGCATCACCCTTTCAGCCATGTCCCACTATCACTCCCAAGACCCAAGCATGTAAAATACCATCCTCAAAACCATCAACATTGGTTTGAGCCCCGCTAACCTCTATGTACACCGCCTTGTCATTATTGCAACCTATGATGTGTTCATCTTCAATGACAATAAATGCAACAAAAATAAAGGGAAAAAAGAAGATTAAAAAAAGACAAAAAAAGAGCTTAATCCCCTAAGATGTGTGCCTAAAGGAATAGTATGGGTGTTTTGGTCAATCTCATATTTTATCCCCACTCAACTCTATTTTCTTCATGCAATAGCAAAGATTTTATTTCATGTGGGTTTTTTTTCTCTTACCTTTTTCTCTCACATGAACCAAGTGCGAGGGAAGTTTTTTTTATCATATTCTTTCTCTCTATTTCCAGCTCCATATTTCTCTCACCTCAAACAAAGTTTAAACTCACACTAAACACAATTCTTTATCTTTGACCATAGGTAAAGTATTTAACATCTTTCAAAACTTAAATGTCACTTATTTTAAAGCTCCTAATTTTAATTAAGCTAAAAGATCTAACTTATAACGTGTCACAAAAAAAATGCATTTGCTTTAATTAAGAAACAATTTATCAATAAAAATAACATATTTGATGGTCATACATCGTGACAAGCATATTTTTAACTATATATTTCATGTGTAAAATGAAAAGGCGCATCATATAGTTTTTAAAGATAAATTCTAAGGTACCCTCTAGCGAGATTGGATTTTGGTACCTTTTTTTTACCATTCAATTAATATCTTTCAACTTTCTTAAATGATCTTAGTATTTTTACAGTTGTGGACATATTTTAACTATTAGAATTTGTATTTTTTATTTTTGAAAAGACCTTCAGGCCCCCTTGACAAGTGAAAAATATATGATAATTTACTGTATAATTACTGCACTTATCAAGGGTAAAATAGTAAATTTATGCCCCAAATTACCTCTTTTTAGTAATAAATGCATAAATTGTGAATATTTGATGTGAATTTGAATATGATACTATTTTGATAGAAAATTTGTTGATTTTGCAGATAAAATGAAAGAATTTAAATGAAGAAACAATATAGCATTTATTTGAAAAGAGAATTTGCAAGATAAGGATTTAAATGACAGCTGATTAGGATAAGATCAACACTTATTGGGATAAAGATTCTACAGATTTAATTCTAAATTCAAATTGAAGATTAAATCAGCACAAGATCAAGCTAAAAAGAGGGAAATAAGGAAAACAGATCAAACAAGGATAAGATCAGGAAGAGATCAAGCTGAAAAAGAGGAAATCAGGGAAAGCTGGAACGCGTATCACGCTCCACCTGCGCTGAACGCAAGATGAAGCGCTGGAATACGGATCAGTTTTTCAAAGAATTTCAAATCAGATTCCTTCCATATTTCATATGGCTTTCCAACCTCTATAGAACCTTTTGCAAAGATCAAAGGAGCTATTGGAGAGACGGCAGAGCAGAGCTAGGGTTGGAGAAAAGTGTGACAGTTTCTCCGTTGGTTTGTAATGGCTACCATGTGTAGCTAAACTCTCTGATAGGATTGAACGAAGTTGATTCAATCCCCGATTGTATGTGAATTCTCTTTAATATCTATGAATCCCTGTTTCTATGATATCGGTATTTTTATTTTGTGCTTAATGCTTAGCTTCCGCCTGTGTGCCGAGGTTATAGGTGTTAGTGTATGCATTAGAGACCTATATGTTTTATTTTGAACATCCATCACTTGTATCATATTATTATTTTATAAAGGCAATTCATTTATTTATTCTTTTAGAATATAATTATTGTCCTTAGAATAGTGAACTTAAACTTCATAAGATATCAAGTAGATGACTTGATCGTGAGATCTTATAAAGAACTATTCTTAAAATAGTCTCTGGTCAAATATCATCTTAGGACAAAGATGCATTTAGACTAGTATGTGAGTTCATTGATGATCACATCTCACGGATCATGGATATGAGATATCATGCACTCACATAGGTACACATTAAGAGTAATGGTGTATTGGACAGACCCACCTTAAGAACATTGCATGGATTGTTACATAAGTGTCATGAATGTTTCTTAAATTGATAAATGTTATATGAAGTCCTTTGACCTGAAATCACTACGATTCCTACATAAGGAATTATATGTTTTAAATATCATCAAACGTTGCCTGTAACAAGATGATCATAAAGTTGGTATTTGGACATATAATAAATTATGTGGAGGAATGTGAGTGCCCTAGATGGGATTTGTCCCTCCTATGTAACAAAAGTTATATCTGTAGGCCTCTTGATAAAGTGAGACTGCAAAATGCATGGCCATGCTCAAGAGGATAAACATGGGATGTTTATTTTCTATACAGTCTATTTGGGGATCAAGAAAAGATAAATTGAACTATACAGGGTTGACCCAATCCATGCCCTTGTGTTCAATTAGATATTTGGACAAAGGGACAAATCATATAAATTATTATCATAAAATAGGATTTATCAAAGTTATTGATAATCTCAATATTTGGATAGTGATGTATTGCTAGATACCGCTCACTATTTATGATATTAAATATAAAAGGATTTTTTTATTTAATATCATAACCAAATATTAAAAAACCTATTGGGTCACACACATACAACATGCCACTAGGAAGGACAATAATTCTAATTTAATTTAATTAGAATTATAACAGAATGGGCCAGACCAATAAGTGTGAGGGTTAAGTGAGTGAGGGGGTAAAACCCTAGCCTCCACTCTATAAATAGAGCATGAGATGCACTACCCTATATATATGAGCAATCATTTTTTACTCTCTAAGGCTACTAGCAGAGTTGAAGGGGGTTTCCTAGTTCGGCTGTTGGCGTGGACACCACTAGAGACGTGGCTACTATTGCCTAGTTCATAATCCTAATAAGGTACGACCTTTCGTTTTAATACCTTTTATGCCTTGATTCGTGTTTTCGCAAAACGATTATAACAAGGGAGGAAATCCATTTATTTCCGCTGCACCCTAACCACATGCTTGATTCCCTTCAATAGGTTGGTTTTATGGGGTGCATTGGAAAATGGTTTTATAAAATCAATAGCGAGTTTGGGGGAGCCTAGGAATAGGAAACTTGAACTCTGATTTGTAAAAATACTCATAGTGGTCGCTATAGGAATAAGGCTATAGGGCGAAATGATAGTTTTAACAAACGGAAAATTATATCTTTAAAGTCGGGGTAATTTGTCGCTTGGGAGAACCCGCATGAATTATTTCTGAGTATTACCCGATCCGGGGAACCTACGCGGAATAACATAGCTTGGCTAAGGTATCATAATAATAAATTCATAAATATTATTGGGGTTCACATACGAAAGGGATGCGATGATACGGAGTTCAATCCTAGTCCAAGTAACTATCTCTACCTATCTCATTTAAGTTCAATTTTATTTTATTATCACAATTCTCTACAACAATTATACGCTCTTACTTGATAGTTGTGACTACTAATCTTTATAAATTGAACTGTTCCATGTGGATACGATACTCTTACTTACTATTATACTGTTGGGATTTTGGTACACTTGCCATTTTTCCAACACACCTATAACTATTATCCCATATTTTTTATTGTGTTCCCTCATTTTTTTCACATTCTCATTTGCAATACATGTGTTTCTTATCCAAAATCCACTTTATGTCTTCGAAATGATTTAGCAAGGAGTACACAACTTGGTCCTATGTAACTTTGGTCTTTATTCCTCCCTTCAATAAAAAATAAACAATAAGGTACCAAAACCCTATCTGACGGGAGGGTTCAAGATTGCGACCCTTTTTAAATTGCTAAAAGTTTTTATTTTTCTTCAACTATGTATGTCAGTGAAAATAACTATGACACATTTAGGGTCCGTTTGGTGCACAGGATAAGAGATAAGATATGGTAACTTTATCCTATCCCATCACTTATCCTGTGTTTGTTGCACCAATAGGATATGATAACTTTATTATGTGGCTTATCTTATCATTTCCTCCTAGTGTAATTCTTATCCTAAGAGGGAGTTGGGTTAGGGAGTGATAGGATAGGATAAATTAAAAATAGGCTTAAATATGTTTTTGGTCCCTCTAAAATACACGTGTTTTCATTTTAGTCGCCATAATTTTTTTTATCTTTTAGTCCCCCCTAAAATTTTTCCTTTTCAAAATGGTCCTCGTCGTTGGAAAAGTTAACGGTGTGCTGATGTGTCAGTTAACATCTATGTTAACATGTCTTTCTCACTCATACATGACATCCACTGTGTCAAAATTATTATTTTTATCAATTTTTATTACTTTAAATGGTTTAAAAAATAAATGCATAATAATTAAAATTAAAAAAAGCTCTCTTGAAGAACATTGAGGTTCTATTGTTCGAGAAACTCCCTCTCTAGAAAATCCTTCTTCTTCCTTCTTCAACCATTTATGCCATTGTGATGCAACTTTCTCGTCAAAGCTTGGAAAGGCTTGGAATTTCTGAAATCTTCCCCCAAAACCTTTGGAAAGGCTTGGAATTTTTGCTCCAATTCCACTTCCTAAACGATGGATTAGCTTCACTAACCATACCCATATGCTCGCCAATTCAAGTTCTTCCCAAAACTCCTGAAGATGTTGATATTTTAACTTCAACTGGTATGCTTTTACTCCCAAGTCTCTAACCTTTTCACTTTTAATTTCTTGGGTTTATCTTAATTTCCATTTTAGTTAGGGGGTTTCTTTTTTTCTTTTCTTTTTTTGGGGATAGGGGTGCTCTTTTTTCTGACTTGTCATATATACTTGAGCTTCTGGTTATTTTGACAGAATCTTTCGATGGTAGTTTTGTGTTCTGGTTCGGCAATGCTAGCGAGATTAGAGAAAAGATGGGTGAATTGGCCCAAGAGAAACTAACCCGTGAGACTGTTGACGAAGGAGGTGTCAAAGCTTTGTTAAGTGACAGTGTTGAAAAAGTGAACAGTGAGGTTGATCATAACTTAGGGGGGGAAATTGAATCATCTTCAATTGCAACAATTGCTATTGTTGATAATAATCCTCAGCTTCTTGTCAATGAAAAGCAAAGTGTTGTTCTCGATAATGACTCTGAGACACCTTTGATCAATGATTCACGAAAAATTGATAGACATCTGGAGTTGGATTCAGTAGAGGATGGTGAACATGGGATTTTAAGTGAAGATACTACTGATAAATGTAATCGTGTAACAAGCGCGTCTAAGAAAGAGTCTCAAGTTGATGATGACAAAGTAGTTGTTGTTTCAACAGTTATTCCAGAGTCAAACTCAGATATACTTTCTGATCAGAATGGAGATGCTGTTGGAGAAGTTGATGATGGTCACAATGGCAGAAATGGTTGAAGAAGGAAGAAGAAGGATTTTTTTGGAGAGGGAGACTCGAACAATAGAACCTCAATGTTCTTCAAGAGAGCTTTTATAATTTTAATTGTTATGTATTTATTTTTTAAAACCATTTAAAGTAATAAAAATTGATAAAAATAATAATTTTGACACGGTGGATGTCATGTATGAGTGAGATAGACAAGTCAACATAGATGTTAACTAACACATCAACACACCGTTAACTTTTCTGACAGTGAGGACCATTTTGAAAAGGAAAAATTTTAGGGGGACTAAAAATTAAAAAAAATATTAGGGGGACTAAAATGAAAACGCGTGTATTTTAGAGGGACCAAAAACATATTTAAGCCTAAAAAAATTCTTCCTCATTTGTCCCCTCTTTTTCTCTCCTCTCTCTCCTCCCCCTCTCTCTTGTTCCCATCTCTCCACTCCCTCTCTTTCTCCCCCTCTTTCCTTTCTCTCCTCCCTCTCTCTCGCCTCTCCTTCCCTCTCTCTCTCCTCTCTCCACTCCACCCCCTCTGTCCCCTCCCCCTCCCCCTCTCCACTCCACTCCACTCTCCTCTCTCTGTCCTCTCCCCCCTCTTGTTGAATTATCCTAGATCAATTTCAAACAGATACCGCAAACAAGCATGTTCATAGAATACAATACCATAGTAGAATTGGAGTTGTGTACCTGGAATGAGAGAATCATGGGTTACTGTGACAAGTGAGAGTAACTGCTCTCTTTCTGGTAGGATGCCAAAAGACAAAATACGAGTACAGAGTGCAGAGTCATATGTCTTATATATATAAACTGACTAATGGGGTACCGGTTTATATCCATACTAGTAGAGACCAGGGACCTCTCAATGGGCTACTGAACTGAACAGCCCAACCCATCACGGGCTGTTCACAATAAAAGCCCAATATATCATCCATCTTTATATTATGTGCTATAATTAAATAATTAATCTATAATTGATATTAATAATCCAAATAAATATAATTCTAAATAATTGATTAATGCTAATCCACAAAATATAATTAGGGATAATCTAACATTCTCCCACTTGGATAGCATTAGTCAATTATCAGAACTACTAGGAATTATTAAAACCAAAGTATCAATTATAGCCGATGCACATAACATTCAATAATTCTAAGAAATAAGAGCAATAACAATATAGAAGATAGCATCCGATAGGGATACATACCATATGCTTATATTTCATAAAATGATAGATAAGAGAAAACTTAATTCAATGAAACAATATGCTATCCAATAATAGTCCCGGCATCTTAGATGCTATAAGAGATATGATAATAAAAGTAAACTAACTCATATCTCATAATATTGAGCAAATACAAAACAAACTCTCACTAACCCAAAATACTTATACAAATACACATGAGTTATGAAAACTCCAATAATCAAGTCTTTGGTTAGTGGATTTACTAAAATGATCAACACACGTGATAGTTGTTGTTATTGTCTTTTCGACACTAATCCAAAACAGCTCCTTTCATCATCACAATAGGCCACAAACCCGACATAATCCACATAAGCATAAGTGCACACAATAGCCCAGTATCAAGAGTAATTACATAAGGGGAAGACCCAATAACAAAAGTATTACACATGGGCTATATCAAGAATGCTCGAGAACGGTTGACATTTAATAATTTGAGTTTTACTAAATAAGTGACCATGCATGTTCAAATAGAATAAATAAATTTAACAAATCTCCCACTTGAACAACATAGACACTTAGTTTAAACAAAATAAAACTCAAGATTAATATAGACAAATGTCAATAATGAGCAAGCACTTATAGCAATTGGTTCAAACAAAAGAATACAAGTACCTCAACAATGCAGAAAATCATACTCGATAGGAGTATTGATATCATACATGTAAGATACTCATACATCTCTAACCTTATGAAATGTGAAATATCGGTTAAAGAAAATTACAACAAGGTTGCATACTCAAATAATTAAAGTGTCTCTCATGACACAATGGCCAAAATAATAATAATAATAACATAGTCCACATAAACTCAAGTGCCTATAATAGCCCAATAACAAATAACAAATAACAAAAAAAATAATTACATATGGGCATAACCCAATAACCAAAGTAATTACAAAATGGGCATACCAAATGGCATCAATGAATAGGCACTTTATCGGTCCAAATAATAAGATTTACAAGCACCTTATTGATCCAAGAAATCATACTCGATAGGAGATATAATTTCATATAAGGTACTTATAAATCTGTGACCTTATAAAATGTGGAATGTTGGTCAAAAGAGAAGCACAATAAAATTGCAAGCCAAATGTGCAATACCGACAAAATAACCTTAGCGTACACTTAATGTGCCTCACTGAGATTCAATAAAATTGCACATAATAATATATATCAACAATTTGTGCACAAGAATACATCTCAGTAATACGGAATGAGATTTCTTCTCCAAATCTCTAAGAGCATGTCATATGATTAAGCGCGCATAAGAACATATGACAACCAAAAAGCTCAAAAAAATATTTTAATACAAAAATGCACACAAGCACATATAGCAATGTTATTGTCTCAAGACAAACAATTGTGTGTACTCCCACTAATCCAAAATAATATGATATTATTAGGATTTTCATTAGAGTCAAATAATATTAAAATACTCTAATGTTATAATATCTAAGACTGGGATTATAATTTTGCTAAGGTACTCATAATGAGTCTAAAACTCACAATTTTTCTCTCTTCAAAAATTGATATTAGAGAGAAATATATTAAAGCAAAGTCAACAGAAATGGTTACATAACAGAATATGAAACTCAATATAAAATCATTCAATATAAAACCATAATAATGGTTTTGCAAAGGAGTTTCATAGTTAACCATATACTTTACTTACAAAATGAAGGAAATTATAAATGTTCACATGACATTTTAAAATAGAAAATCTCCTTAAAAGTATTGTAACACAAAATTTTATAAAATATGATGGCTATTAGAAAAATTGCCAACATATGAGTGAGATTATAATCTCCAACATATTTCAAAATGAGATCATAGAAAAATTCAACAACTCACTCCCATGACTCAAGTGTTACAATTTAAACAATAGCAAAACACTCTTTAGCGGAAGCGGAAACAAAAGTGCATAAGACCCTTGACTATTATTGAGGATACAATAAAAGATTTATGATGTCTCTAACTCCCACTGTTCTAATAATTACAAAATTACAGGATAACAATATTGTATTATATACAAAATTTATCCATACATATATATCCCAAAATAGTTTGACATACCATTGATGATAAGGAAGATTAATGGTATGTAATAGAGAAATTAATCTCTTCAAACAATAACAAGTTAATTTGGGACATCAACATATTGTCTGGTACCCATAATATAAGACAATAATAGGGAGTTTAACTATAATATTCTCAAAGAGACTTAACAAGCAATATCCTCAATATAAAGCCTTGACAATAAAGGGTTGACAATATGAAAGTAGTCATTGCATTACTATTATCTTGCTTGACAGAATCATAACATAATATATGTAGATTTCTCCCATTCGATAGAGAAAAGTATTTAAAATATAATATGATATAAAAATCATATAAAAATATTATTTTCTCTATCACACAACGATTATGTCAAGAAATACAATACCGATAGGGTAGGTCCTATTTAAAATATTAACAGAAATGGGCATAAAGGCTAACACCAAAATAACAAAGAAACATTTAATATGCATAATATCTTATGCTAACACAAAATTAAATGAATCTGTGTGTCTAGCCAAAATAATAAGGTGCCCATTAACCAAAATTTCTTATTTACAATGATCCCGCCTAAGGGTCCTGAATCACAATAAAAAAAAATAATAAATTATACAATATACAATTCTCATGTCCCAAAACAAAATTCTAATACCGATAGGGTATTAAAATAAAAAATTTGACATGAGTTAAACACCAATATATATTGCATAAAACCAAGTCACATTAATAACAATACACCGATAGAGTATAATTATTATTAGTGCAATATAAATATAAATATAATTTAAAATAACTAATTTCCATAAAATTTTGCATAATTATACCCACGATAGACGAGCTCACAATTATACAAAATATAAAAAATCATGCCAAACATAATTTAATTAAATAACTAAATTGCATGATTAACAAACTATATGTATTATAAATACATAATATATGATTTCAAAATAGTCAAAAAATAATTTCATAACATTTGGCACACTACCAGAGAGAGTGAAATATTCCAAAAACTCTCCAATAATATATGAAATATACACAAAAAATTTTAGGCCAAAATTCTGAGAGTAGCATTTTCAAAATTATAAATTACTCTCAAAATAATTAAATAAAATACTTCCAGGCATCCAAAAATTACAAAAAATATACCAAAAAAACAGATATTTAATTATTTAATTTTTGGTATAAAAATTAAAATTTTTCTGGACCCAAAAAGGCTTCCACGCGCTCACACGCGTCAAACCCCGAGAGTGGGTGTACGCATCCGGTACTGTTCATCTCCTCCTACATCCGGTTGCTGTAAACGGGTCAAACGCGACCCGGTTTCTTCCCGAAGCAATGCCCGACGATTTAGGCAGCGAAAGGCCAGGATTTTCCGGCCATATGACAGCCGTGACACGGCGGTCCATAGCCCCAATGTAATTTCGAAAAACATCAGCCCATTCTTGTGCAATTTCAGATCGAAAAATATATGAACAAAAAAGGGTTAAAAAACCAACCCGATCAATACTCATGAATGGCTTAACCATTCAAGCTGCAAATTTGCAGCCTTGGTCGACGGTAGATGCAATCAAAAGCCCCAAAATTTTTTTGACAATGATCGGCTCAGTTGATCGATTTTACAGATCTAAAAAATGGGTTTTGTGTGTTCGAATCCGAGAAGAAAATTGTCCAATTCTCACAAAATACTCAACAAAATTGCACCAAAATTTGACAACATATTCGAAACACATGCAGAATATAAACCCCCTTATCAATTTGCTCAATAAATGAGAAAAATTCGAATTGCCATGTTCAAACATAGGAAGAAAAACGGGTTTGAAATTCACAGTTTATTCTCTGCGATTACCCAATAAAATCACACCGAAATTTAGTTTATGATTCGAAATTATATGGGTAATAAAACCCCTAAATTAATTTTATGTTTTGGAGGCAAAAACGAGAATCAAAATTTTGATAGTTTCGCTATACTCAGAAGAAAAAACGATATCCAACAACGAAAAGCCCTAAATTTTATGCACAATTATCGAATAATTTTATCAGAAAATTTAGGGTTTATAGGATACTAATTTTAACCAGAACAACTATAATATGTATCTATTAGGCTCTGATACCAATTGTTGAATTAGCCTGGATCAATTTCAAACAGATACAGCAAACAAACATGTTCATAGAATACAATACCATAGTAGAATTGGAGTTGTGTACCTAGAATGAGAGAATCATGGGTTACTGTGACAAGTGAGAGTAACTGCTCTCTTCCTGGTAGGATGCCAAAAGACAAAATACAAGTACAGAGTGCAGAGTAGGGGTGTTCGCGGTTCGGTTTGGATCGGTTTTGAGGCAAAAACCATCCGATCCGATCATTGTGGTTTTATCATTTCATCATCCGATCGGTTTTAATATTTTTTTACATCATATCCAATCCGATCCAATTTAAATTGGATTGGATTGAATCGGTTTTCGGTTTTTTAAAGCGACAATAAATATTTGATAAAATAATGAAGTAATAGTAAACATTTTCTTATTGAAACTTATATTTATTAAAATTAATATAAAATTATATAAAAAGAATGACATGAGACATTAAATTAGTTTTATATTGATATATTTTTAGAAATATTAATATGATATTAGCTAATAAAATCATAAAAAATATATTAGTATAAGTATTTTTATCAATATATATGTATACAAGTATAAATATATGATTATTTTATAAGTAATAATATATGTATATATAAATTCGGTTGGATTGGATTGAATTGGTTTTTAACATAGGATCCGAAAACCAATCCAATCCAATAAAAAATTCGGTTTTTTGCGGTTTGCGGTTTTTTGGATTTCAGTTTTCGGTTTTTCGATTCAGATTTTGCGGTTTGCATTGGATTGGATTGGATATGAACACTCCTAGTGCAGAGTCATATGTCTTATATATATATAAACTGACTAACAGGGGTACCGGTTTATATCCATACCAGTAGAGACCAGGGACCTCTCAACGGGCTACTGAACTGAACAGCCCAACCCATCACGAGCTATTCACAATAAAAGCCCAATATATCATTCATCTTTATATTATGTGCTATAATTAAATAATTAATCTATAATTGATATTAATAATCCAAATAAATATAATTCTAAATAATTGATTAATGCTAATCCACAAAATATAATTAGGGATAATCTAACACCTCTCTCTCGTATTTTTATAATAATTTTAATATTATTTTTAATAATTTTATTCTTTTTTATTAAATTTAATTTTTTTTACAAATAAATAATTTTTTATACATGTATGCTTTATTGAAAAATTAAAATTAAAATTTTAATTTAATTTTATAATAAGGGTAATTTTATCATATCAATATTTTTTATATCTTATCCTATTATCATCTGTCCATTTCAAATGTATGATAAGATAAAATAATGTTATCTGCTTCTTATCCTAGTGTGCATCAAACATAAGATATGATAAGAGCTTATCATGCTCTTATCCTATCTTGTTGCTATCCAACTTGTCTATTCTATCATATCCTATCCTATCTTGTCCACCAAACAGGCCCTTAAGGATTTAAGATTCTAACAAGTAAATTTTACTTGGATTCGTAGTTCATTTTTCCCGACCAACTATTGTTAATTTTCTGAATATAAAATAGTGAAACTACAATTGTCTATACATTTTTTTAAAAGAGTTTAATATAAAGTAATTGTGTTTTAAGCTTATCTTAATTTTGATTCGACTATGAAAATACTTTTTCAAAATGAGAGTAATTCCAATAAATTTAATCAACTTATTATTATTTTTACCTCAAACCTAAACTCCTTTTCAAATAAAATTTTCACAAACTACTTTTTCTTTTGCTTACCCAACCTAAACTCTTAACTCCATCAGAGTATGATGAGGCCACTTGTTGGGCTTTGCTGGTATAGGCCCACCCACTTAACAACCACTCTCATACATGTTCATGACCGTTACTGTCTGAACAGCTACAGAAGACCGTTGAACATGTCTTTAACTCCTCCCAACCAATTTTCAGGGTCATTCAACTCTCAAACCATCTCAATCTCACACATCTCTTAGTTTTTACTAATTAAGATTCATCACGAACATCTGCAACCAACAACGAATGGGAGGTCCAAAAGAGTCTTATAACTCTGCTTCTTCGTCCCGTCCTAGCCTATGTGGCTGTGGAGACCCCGTCATCTTGTTGACATCTACTTGCTCAAAAAGCCCAGGATGAAAGTTCTGGTGTTGTCCCAACTGGAAAGTAAGGGCCTGTTTGGTTTGAGGAAATGTTTTCTGTTTTCATTTTCTGTTTTCATTCCGTTTCCTGTTTTCTGAAATTTTACAAAGGAAAAACTGGAAATGCTGAAAACAGCAAATTTTTGTTTCCAGCATTTCCAGTTTTTCCTTTGTAAAATTTCAGAAAACAGGAAACAGGAAATGGAAACAGGAAATGAAAATGCAAACCAAACAGGCCCTAAGTGTTTCTCTTCGTCCTCCACCCTTGCCTCTATGTACTGTATAAATTTAACCAATCATGTTCTTCTACTGTAGGAAAATAACACTTGCAATTTTTTTGAATGGCTTCACTGTGATTCTGAAGTGCCACAACCAACAACAACTCAATGTTCATTTTGTTCCGAAACGGTACTACATACATGGAGCTTGAAGGTTCAAAAGCTCGAGAGGGAATTAAAAACTGAAAAAAAGATGAAAATAATCGCCAACTCTATCATTATATTGTTGTTCTTCATCAATGTAGGGATCATCTCGACTTGTACTAAATTATGTAACTGTTAATCTCAAAGTAGTGCAATATCCCATTAAATCTACTATTCACGGTTCTATTTCCATTTTTGCTTCAATGATGTAGCTGAAAAGTTTGAATTTTAGTGAACGAATTTAATGGAATTAGGCTTCGGAAAACAAAAACGTTTAAACCTACTGTCTCTCTGCATTTTTAATACGCAAACTGACACCATTGTCAGACTGGTAACCAAATTCATTAACTTCACTGACAAAATTAATAGAAACACGGAGGGACCTACTGGCAAATTCCATGAAATTGTCTCAACCGGTTGCCAATGGCACATCCGTTCCTATGTATTTATAAAAATCCAACAGTAAAAAAAGGGAGTTGTACGCATACAGCGCCCACTCCGGAAGTGAACCGTAGACAAAAACCTAACTTTTTATCATAATTTGACTTTTAATTTTTTTATTGCAGTAAAAACTTAGTGGTATGTGGTATAAACCAAAACTAGTAGGGTGTATCCTAAAATAAACCTAATAAGATCAATAGAAATCATAAGGCTTCTCAAGATCTAGTTTAAAGTCCAAGTCCCTAGAGTTTTTTTTCCCTGAAATGATGCATAATGTAGATGATCTCTTTAAAAATTATGACATTATAAGAAGTGTTTATCTCTACTATGAATGAAGACACTTTGAAAAAAGCTAATGAGATAATTAATAAGTTAATAAAAATACCTTTTAAAAAAATATATTTTTATTTTTATAAAAAATAAGCTATTTTTTATTTTAAAGATATTTTTTAGATTGTGTTTGGTCCAATTTCTTCCAAGTTCTCATGAAAGTAGTTTTCAATAGTATTTTCTATTATTTTCTAATTGATTTAATTATACTACTTTTGTTAGTTTAATTTTTTTTAAAAAAACAATTTTTTTAAAAAAACTAAAATTTTAACCCGTACACATTTGAGTCTCTCCCACAAGTGCAGCATAGAAGCTCTAGAAGCCGCTTTCCATTTCACAACGAGTGTTCGAAGCTGTGAACCAAAGTTTGAAGTTCTCACCTTCTACTGTTTGTATCTCGTTCTTTTTCCTCAATGGATCCTCAAACAGCGTCAGAGCTTGTCAAGCACGGTGTTACTCTTCTCTTCCTCGATGTTCCTCAGTATACCCTCGTTGCCATCGATACCCAGGTAAACAAAATTCCGTTTTTTTTTAAAAAAAAATCGACCTAAAATTACGAACTTCCTTCCTTAGTTTTCTAAAATGACATTGGCATGCGAAAAATTGTAGATTAACAGAACGACATAATGCTATTGATTGGGTGGTTTTAAGTTCTAAATGCAGAGGTTATGTCCATGCCCTTTTGTGGATTACAAGCTGTTATTATTTTAAAAAAAAAATAAAAAAAAATTGTTATCATGGTATCTGAAAATTAAGTGAAACTCTGAAGCTAGTGGGTTAAAAAAATTCTACTTTTGTTGATGCTTTCAATGTCGTTTGACACTGACAATATGACATTATTTTTCTGCTTTCTTTGTTTTTTTGGTTCTATAGATGTTCTCTGTGGGGCCTGCTTTTAAGGGCATTAAGATGATTCCTCCAGGAATTCATTTTGTGTACTATAGTTCATCAAGCAGGTTTGATCATGCTTTCTAATTCTTTTCCCATGCTCTCTTCCCTTCTTCTTGTTCCTTTATTTCTGTAATGGATACAGGAGAGTTTTTAAATTTTTAAGTGTGTGTTTGGATCAGCGTTTTCGAACTTGAGTTTAAATGAATTTGATTTTGTTTAAAAAAAGAGTTTGAAGTGATGTAATTTATATTTAAAAACTTTCCTGTTAAAGTTAATTTTGTAGTAGAATTCAGTATAAATTTTCAACTCAATGCAAAAGCTACAATTTATAACATCTACTCAAACATGTGTTTAGAGGCGAAATCAATTTTGGAAATAATATCTCTTTCATAAGGTCTCTCTGTTATTATGTTTACTGATCATAAAATGTTAAGCATTGGGCATCATTGTTTATATCAATTGCTAGAATCAAGAATGTTTCTTTCCTATCACATATTTTTCCAACTGCTTGGTGCATTGTTTCTTCCTTTTTCATTTTGTTTTGTTTTCTTTATGCAGAGATGGAAAGGAGTTCTCTCCAATTATTGGATTCTTTATCGATGCTGGCCCTTCAGAGGTCTGAAAATCAATAATTCAATATTTATTAATTCATCCAATTAAATTTACATTTACTGAGCTTTGATTAAATCCTTCTTTTAGTTCAGAAACCGTGACAAGCACTATATCTTAATGTTATCATTAGTATTTTTCATTTATTATTTGATGACAGAATCACAGTTGAAGTGGCATGGGTAGGATGTAAGCTTGAATGCTGATCCTTAACTTCTATGGTTAACAGTTAACAGTTTGCTTTAAAATGTATTTATTGGAATCTTCGTTGATATTGATCTTTCACTATGTTTTCTTGATAGATTCCAGGTTAATCAATTCATGAGATTTTGTTTTCTGCATTAGCCATTAGAAAATGCCCATGATATGTGAAAACTGTAAGATTAAAGAAAATATTCAGTTTTGAATATCAACTATGACTAATTTTATTTTATTAAGAGGTCAAAAGGAAGGCAAGGTGACTGAACATTAGCCATTAGAAGTTGTCCTGTGACTATTCCTTGCCAAAAGACTGTGAAATTAAAACTAGAACTGCATGTAATTTATTGGCTTCTAAATTTGCAATATTTTCTCTTACTCTTACCACAGTAGTCTTGCAACAATTTTGCGGTGTAAGTGTTCTTTAACCATCTTAATGATAAAAGTAAAATGACATCTGAAAAGGATTGGTTAAAGTTAAGTGATGCCCATCTGTTTGTACCTGTTTGAGGTCTGGACATCTTTTAAGAATGTAAATGTATTTAATAATAATTTGAATACCAGAAAATATAAAAAATGTAAAACATTGATTATCTGCTTTATTTTCATGACTGCACAGGTAATTGTTCGTAAATGGGATCAACAAAAGGAAAGGCTAGTCAAAGTATCTGAAGAAGAGGTATGTGTTCATTTAAGTTTTATAAATACATATAATACATGTCTAAGATGTGGGCATGTGGCAAATTGTCATGTTTGATGTAATTTACATCCTGGCAGTCAACAATCAACATAGGTCTTGAGAGAAAGTATTTGGAAAACTTATGCTTTTAGTGGAGATTTACCTTAATAGATCTTGAACATTTTGTAGAAAATGTGTTTTTTAGAAGAAAAAAAAGGTAGAAAGGTATGGCAAAGACCTTAATATTCCATCAAATCTGGCAACCACTTAACTAGGAAACAAATTTTCTGCTTTTATTCTCCAACGGGAAAACACAAACTTTAAGGCAGGCTAACAATGTTCTGAGCTGCCTCACTGGTACAACCAAATCAATGTCTTATATCTCTTATTGTCTACATTTGTTCTTATCTTCATGCAATGTAATTTAACTATATTGGTTTTGTTGAAAACTCGAAGTGAAAGGTGATGGATAATCGTCCTATCACTTGATGTTGAGGATACTGGTATTCGTATTACCCTTCATGATTTTACTTTGAACTTATTTCTTTTTCCATCTTCCTTCCTCTGCTTTGAATTATTTCTTTTTTGGCTCTCAGAATTGCCATTTAGTTTCATGTGTGCTTCAGTCATTAGAAAGTTCAACTAGAGCTAAATAAGAAACTTCAGCTCAAATGATTATATGTTGAATTTCATGCTTTTCAATTTATGGTATATATTTATTTTGTCTTTTCTGCTTTTCCTTTAGGAAGAAAGATATAGTCAAGCTGTTAAAAATTTGGAATTTGACAGACAACTTGGGCCATACAATCTTAGCCATTATGAAGATTGGAAGCGATTATCAAATTTCATTACAAAGAGTATCATTGAACGGCTTGGTATGCTATTGCTTGACTGAGGTGTTCTTTGTATCAAATAGTTTATTGATATTGAAAATTCAAAATTGTATTAAATTGTTGATTGTTGATTTATGAGCAGAGCCCATTGGAGGGGAAATTACTGTTGAATGTGAAAATGAGATAAACACTCCTAAAATGCCAATGGAGAAGGCACTAGACAAGCAGCTGAAGGCTGGTAATTCTACAACATCTGTTGGCAAGTCTCAGAGGAAAGGATGTTATTATACCTCCATTCCACGTGTTGTAAAATGCAAGGGGATTAGTGGACAGGAACTTACTTCTTTGAATCTTGACAAGGTAAGATATGCACTTTTGAATATTTAGTTCAGAAAAAGGGATGGTAAGAAAAGGATGTCGTAGTCAATACTCTTACCTTTAAGTTTTAGGTTGTTGCTGTATGCTGATTTGTGCACATGTTATTTTATTGGCCTTCTCAGACACAGTTGTTAGAAACCCTACTGGCAAAAGATTATGGAGGTTCGGAAAACTTGCTTCTTGGAGAACTGCAGTTTGCATTTATTGCCTTTCTGGTATTGTGAGACTGAATATGGAGAAACATAATTTCTTTATAAATTTGTTGATCTTGTTAAATCAAATATGACATTTTGCAATGGTGCAGATGGGTCAATCGCTAGAAGCATTTTTCCAGTGGAAGTCCTTAGTTAGCCTTTTGTTTGGCTGCACTGAAGCAGTAAGTATAACTTTTCAATCATATCCAGACTAAACAATGCATCCATAGACTTTTTACATGGACTTAAAAGTTTCTTGTTTCGTTTTGTATACTTGCTTGCTTTTTCCACCACACAAAGATGTTGAACTGATGATACTGAAAAATGGGTCACTTTGATTTAAAAAAAAAAATGCTTGCTCACCAAAATTTTCAATGTTATCTATATGTAATTAAACACAATAGTTACATGAGTTACCATAATTATTTTCATTAATTGGCTATTCAACTTACTTAGAATAGGTGATATATATGAACCATTAATATTCAGTTTTTATAATTATTAAAACCATTCTTGGGTCTTGATTAACAGCTTAAGCTTTAAGTCAAGTGGTTCTATGACATGTGCTTACAGTTCATTGTTGCACGATATTCAATGGGTACTTTTGTTTTCATGTGTGTTTTGTTAGATGCTGGTTTAGTCTTTCTAGTCAGTTTAAGTTATTCCTTCAAACTTCGATTCTGTGGGCTTTTACCATTTTGCCTTGCATCTTTTGCTAGAATGTTCCTCATCATTTGAGATTTGTGTTTCAAGCCAGACAGTAGATTTGTAAATGATAAAGAGTCATCATCTTCTTTTCTTTTTCTGGAGATTGCTGCAATATATATATTCTTTTCTTTGAACAGTTTTTACTTCTTAGGATATTTTATGGTGGTAGGGCCTAGGTTATGACTGCATATGGATACAAGACACTTATTGATTATGGTAAGATATATAAGATGGAATTACCTAGGTTTGAATCAGCTTGAAGTTGTATTGTTTCATAAATAAATATTTTGTTATTATATTTTCGTGACTGTGTGCACTCTTTTGCAGCCTTTCCACACACGAACTCAGCTATTCACGAAGGTAAACCTTACTAATGTATTTTTTATTTCTTTTAAGTATGAAACAGAGGCATTATTACTTGCAATGCTATTAAATTCATCCCCTGATTATAGTAGTGCATGTTTGGTTTAGCGTTGAAACGTGATAAACTCACGTTTCCAACGCTACAAATAGTTGCGTTGAGAGTTACAAACTTGAGTTTGGACTATTCTTAACACCAAACCAAACATGGACGTAGTTGTGAGTGTAGTTTAGAAACAGAAAGCAGCTGAATCCAGATTAAGAAAATGAGTCACAATCTTGAATCTTATAGTGTGTTATTCATCCAACTCCTTTCAAACAACAAAAAGCCTTTTCCCACTAGGTGAAAATTCATCAAACTCCTTTCAGTGATGGAAACTCAGAACTTCTACCTTCACATTTTTCTTTGGGGGGGGAGTGTCTATAAAATAAGATCTGTTGAATCGACAATTAGCAGTCTTAGACGTAAGGGAAAATTGTTTAGCGGAACTCTGGTGTTGTTATTTGAATGTACAGATTGCACTTATCAGAATAAAAAAAAAAATCTGCAAAATAAAAAAAAAGTGCTACAAATATTTCTGAAGTATATTACTGTCCATAAGTTTAATGTCTAGTGACTTGGCATAATGTAATATTTTCTTCCTTTACTACTTGTAATATTTGTTCAAGAATTTGATTGGCTGTTTGAATTGAGTAATGGTAGATTTTAAGTTTCATAATACATGTGAGATTTTTTGTTTAATGATGGTCTAAAACTTATACCTGCACTGCACTTTTGTTTGCCGTTCATTTTTCTTTTCACCAAACTGATATCTAATATTTTATGGATTCTCATAGTTCATAAAAGTCATCTATTATCAACTAAAATATGGACTTCAGAAAGATCGCATGGATGAAACAGGACCAGCCTTGTTGGATGATTCCTGCCTTTCTGCTGATAGCTTTTTGCACCATCTTTGCAAGGTATTTTACAAACTCAATATTCAAGTGCACCGATTTGATCTTTTACCTACCTTTCTTTTTTTAAGGAAATAGATTGGCGCCGATTCCCTTAAGTTATATTAAGATCTTGAAAAACTAAAACATAATTTAGCACGAACAAAAAATACATGAGTGAATCTTTGATGTGGAGGCCAGAAATTCATTTCTTCTTTTGTATAGCTTGTTCTTCTTGATGGATAATAGTTTTCCTTCTATACATCACCCTCCACTTCATTTATCATCCTAGCTTTCCTTTTTGTGTCTTTTAATAAGTAATTACATATCCAAAGGCACAAAATTGTTCAATAAGCACTCACTGCAGGGGAAAAGTTGAGAAAAAGCTGACTATTTTCATAAAATAATATAAAACCTTTCAGAATGCAGTTTCCTTTCCTAACTTAACCAGCACATTCCCCCATTGTACTGGCATCCACATTTCCATGTCCACAATAACAAATTATGCCATACCAATAACAGAGATACATGTTTTGTAAGGTTTTCTTCCTTAAGGATATGTGAGAACTGATAAAAATTAAGATGTTCTTTTGGAACTCTAGCTTCCCAGAAACTTCTCAAGGGAGGCCTGGTCAATATAAATGGGGCAAGAAGAAAACTTCTCATTCTTGTCCAATGACAAATTCATCCTCCTTACAAGACAGATCATATATCGAGGCTTTGAATTCTTGTCAACTAGTTGCCTAAAATATTGTCTGGTTCAGCTGTTACTAATTGAATCATGTTTTTGTTTTCATTATAGATATTCGATAAACTTTGCTAAGTTCAAGTGCAACTAATCCTTGGTTTGAAATTGCAGGATTTCTTTTCATTGTTGCTAGATGGGTCAGTTGTTGATGGAGATCTTTTAAAATGGGTATGAGCATTAAACCTATGTCTTCATATAATGATATTATTCTTGAAATTCACCCTCCCTTCCCTCTACCTGTCACATAGACAAAATCCCAATAAGGAATTGATTAAGAAAAAGAACAGGAAAAAAAAGGAGCAGAAGTGAATATATATATATATATAGAGAGAGAGAGAGAGAGTTTAATTAGTATGCACTGACAGTGTAAAAGAGTTTTACACTAACGTTTAATCACGATCCTTCATTTATATGACTTTTAAAATATTAATTAGTAAAGTCAACAAACTTACCATAAATCAAGAGATGTGATTATCCATCTGTGTAAAACTTTTTACACTGTCAGTGCACAATCCTTTTTCTCATATATATATATTAAACTTCAATCTTGGCTCATTGTGCTTGCAATGCATTATGCAATATTCAGCAGGGATAGAATTAGTGCTTGCAATGTATATTGCTCCTTCAAAAATTTTATGGTCCTATCCACTTTTTAGGCTGAAATCTTGTTAGTTTGATTTGTATAATAAACTCTATGAACAATCTCTTGTCAATATGTAGGAAGTGAGTATCACTACTAATCTTTCACCTTAAAACACACACAAACACACACACACGTGAGCTTATTATGCAATAGGTTTTATAGTATTATGCCAAGTCGTGTCTATGCTTTTGCTTTGTTTTGTCTGCTACAAAATTTGTTGCAGACTTGCAGCATTTGCTGCTAGCTTCAATGTAACTATTTATGAAGAGGTATTGTTGGATTATAATCTTCCTCTCCTTGCAGACAAGGAAATTTAAGGAGCTGTTGGAGAGCACTCTAGGGTGGGAGTTTCAGCAGGGCAGTGCTGTTGATGGGATGTATTTTGAAGAGAATGATGAGGTCAGTGTACTAGTCACTTTGCTGTGTGTGTATGTGTGTTCATGGACCTCATTGGTTGTTCATTTTGCAGTTTGCTCCTGTAGTTGAGATGTTGGATGATGAAGCTCCAGCAGTTTAGAAATGAGGATTACATCATCTCTTGGCTATAACAGGCGTTTCTAGGGAATTAAATCATGAGTATCATGCATGCCACTTTGCTTGGCCTTTGGCCAACCCAAGTGTGTTTGGTTTAGCGTTTGAAAATGTCACAAATGTATGTTTAACCCAATCCATCAAGACTAACATATATTTGAAGGAAATCCAAACATGATATAGTGTCATAGGCAAACCCTTCACCCACATTGTACAGTAAAACATGTGTAAATCCACTACCCTCAAATTTCAGCAACTGTTTTTATATATTTTTTGATGGGATAAATGAAGATTGATATTTACTTATAGAGCTGCTTAAATTTTGCTACTTTTATGGCTCATACCAATCAAGCATATATGAAAAACTTATGAATTATTATGACATGTTGGATGAGCTGCTGATTTGGGGGGTCGAGATGTTAGTGTTAGGTTTGTCAACTATTGAGAGGAGATAGAACTCAAAGATTTATTCAGCAAGCGAAAATTTAGCTAAAGATTTTATATAGAATAAAACTTTAAATTTATATTGTAGAGCAATATGTATAACTAGTCTTTAGAAAGAAAAATGTTAAATAACTAGCGAACCTGGCTTCTCTGTCAAAGCATTTCTCTCCAATTTCATAATGATATTCTATTTGTCAGAAGAATAATCAACAAATACAAATCAAGCATGTATTTGTTATATTCTATTGAGTTTAATCATTTCTTAATATCAAATCAAACATACACTTATTATAGTTTGTTTTATAGTAGCGGAGGTTTCAAATGTACTTCTTACTTTTACCTCAAAGATAATTTTGGAGTGCTCTCAACTAGAAAATAAACATGTCTTTACTGGCCAATGTTTGTACCTTAAATACATATTTGCCAAATTTGAGGATATTTTGACGACGTGCTGGTTAATTTTTTTTTTTACAGTAAAACTATTTTTATTATTGTTATTTTTTATAAGATATCTTTAAAAAATACGCATTTTTATAAGATATTCTTTATAAGATATCTTTTTAAATCTCGTAAAAAAAAATATAACACTTTTCAATTATTTATGAAAATAAAAAATTCACAAACTTAACACACCCCAAGGGCCTGTTTGTTTTGCATTTTCATTTCCTATTTCCATTTTCTATTTTCTGTTTCCCGTTTCCTGAAATTTTACAAAGGAAAAACTGGAAATGCTGGAAACAAAAATTTGCTGTTTCCAGCATTTCCAGTTTTTCCTTTGTAAAATTTCAGAAAACAGGAAACAAAATGAAAACGGGAAATGGAAACAGGAAATGTTTTCGTAAACCAAACATGTCCTAAATTTTCGGAAATTCTTGTACACCATTTGGATAGAACGATGAGCGAGTGAGATCATTGTTTACGACACATGATTTGTCGTGCACTATATTTTCATTTGACATGTATATATTTTTGGTCAATTCCTTTGAGATACTTGTATGGAGTTAATTAATTAATAATTAACAATACTAAAAAATAACGAAATGCTATCTTATTCTAAATACTGCAGTGTTTCATCGTCATTATACAGCTATCATTTTGACTAGTAGAACCACGTGCGTTGAACCCTTTTTTTAATAAACTTTGTATATTTTTTATTATTATTATATATTGATAACTTTGGAGTTACGTTATTTCGGTTAGTGTCCGAAATGAAAATGATTCTTCCATCACTTCTTGAAAACATTTTACGGTCATAATTTTTACCCAATACGAGAATATGCACAATTTATTTAACAGGATTGGTCATGCTGGAAGTAAATTTTGGTCACAAGTATATTTTTCAGTAAATATTTTTGTTAATAAAAAAATGCACAACTTAGAAAATAGAACTTTGTTAATAAAAATAGAACTTTTCACTTAACCAATATTTTACAAAAATATATTAGTAAAGTAATTTTGTCTTTAAAATAAGTAAGTAGAAATATGTTTATTACTCCCTCCAGTCCATTTTATAAGACACATTTAACCGAATTACACATACCAATAAAAACGATTAAAGTTAATGTGCGTTTGGTAGAGCTTAATTTTAGCTTATAAGTTGCTTAAACGTAAAAGCTAGGTCGAACATTTATTTTCACAAGTTCTTAAAAAGTAGTTTATATTTTATGTGTAAAGAAAGGCTTTTTAAAAAGTTAAAATCCAGAGCTTATGTTAAAGGAGTGCGGAGCTTTTCATGAGTGACCATCTCTTTGAATCTTAAAACACGGTAAATTGATAATTTTTTTATCGGGTTACATTTCATGAGAAATGAATTATCCATACGCTTCAACTTTTCGTAAGCAAACCTTCCTTGCACTTTCCTGTCTCTACATCTTGATTCTATCCCTGGGTTGGGGATTCGTTTTTGCATCTTGATCAATGGACATGAGCGTGTGTTAGGCAGAGACATAGAGTGTGTTTGGTAAAATTAACTGAAAAGCGAGCTGAAACCTGAAAAATTAGCTGAAAGCTTAAACTAGCTTAAAGCTTAAAGCTAGCTAAAGCTGAAAAATTAGTTGATTTGATTGAAGGTGTTTGGTAAAACTAGCTTAAAATGGCAAAATGACATACCAAGACATCATTAGTTATTAAATAATTATAAGTGGGGGTGGTTGAAGGATAAACTTGTAATTAATTTTCAGCTAGTAGCTGAAAATGAGAGTTTTTTTTTAAAAAAAGCTACCTCAAGTAGCTTTTTAAGAAAAACTAGTAGCTACTCAAAAAAGCTACCTTACCAAACACAGTTGAAATGGTTTCATCCTAATTTCAATTTTCAACTACCTTACTAAACACACTCATAGCCTTGGTTGATGGTAAGGTAAGAGAAGAAAAAGAAGCACGTGAAATGATGGAAGAAGGACGTTGATTGAGGATTTCCAACCGCTATATATGCCATGGGATCAATGGGTCAGTGTGAGCTGGTGATGATAAAATGGTTTCACTTTCCCCGTCGGATTGAAGCTAAACTTGTTATTTAGCCCATAACAAAAGACAAGCCTTCAGTTCTAATGAGTTTATTTAGGGGTGTAATCGGGTCGGGTTGGGTCGGATTTGAAGCATTTTAATGTTCGAACCAATTAAATTGAATCAGTTTGAGTTGGGTCGGGTTCTTCAATATTTATCACACAACCCGAACCGAACCAACCCGACAAGTAATGTGTTGGTTCGGGTCGGGTCTTCGGGTCATAAAATAAAAAAACTTATTAAAGATAAAAAATCTAGAACATAAAAGAAAAGGTGTGGTTGTGTCATGTGTGTTCCACTAGCCGGCCCTAGTATTTCTTCTTCCTCTCTCTGCTTCACAACCAATTAATTTGTCCATCTCTTCTTCCTCTTTCTTTGCTTCATGTTCGATTTGCTTCACACCTCGTCTCCAATCTCTGTTTTTATTTTTAAGGAGAAAGTACTAGAGTTGCCAAATTCAGTTCCCAATCCATTAATGTAAAGTCTCAAGTAAGAACTATAAGTCAGAAGAACACAAGGGTGGTACCACCATGGGTAGGCGACTGCAGGACGTCGCCCAGTGAACGACGTGAGGGGTGGTGGTTTGCGTAATGCGGTTGTTCGTGCGGAAGTCGGAGACATGGCCGCGCGAGGATAGGGGTAGCGGCGTCGGATGTGGGGAACAGAAACGCGAAACCACTGGAGAAGTAGCAGATCTAGAGGAATACAGTGGTCGTTGTTCTGTGCATCTATGGCTGGATGAAATCGTTGTACCAGTGTTGGTCGCTGATGCAGGATCTATGGCGCACTTGAAATGTTCCTGCTTGAGACCAGAGCACATCACGCAACAAAGGAAAAGAGAAAGGGACTCATTGTTGAATCTATTCTGAGAATGATATCTGAGTTTGGCATGTGTTTTCCTTTCTCTAGTACCCTCGGTTCGGTTCAGGTTATTTGGTTTCAAAATCTCGCAACCCGATACTCGAACCGAATATGCTCGGGTTTTAAAACATAAACCCGACCCGAACCGAGAATCTGACCCAATCAGTTTTTTGGTTCGGGTCGGGTTGACCGGGTTCGCGGATAAACCCCTACCCGCTTACACCCCTAAGTTTATTTGATTGGGTTTCATGACATAAATAAATCATTATTTATTTTGTTGAATGTCCAAACCTTATTAACATAAATTATAATTGTATTGAATTTTATCAAAATAATTTTTATTATTTATATAATAAAAATTCTTAAAAAATACTTTCTATTTTATTGATATATATTTTTTATTAATTCATCAATTAGAAATATTTAGAATTTTAATCCTTTAATTTACCAAAAGAGAAATATTTAGAATTTTGTAAATAGATACTTTTTATGTTAATTGTAAAGAAAATAAAATATTTTTTTATAAAATATTTTATCAAATAGCTTTTAACTTAAAAATAGCTTTTAAGTTAAAAAATTGAAACCGCCAAACAACTTTTACTTTATTTTTTAAAACTCTTATTTTTCACTTTAGTTTTAAAGCAACTTATAAGTAAAAAAACCCCAACCTCTCTAACTTGTCTCACTCAAGCGAGAGCCTCCTCGCTTGAGCGAGAGCAAGTCAGAGAGTTCATCCAAATTTTGGATTGAATTGCGCTCTCAAGAGACCATATCAGTAACCAAAATCTCTGGTTTTTACTAATATGCTCGGTCAAGCGACGCCTTCTTGCTTGAGTGAGAGCATCAGAATTCAGAACACTTATTTTTCACTCTTAGCCCATTTTCCCCCAATTCCTTTTATAAAAACCTATTTTCCCTATTACTTTTACTCATGGAAATAGTTAAATTTGGGATGTTACATCATATATATAAACTCAGTAATGAGATCAGAGGTGGAACTATATTTGGACCGATTCCCTAATGGAAGGGGTAGTGTCATAGAATTTTTTGAGTATATAATGTGGTAAATGAAGTATGTCTAATGTTGGACTAGTCAAACAATTGCAAATACTAGCAACATGGTAAGTTTTTGTGTATTGCATTTTCTTATTTTCAAAATTGTTGTTGATCTTTGAAATGTAAAGTGAAGATCTTATTTATCTTTTCCATTACAAGTTGATAGCTTGGAGCATATGTATTTCACATCTACGACTAAAAGGTCAAAGTAGATTTTCATTTGAAAACATGAGATCAGAGTTTTGCCACAGTTTGCAGATTTGTCACAAAATAGATAAAAAAAATGACCCAGACAATATTAGATCCTACGCTATCTCAACCTGCACCAGAGCCACAAGTTACTGATGGCATTCTCACTAGAGGGGTGGGGGGACGAGGACTTCATCGTCATCATAGACAAGTGGAGCGTGAATAATTAACAATCTCACCACCACCATAACTAGAGAGTGTATTATGTGCCTCTAGCGAGATGGCATATTAAGGTAATTCTTCTATACATGATGTACCACCTGTACATGGATTCAACTTAAACGAATTGTTCGTTGAAGAAACAGGTGCATCATATGTCAAAATGGAAGTTAAAGACTCCAAGTCTAGAAGGAACCCACCTTATGATGCTAGGAATAAACGACGCCATTATGTTATACCCCTTTTTCCCCACAAATGATTGATTGTATTTGTTTATATATCAAGCTCATTCTCGTGATCATGAAAGGGTCTCGCTTCTTTATAAATAACGTGGACAAGTTAGTTGTTGTGACTTGCATGATGGCAAGGAGTACATAATTTGCTCTAAATAGGCTCCATGCAATCCATTTTATTTATCATTTGAGTTGACTTCGGTCGACCCTTATCGCGCATAATTGACTCATTTTGAACAATATGGGGACCAATGTAAAGTGACATGTTTTCTTCATTACCATGCGAGCACCACTGTCTAAAATATACATCAACAATATTTTGAGTAGATACACAACGTTAGCAAATTGATAGAAGTCAATACTCACGATGGCATATGCAACTATATCATGCAAACAAGGATATCTATACACTTGAAATAACCCACAATCACAATAATGTCTATTCAAGACTGCTGTCCCGATGTGACCACCCTTTTGTGTGACTAGTTTGAATGCTTCCTCAACCTTGAACTTGATGGATTGGATGTTGTACCGATGGACTTGGTGTAAACATGCCTCTTCTTGATTTTTCCTAAACATCTTAATGAACTTCTTACAAAATTATCCAACATTTAGATTGAACCTTGCTTTAGCACCTCTTTAAATGAAATATTCTACAAGTTATCCATATGTACACTTTACTAATGTTGTTACTGGAAAATTTTGAGCACATTTCAATATCTTGTTCAAAGCCTTCGAAAAATTCGACGTCATATGCCCATATCAACACCTTTCGTAGTCATGATCAAGACTCCATTTTTTCTTTTGAAATGCCATCTACCTACCCATGAAGATCTAAGCTTATCTAACAAAACTTATTAAGATTCCTCTCGAAATGATGTATGAACATTGTATACCCTACATCAACAAAGGAATAATGATTAGATATCTTGTATTAAAAATAATAAGTTGCATATATAAAAATATAAACTTGGGTATTATCCTAATTTTCTAAGGTCATCCTTTAATTTGGAATTTTTATTTTTTTTGTTGAGATTGCTATCAGTATGGCGAATGCAGTAGACATGATGGCCATTTGGGGGCTATCATCTAAGGTTAACTCTTGTCACAACCTATTGAATATTTTGATGTCGATCGGGGATGAGACATGTAATCCTTTTTTTGGGTAACATGTTTTTTTATATTATCCAGAAACAATGGCCAAACACTAACCCCTGTTTGTTTGAGTAGAAATGGGGGAGAATAGAAGTGAGATGGGTGGAAGTGGAGGGAAATAGACCTATTTCCCTTGTTTGGTGGCACAATGGAAATGAGGAGAAATGCACTTTTTCGGTGGGTCCCACGCCTTTTGTATTTCTCTCTAAATTTGTGGAGAAATGCACTTTATGGTGGGTCCCACACCAACCCCTTTCACATTTCTCTTCTATTTCTCACCTATTTCACTCATACCAAACAACCTACTTTCACATTTCCCTTCTATTTCTCACCCATTTCACTCACACTAAACAACCCTTATTTCTCCTCTATTTCACCTCCATTTCTCTTCTTCCCATTTCTCTTCTATTCATTTCTTTTCTCTCCATTTCTCTACTCCCACCAAACAAAGCCTAAAATGTCTCTTATAAGACAATTGGTAACACAAACTATTTCCTTATGACAATTAAAAGTGTACATGCGTCGATAAATAACTTATTCAATCTCAATATATGTACATAATACAGTGCCTCACGCGTTTGTACACCACTTTTTGTCATTTTCCATTCTTTTCACCCCTTTTTTTAAATAATTTTTATTTTTTTATTTATTAATATATTTATTATTATTTATTTATTTCATTAAATAAAAATATAGTCCAAGAATTACAATAAATGTGTGTTTTTTTAAGGGTTGACATAAGTTTCTTATTATCATTATTCTATTTTGATGCTAGTAACCAAATATACTATTTCATTCACCGTTTCTGTGCACACAATTAACCTCATAAATTTAATTAACCAAATATCTCAATCTGTTAACCGCCAATGTATACACCATTAACCTTATTTAAAAATATGTTTACCGTTTCTGGCCACATAATCAACCTGATCATGTTAACAGGAGTTGCAATTAACCTCACAAATTCAATTAACCAAATATCCCACTCTGTTAACCGCTAACGTATACACCATTAACCTCATTTAAAAATTTAGTAAAAAAAAACCTCATTTAAAAATATGTTCACCATTTCTGGGCACATAATTAACCTCCTGTTAACAGGAGTTGTAATTAACCTCACAAAATCAATTAACCAAAAATCATATTCTGTTAACCACAAATGAATACACCATTAACCTCATTTTTAAATATGTTCACGTTTCTGGCCACATAATTAACCTCGTGTTAACAAGAGTTGCAATTAACCTCACAAAATCAATTAACCAAAAATCACATTTTATTAACCACAAATGGATACACCATTAACCTCATTTTAAAATATGTTCACCGTTTTATGGCCACATAATTAACCTCGTGTTAACAGGAGTTGCAATTAACCTCTCAACATCAACTAACCAAAAATCCTATTCTGTTAACCACAAATGGATACACCATTACCTCAGTTTTTTATATGTTCACCATTTCTGGATATATAATTAACCTCGTGTTAACATGAATGATTGACACAAATTTTATGTGACCATTTATTATATTTCTTGATCCATATTTTTATCTAATCAGATAAATAAATAAAAATAAATATAATAATAAAAAACAAATAAAACTATTTAAAAAAGGGGTCGAAAAAAGGGCAAAAAAAAAAGGAAAATGATAAAATTGCAACACTGCCTCCCAGTGGTGTACAAACGCGGGAGGCACTATGTTATGTACATTTAACATTTTCCTAACTTATTTAATGAAAAGGGTTAAATTTTATGTCATTCAATTTTTTTTTAGGTTTAAGAGGTTTTGCTATTTGCATGAATATAAATTTAAATAATATATTATTATATTTGATATTTTTATTATATTGTTTTGAAATTATATACTTGCTGGGTTAATTAAAGGTTTAGACATCTATATAAAGAATCCTTTAAGGATATAGAGGTAAGCGCTTATGATTTAAATGTTTTATTATAAAATATAATTTTAAATATGCTGTCAGATCATGTTACACCTTAAAAATGACATATATTAAACAAATAACTCATACCTTGAATTTAAGAAATAAATCATGATCATGCTTAAGGTAAAATTGACTTGACGAGTCGATACCCACCTTTACTCATAATCAGAAATTAAAATGTTGTGGGATTAGTATAGTTTTGTAATGGAAAGTTGCAGAGACATACTGCAATCTAGTTTGATAGGATTTTAGTGGTGTCGCGGATCATGTTTACGCAATTTGTTCAGGAGTATGCCCCTTGGCAGTTTGTAGGGGTGTGCTTTAATTTCATGCCCTTCAAATCCAACATCATCATTTTGCCCCCCAATTAATGAATCAGAAAATATCGTAGTCGGGGTCAAATTGAGCATACGGGGATATTAATTACATATAATATATTTCTACAATGTGAATATGTATGAATTTTTTTCTGAATAAGAAAGTTTAGAAGATGAAAGATGGATTAAATTAACGGATATATATTAGATTTAATTGATATACATTGTAAGTGTGTAAAGAAGTTTTACATAGATATTCAATGGTGTGTCGTAGAGATGTCAATTTGGGTTGAGTTCGGTGAGCCAAGCCGCATCGGTGGGTTGAGTTGGTAAAATATAGGCTCACATTTTCGCGGGTCAAAAGTGGGTCAACCCACTTAACTCACGAGCCAAAGTGGGTTCGAGCCGGGTTGAGGTGAGTTGACACACTTTTTAATTTTTATATTTTTAAATCATTTTTATAACTTTTTATATTTTTTTTCTATTTTTTTTACCTTTTTTATTAATTTTTATTGTTTTTATAATTTTTTAAGTTATGTGAGTCAACCTGCTTAACCCACCAACCCGCGGTGGGTCGAGCCGGGTTGGTATTTTTTCAGCTCACCAGAAAAGTGAGCCAACCCGGCTCGACTCACTTTTAGCCTAACCCATGATGAGCCATCATTTAATTAATTTGTTATTAAATTCAATAAATAATGTGATATCACACTATTGGATATCGATGTAAAACTTCTTTACACAGAAAATGTATATATATATATTAAACTTTATATATTTTGTTAGGGTAAAATAATTTTATCTAGAATTTAATATATATACACTGTAAGTGTAAAAAAGTTTTACACAAACATCCAATGATATATTGCCACATCATTTATTGAATTTAATAACACATAAAGTGTAACTTCATTAAATGATGTGACAGTACACCATTGCATATATCTGTGTCAAATTTCTTTACACTGATAGTGCATACTAATTAAATCTTTTTATCTAATAATATATATTATCACATAGTTTAATGAATATGATATTTATTACATGTTATTAAACTCAATAAATAATAGAGTTTAATATATATACACTGTCAGTGTAAAAAAATTTACACAGACATCCAATGATGTGTTGTCACGTCATTTAATGAATGTGACACCTCATGTGTTATTAAATTCATTAAATAATGTGACAGTACATCATTGGATGTCTGTGTAAAATTTCTTTACATTGACGGTGTATATTAATTAAATCCTAAATAATATGGTAATATATTATAATAGTGTATAAAAGTCAAATTATTTAATGAATATAATACTTTATTTGTTATTAAATTGAATAAAAAATATACTCAATAAATAATGTGATAATACATTATAATATAGTATATAAAAGTCATATTATTTAATGAATATAATATCTTATTTATTATTAAACTAAATAAATAATAAGATTAAAAAAATACTTTTTACAGTGATAGTATCATAACAATCAAGAGTTTAATATATATATATATATATACTGTCCGTGTAAAGAAATTTTACACAGATATCCAATAATATGCTGCCACATCATTTATTGAATTTAATAACATGTGAGGTGTTATATTCGTTAAATGATGTGGCAACACACCATTGGATGCCTATGTAAAACTTTTTTTTACAGTGACAATGTATATCAATTAAATCCAACAATCAATTCAATGTTTTTTTATTAATACTAATACTAATCGATCTTACTAGTTTAGGGAATACAATTTAGTTGTTCTTATTATACTTGACAAATTCAAAATGTGACCTAAAGTTAATTTTTAATTTTTTTTTCATATAATTTTACATTTGATAAATAATTATTTATAAGATATATACTTAGATGAACTCAAAGTTTTAAAAAGATTTTTTTTTACAATTTTATCAAATAAATTCTTAAATTGATAAAATGAATTAAAACAATAAATAAATCAAATTATCCGAGAGTTACTTATTAAACTCAGTTTGTACTTAATTATATCAATGTTTGTTAATTCCATCATTAAACAATTTTTTTCTCAAATAAGGTCATACGTATTAGTTTAGGGAATCATCTCTTTAAATACACCTTCTCAAATCAATTCAAATTAATCATAACTCAAAAATACAGATTGATTTAAATGTAAAGAACACTTTTTAAACTAATCATGAATAATTACAGTCCCTATCTGTTTCAGAATTTAGGCACTTCAAAATTAATTCTATACTATAGTTTAGTACTAGTAATAGTATTCAAAAGCAAATTAATACGAAACCATACGTCAATGTCTGGTATTGATTATTGTAGTGAAGTGCTGACCTGCATGATTTGACTTTGAGATAAGAATATGAGAGTGTTTGGGTGCTTGTGCTTGAGTGCCAAAGCAAGTGAAATATTAATATAGAAGTAGTAGTAAAGTATCTTGGCCATTTGTTATGGCTTATTACGATTGGCCCCAAACAAAGTCCTTTCATTAGTGCCAAAAATGGTTTCTTTATTCTCTCACCGACTCACTCATTGTCAAGCTCTAAATTAAGTTCAACAAGTAAAAATTACCCAACAACTTTTACCAATATATAATATAATACATTACTAGAAGAGGTTTCATGATGCTTCGGCTTGAATTGAAATGTCAAACCCCAACTTACTTATTTTAAGGAAAGGAAACTGTAAACTTTTCCCACATGTATTTAATTATCTCTTATCTCTTTATTATTATCATTTTTTGGATAGACATACGTATTTATTCTAAAGTCCAATAAAACCTTATTTCATAATTGACAAGTGATCTTTTCTTTCAAAGTCTCTAAATTAATAATTATTTTATGGATAGTCCTCCTAACAAAGTTTTGCCCTCCTTTTCAAAATAGAGCAAATTACTTAAGTATTCTTTTTTATTTTATATTCAGCACACAATACTAATTTTATTTTTTAAATCTATAAATATTTTTATATTTTTATAAATATGTTATACTTAAATTTAATTTTTATTGATGCAATTTACAAAATTGTTAAACCCTAAAGAGTTGGTCGAGTAGAACAAGATAGAGTATCAATCTAGAGACTTTCTCGACCTTGGTTTGTGACACCATCCCATCACCTTAAATTTTTAATTTTCTATTCAACTGATAAGAAATATCATCACTAATTGTAAATTTTGCTTCATTATACAATTTTTTTTATTTTTTAAACCTTAAATAAATTTTGGTATATTTTATAAATAACTATATAAATTATAAAAATTTTAGAGTAAAATTTCTCAACTGTATTACAAACACATTTTTTCCCTAAAGAAGACATATCCAACTATAGCCTCTAACTGAAAATGTTGGCAACATTTTGTCTCCTAATATTTAGCAAAAAAGAAAAAAAAAACAATTGTAATGGACCACAACCATATTATCTTCAAAACCCTCAATTATTATGTTCTATTAACTTACTATTCCTATCAGTGATATTAGTCAACATCGAAATGACACTGAATTATTTTTTAGGGCACAAAGAGGCATCGAACTTGGACAAGCAAGCAAATCAATGATGTCTACATCTCTAGTCAAATGGTCCTGAACTTAATCCAACGGTTGAGAATGGTTGTGGCCATGCAAAGTTGTCTTTTTTTCAATAGAAAAAGGGATAAGCTTGAAACTATGAAATTTGGATTCCCTGCAGTTGATTTCATTGTAGTCAGTGAATCTGGACCGTTCGATAGAAATTGAACGGTTCAGAAGCCAAAATGGTGTAATAACATCTCAGCCCTAACGTACATCGGATGGTCTGATCGCAGGGGATCCGGATCCGAAACTATGGATCCCACATGAAAAAAAAGGAAAAAGCTTGGAACCATTGGAAAGATGATATCTTTGTTCCACTTGCTCATAATCTAACGAAAGATTGGTGTTGTAGTCAGGGTCAACCCCGTTGTGGTTTTTGTCCTTCTCGAAAGTCAAAAGTCAAAGCCAAGAACTTTCCAAGATCCACAAGGCCATTTCACACACAACACACAAAAACAACAACTAGTCCTTGGAACTGGAAGGAAGCTAGCTAGCTATGTATTTTGCATTGAATTGGGTGGTTAAGTCCGCGGGTGACAGCTAACCTTCATGTGGAAATAGCGTTGCTTTCACACTTGCATATTTGTTTTTCCCTTTTCACGGGCTTTCTCTTTTGCCTATTACTTCATCATCTGCTCCTAAATTTCTTCACTTTTCAGATTTTCAACTTGTTCCCTGCAACCCCACTTGGGTTTTTCTCTCTGTTAGCTCTCTCTGCCCAGCTTCTCTGTGTTCTTCTGCTCTGTCTTCATGGGTTGCTGCTTTAGTGCCAGAATCAAAGCTGAGAGCCCTCCACGCAATGGTAACTTTGCTGCATGTGTTCTATTCTCTTATCCCCCCTTTTCTGTAAAGTTTTGATCTGATTAGTTTGTTCTGGATCGAGTTTTGAATGCCCCTATTTCTCTCTCTGTGTGTGTAAGTGTATGATTTGGATTGGGGCTAAATATGGGTGCTTGTTTTGGTTGCTTCAGTAATGGTAGGAAAACAATTTATGGGGTTTTTTATTTTTCTGTCTTTTTTGAGTGAGACTTGCTTTAATTGTCATGTGCTTGTCTGGTACTTCTGCTTGTGAGTTTTGGTATATAGTATTTATAAATGGAACCATAGTATTGTTTTATGGCACAGGATTATGGAAATTTGTGAAAAAGTTTTTGAAGATGTAAATTACCTAATTTGGAAATTTGCAAGATCCATTCCTTTTATTAGGATTTTCCCACTGTCTTCAATTTCAATCTTGCTTTGTTTCACTTGTTAAAAACAAATCTGGGTTGAGAATGCTGGGGGGACTAAGCTAGCTTATGTAATTTCTGAAGGGTTTGGTCTTTTCATTCATGTTAAATGTAGTGTATAATTGGTAAAAAAAAGTGTTGTCCTTTCTCTGCACCCTGATCCAGGTCTTTCTGTTCAAGGATAAGCTGAGTTAGTAATTAGATTAGAGTGGTTATATATGGCACTGAAAGTGGATCCATTTTTTCTTTTGACATGTGCAGGTTTGAGTTCAAAGGATGGTAACAAAGAAGAGTATGGCTCAAATGGTCAAAGCACAGCCTCAACTCCCACTACTGTCCCTCAAACTCCTCGGACCGAGGGTGAGATCTTGAAGTCCTCCAATATGAAGAGCTTCACCTATAGTGAGCTAAAGATTGCTACAAGGAACTTTCGTCCTGATAGTGTGGTGGGTGAAGGTGGATTTGGTTGTGTATTTAAAGGTTGGATTGATGAGCAGACACTTGCACCGGTTAAACCAGGGACTGGAAAGGTCATTGCTGTGAAGAGGCTTAACCAAGAAGGGTTGCAAGGACACAGTGAATGGTTGGTGAGTGTCATTTAATAGAGCTTATGAAAATGTCCAATTAGAATAATGGGATGTTTTTAGGAATTTCTCCTTTTGTAATATATGTAGCAAATAGTTAGTATTTTAGATAATTTCTTCTTTTGATGTAATGTAACTAATTAGCCTTTTGCTATAGACAGAAATCAATTACCTGGGGCAGCTGCATCATCCTAATCTTGTGAAACTGATTGGTTACTGCTTAGAGGATGACCAACGGCTTTTGGTATATGAGTTTATGACCAAGGGCAGTTTGGATAATCATCTATTTAGGAGTAAGTTATTGATTTTCCTTCAAGTTTTTTCCCTATGGGGTGGCATTATATTTAGTATCTTAAACACCTCCAACTATCACTTACTATTTTTTCTTTTTGGATCAGGGGGTTCTTACTTTCAACCACTTTCTTGGAACATCCGTATGAAGGTTGCTCTTGATGCTGCTAAGGGTCTTGCGTATCTTCACAGTGATGAAGCAAAAGTGATATATCGAGACTTCAAAACCTCGAATGTATTGCTTGATTCGGTAAGCAAATCTCATCTCATTGACCTTACAATTTACTAGTCTGTCATACTGGCTTTTCTAACATTCCTTTTTGTTGATGACAGAGTTATAATGCAAAACTTTCTGACTTTGGCTTGGCAAAGGATGGACCGGCAGGTGATAAGAGCCATGTTTCTACAAGGGTAATGGGCACATATGGCTATGCTGCTCCTGAATATATGGCCACAGGTACCTAAGTTTGTAGAGTACTTTAAGGTTATTACTAGAAAGAAAAAACCTTATGTTCTTTTTCAAACCAGAATGCAGCTTTTTATCTTCTTTTCCCCCCTATATTAGCAGGTCACTATTGCCCCCCACTGCACATTACATCCTACAATCATAGCTTGCATTTTACTACTCCGGTCTTCAATATAAGCAAAAGTTAACTAATTCAGACTAATTAAGAAAATATTAGTTGAGCTCATTAAAATTTCTCAAACATACATAAAAAAAGTGAACTGCATTTCGTAAACTATCCTTCCTAATATTTATTGCAAAGTGGATCATTTGAAAGAAAATTTAAATTAAATAGGGATATTGTGGGAATACTAGCATTTAATAGGGTGAAGGTAGTTAGATTTTGTTTATATTTGAGACCAACAAAATTGAATTTTGAGTTGCTTATATTTGAGACTGGAGGGAATACTAGACTAACATTTGGACCTAAAGGCTCTTGAATTTTTTATGACATCTATCATCAGTTGACTAATTTAAAAATAAACAAAAACAAAAAAGACATATCATCATCCAATGTAAACTGAACTGTATTTAGTTGTCACTTGCTCTCAACTGTGCAACTCATATCTAGAAAGCCAACTTGACTCCCAGTTTTCACTTCTGATCTGATTTTAAATTTCCACCTTGTCTTTTTGTGAAGGTCACTTGACAAAAAAGAGTGATGTATACAGCTTTGGGGTTGTTCTTTTGGAAATTATGTCCGGTAAACGTGCACTTGACAACAACAGGCCATCTGGGGAACACAATTTGATTGAATGGGCAAAACCTTACCTCAGCAGCAAGCGCAGGATCTTCCAAGTTATGGATGCTCGTATCGAGGGCCAATACACATTGCGCGAAGCAATGAAAGTGGCTAACATTGCAATTCAATGTCTGTCTGTGGAACCAAGATTCAGACCAAAAATGGATGAGGTTGTGAAAGCATTGGAGGAACTTCAACGTTCTGATGATACAGCTGGAGTAGTTGGAAGCTCTAGAGATCACACTGTCAAAAGGAATGGTCATAGCTCAGGCTCAAGCAGCAGTGGCCATAAACAACATAGAAGTAAACAACGTGAAACAACATACTAGTAAAAATGAATCTAGTGGCCATATGCTTCTGCTGTTGAGTTGGCATATTGTATATCATGATGAACTTAAGCAGTCTTAAGATATCTGATTATTGTACAGATTTTGATTTGAGTAATATCATTGAAATTTTCAATTCTTCCAATCTTTCTTCCCTTTTCAGCTCAACTATCATCTTAGTGTGTGTGTGTGTGTGACAAAATTTTAATGAAAATTGTATCAACACACTCACTATAATGTTGCTCTAGAGGCTGGAGGCTGGAGTTCTTTTCCTTTTATTTTGTGAATGCTGGAGTTCCTCTTTAGAGATGATGCTTTTATAGTTTGATTAACTTTTGGCTAAACGTCAAAATTGATTTCAGTATAAATGTGTTTTTGTTGTGCAATATCAGAGCTATCCTTGGGAGCCGGGTAAAACCTTTATGGTTATGAGTGACAAAGCTCCCTCAAAGTTAATGCAATTGCATACCAGGCTCGAGATGTGAGATCACTGGTTAAGTTGGAACTAGCCCCTTACCTATGTGTGTTTGGTTTGAGGTTTAAAATTAACCAAACTCATATTTAGATTTCTCAATACAATTATTCGTAGATTGAAAACATGAGTTTATCAGTTTAGAACATTAAACCTAACATCCTTAACTTAATCATACAAGGCAATTATTATATTACCCCATACATGTTTATCTATTGTCTTCTTTATGGTGAAATATGTTTTTGGTTAATAAAACCAATTATGGTTTTTGGTTCTTATAATCCCTTAAAATATAAATTTTTCAAAAACATATGACAATTTTTTGGTTTGCCATATCACTAATATACATTTTTTTTTTTTCAAAATTTTAGATTTTGGTATTAGGCATCAAAATTCACTTATTTTATCCATGATTAATACTAACATGATAAATATTGATTTCAGTAATTCAGTATAACATTAATTATCATAAAAGTAGAAAAATCATGATAAAATGTGACAATTTTTCTTAAAATATTGATTTCAGTATAAAATTATTCTATTGTACTAAGTATATGAATGCTATAATATTTTTTAAAAATATAGTGATCAAATTATCTAAAAATATATAAAATATACTTATTTAGGGAAAAATATTGAACTCATTCAGCTACAAAGGAAATTTAAATTAATAAAAAATTGTAATTAGAATTTTAATAATTTCAATTACTTATAATTCAAGAGAGGAAGAGAAAATAATTTATAATAGACAATGTTAAGTAAGTTGTTAAAATGAGAGGAATTGACAATGACAATCTAAAAAGTTTGAACATAAAAGAGAAATGTTAAAATTCTCTCTCAATATTTGTCATTTAAAATTCTCCTATTTATCATAAAAAATCCTCCTATTTGTCATTTGGAATTCTTTCTTCTACTAATTATAACACATGAATTCTAGTAATTTTAAATTTCTCTAATCAAACACAAGGTTAAGGTTTTTGTTTGAACATGAAAATATTATCAATATAAATTAAAGAATTAATATCAATATTTAATTGAATAAATTATTTAAAAATAATTAACATTGGTTTGATTTTTTTTTATACTAACATTGGTTTGATTTTAATTTAGGGAAAATTACACTCACCTCCCCTAAGGTTTGTCTAAATAACAAAGACCTCCCCTCTAGTTTTTAAAATGCAGAAACCTCCCTTCCCATTGACACTGAGGATTATCTAGGGATATTAACGAGGTGAAACAAATTATACACTACTTGCATCCATACTTACTAGAATTATAGCTACCCATACGGGTAAAAGATATTCACGAGTATCCATTAATATTTAAAAATTCAAAATTTATAGAAAAAAAGAGAGAAAATGACCTATAATATATTATGATATCATATTATATTAATTTTATACAATATAAATAAAAATTATATAATATTATTACAAGTTAATGTATTGAAAATATTATTATAAAATAATAAAATTAAATTTTATCTCATCATAAAATAATAAAAAAATTAATATTTTATCATATTTAATAGAATATATATTTTAATGACTATGCGGATACCCGCGGGACGAGTAATATAATATTTGTCTCCTCTCATTTAATAATATGTGGGTACTAGTTGCTGGTATATAGATAAATATCCACAAGTACGAGTTTTTTTTATCATATCACTTTAGATAAGGGAGGTGAGTGCATTTCAAAAACTAGAGGGGAAATATTTATTATTTAGACATACCTCAGGGGAGGTGAGTGCAATTTTCCCCTTTAATTTAATATGAAGTTTCATTTCATGAAAAATTAATATAAGAAAAAGATATATATAATTTTCTTGTCAATGCAATTGTAATTAGGAATACACATGGTGAAAAAAAAATTGCAATATGATAAAAGAATTTGTGGAATTCAAGAATTAGAAATGGGTTTGAGAAAAAAAGGGCACGAAGGGAGGGTTTAAGACTTTAAGCCGAAGGGGTTTGGATTTGGTTCCTGTTCGTTCTTGCTTCGCTTTCCATTATCTCCTTTTGTGGAAGAGAACTGAAAGCAGCAAGAGCAACAATGATGGCGCTACTTCAGCACTGTTCGGTGCCCCTCGCACGTGCGTTGCGCCCTCCACCTCGCACACGTGCCATGGCCTTTGCATCCTCTTCCCCTCGCACCAACTCTAACTCTCAGGTTCTCCTTGGCTTATCCGAGAAGGACCTCCAACAACTTGCCCTTGACTTGGGTCAGGTAAATTTATTCTCTTTTCCCATATTCCTTCATTTTTGCATGATATCATTGGACTGAAAACAACACAACAATAAGGTGTTTGAATTTCTTAACTTTTTGGTGGATTTTTTTCTTTCTCTTAGCAAGGCTTTAGGGGGAAGCAACTTTATCATCTTATATACAAGAGGAAGCTCAGAGAAGTTCAGGATTTCATTCAGTGTGGGTATACTTTGACTTAAAAATCTTTTTTGTCCCTCTTTCTTTTGTGTTTTATTGTTTTTTATTAGAATTGTGTGGGTTGAAACTTAACATAGCAACGTGGTCCCTTTATGGTTTGCTTGCATTGCAGTGCCTCAGGCATTTAGGAATGATCTTGAGGAAGCTGGATGGAAGGTGGGGCGATCTCCTATTTTCCAAACTGTCACTGCTGCTGATGGAACTGTTAAGGTATAAGATTTAATCACAAATTCACAATTCAACTGTCCTAATGTTGTTGTCTTTAATTTATTGATTATATTTTAGCTTTTAAGTTTTTTTTTCTTTTTGATGATTTATTGTTGTTTCAGTGACCATCTTATATTTTGAAATGTCTTCACACAAACACAATTTGATTGCTTGGACTGTGTTTTGAATTGTTTCAGCAATGATTCAAGCTTTTTCTTTTGGTGTTTACTTAGTATTTGCAAAATGTTGAATATTAACTTGCTCTTTAATGAATGTGATTGTTGATGTTTCCTTGATTTCTTGCATTTTTTTGGTTGGCATTTGATTTTGCAGTTGTTGTTAAAGTTGGAGGACAATAGATTGATTGAAACTGTTGGTATTCCAGTTGAAGATGATAAAGGTTCTGTTCGCCTCACAGCATGTGTCTCATCACAGGTCTTTCACTGAGTCCTGATTCCTGAATCATTGAATAATTAGTTGTTGTTTTCCTTTGCTGAAATATTTATATAGCTGATAGGAAACTGGTTTCTGTTTATGTGAAAATCTGTGCTGATGTTTTCCACTATTTTGTCATGGCCATTTGTTGTTTGGATATTTAGGTTGGTTGTCCTTTACGTTGCTCTTTCTGTGCCACTGGGAAAGGGGGCTTTTCAAGGAATCTTCGGAAACATGAAATTGTTGAGCAGGTTTGTTTAATACATCATCTATGTTCATACATTAGAGCAGTTTGATGTTAGATTTCATGCATGGTCTGTGAGATAGCTGCCTAATGCAATTGAGATTAATTTAAAAGAAACGGAGGAGATAAAAGACAACAAAGGAAAAAGATCCAATAAAGGAATTGCAAGAGGCTTTGGGTCATTCTCATTGTTTTTGGAATTGCAAATGTTCTGAAGTAAGCTCAACCTTATTCACTACAAAACAGGGATAAAATGTTTCTTATGTGAACAGGTCTTGGCCATTGAGGAGGTCTTCAAGCGCAGGGTGACAAACGTAGTGTTTATGGGAATGGGTGAACCAATGTTAAACCTGAAGGCAGTCCTTGAAGCACACCAGTGTTTGAATAAGGTGAATAAATGACAATGATATGTGACATTATTTCCATTTCAAATGCTTACTCGTAATTGTAACTGTACTCTATTAAATTGAGAGGTCAAATCTTCAACTATTCTCTTAACTTGATTAACATTATCATTTAAACTGTGGGATTGCTGATGACTGTCACAGAATTTGATGCCATGTTAGTAATGTTAGATTCTCTCTGTAATGGATCAAGTATTTTACATAATACATTATCTTTTATTGTGGAGGAGGGACAAGGAATGTGTTTGTTTGGAAATTTTCTGTACTTTCTTTAAGTCACATGCAAATGCATGTGTAATTTATCTTTAATAGAAGTACATACATGCAATAAAATTATATGCATGCATATGCTCTCTCCATCAAAACTTCAAGAAATCATTCTATCAGCGTAATGTTTGTTTGATCTTATTTCACTTTTTATATTTTGTTGTTATAGAGTAGATAAGAAGTTTTACATGTAAGTATGCTTATGTTGGATCTCGGATGTGTTTCTTGTAGGATATACAAATTGGCCAAAGAATGATGACCATCTCCACCGTGGGGGTTCCAAATACAATAAAAAAGCTGGCTTCTCACAAACTTCAATCCACTTTAGCTGTGAGGTAATTACCCTTGATGTGAATGAAATTTTTATTTATGAGTTTATGAATAAGACTAGAGGTAGTACAATGCTCTCTTTTTATCGTTTATCTTTTTGCCCCCTTTTTTAGTAGAATGCACTGGCAATCACTTGCGTAACTGCTACATCCACCAGCTCCTTAAAAAAAAAGCTATTCCATGTGGACTACTTGGGTTGGTGGCTGTTTAATTTCATACGGTCTTTTAGTGGATTCTTTCAAACTCATACATGTATATGATTCTCTTTTCAGTATATGATTTTTCTTTTGTATCTTGCATCAGCTTGCATGCTCCTAACCAGAAACTTAGGGAGACAATTGTTCCAAGTGCAAAATCCTATCCATTGGATGCACTTATGAAAGACTGCAGCGAATACTTACGTGAAACAAGCAGACGGGTTTCCTTTGAATATGCACTTTTAGGTACAGAAAGTTTCCTACACATAACTTGTTCCTCATTGTGTAAAAAGGTTAATGAAATTCTTATAAGGTATGTTGTACTTTCATGGCATTATGTTTGAGCAGCTGGAATCAATGACAGAGTAGATCATGCAGTAGAACTTGCTGAACTACTCCATGAATGGGGCCCTGGTTATCATGTCAACCTGATACCATTTAATCCAATAGAAGGCTCTGAGTATCGGCGTCCTTACAGGAAAACAGTATGATAATTTTCTTATTTTTCGGTCATTTCAAAAATGATTTACTTAATGGCTTGAGTTATTCAATTAGTTTGGAATGTCTAATCCAAAGCTCCTCATTTGGTAGGTACAAGCATTTGCTGATGCTTTGGAGTCCTCTAAGATAACTGTCAGTGTACGCCAAACCAGAGGACTGGATGCAAATGCAGCTTGTGGTCAACTACGGAACAATTTCCAAAAAACTCCTTTGGTCACTGACTCTGACAATCAGGAATCCCAGCTGCCAAATGAGGATCTTGCAGTTGCCTGTTGATTGCATAGTTTCTTGGTTGTTTATGTTATCAACATCAGCTTATATACCATAGAGCAACAAGTTTGCAGTAAACAGTTGGTGAGATATTTGATGAACTAAAGACTCTGAGCATAATCTCTATTACCAATTATGAAGTGATGGAGGTGTTTGCTGTTGCTGCATCTGTTAAAATATCTACTTTCTTGCCATCAGAGAAATGTGGAGAGGGATCTATTTGGTTGTTGGCAATATTGCTGGAGCATGCAGGCTAGGGATATAAGTCTCTGCATTCTTTGGCATCTAAGAGGAACTTCATAAGGAAGAACCTAACGGGTTAGAAGTAAAATTAAGTGATGAGGACTTGGGAGTTCATCTTGTGCGTGTAGGAGAGAAATTTTCCCATGTATTGGACCCCTTATGCAGGATATGTATTTATTTAGTAACTATATTGATCTAGCTTGTAAAATCTGACTGTTGTTAATTTTTCTTGTTAGAGTATTTTTTTATTGTTGATTTGTTGTTAAATCTTAACTGTTCTTGAATTCATTTGTCTTTTCATAGTACATGAAAGATATATCCTACATGACATTTTGAACTTACAATATCATATAATAAAAATTAAATTAAATAATAAATGTTAAAAAATTAATTATATGGATATAGTTAATTTCGAGGTGTAAATGTTTTGTTCCTTATAATTAATTTTGAAAAAAAAATTGCATGAATTTGTTCTCTGAAAAATTTCACAAACAGAAAATTAAATTGCAAAAATTGTGTCAAATGGAACATCATGAGGTTGAGGGAACAAATTAACTTCGCACATCCCAGTTCCTACATCTTCAGAACACTGTACCAGGGTTGGTTGTACTTTTTGAAGTTAGAAGAAGTAACTCATTTCCACAGTTACAACATCTGGGCCTTGGGTGCAAGAAAGACGCAAAGGAATGACACGACGAAACTCTTTTCACGGGCTAAGACCTAGACGATTTCATCTTCTCCCTCAAACCAGAATGCTTTCTCCTAAGTCTCTTCTTCCCCGATCAAATGTCTTTCCTTACACACTGAAACTTCAATTTTAAACCCTAGGTCTCAAATGGGGGGAATTTAATTGTAATTGTGTTTTAATTAAATTATAGTTATGTATTAATATGATAAAAATCATAAACGAAGGTTGTGGTGTAATGTAATTGCCACATCATGATGATTAAAGCTGACTAGACATGCCTAATCAAAGCTCCGTTTGCCACGTTAGTGAAAAATATAACGATGTTAACGTCATGGACTAAAGTTAGGTGATTTCAGAACATGATAGACTCAATCTAATGATTTTAAAGTTTAGGAACTAAAACCGAATTCGGGTCAAACTTTACGGACTAAAAACATATTTAACTCCAAATTTAATAATGTGACTCTACATCTACGTACATAACATGATTTTTTTTACTTGAATTAAACTTTTTAGTATGTGTTTGGATGGAGGTTTATAAACTTCAACAAATTTCTTCAAGTATTATTTTATTATTATTTATCATATGGCAACCAAATAGTTACAACCTTTTTTAAGTGAAAATTGTGCACCACATGTAGTGTAAGATTTTACTAATCCACCGTAGCATTCACCTAAAAACATATGTTAAAAGACTTCTTTTATTTCTCAAGCTCTCATTACTAATCCACCGTACAATTCCGAGAACAATTGTTGTGTTTCTCTCTTAATTATTTATTAATTATCATTAATTAGTCACTCTGAATGATCCTAAGAGGACCAAATCTTTTATTTTATCTCATTGTAACCTATGAGGTTTGCTAAAATGGAAAAAAAAAATATATTTTAGATTGGATGAACCTCAAGAGATTTGAAACAAAAAAAATCTTTAAGATAAGAGTGGCATTAAACACTTTGAAAATCCTCACCATGTGTTGAAGATTAGATATCCTTGTGATTTAAAGGGGAACAGGTATAATCTTTATGTGATTGTTTACCCTTTATCTCTTTTAATTTCCTATATATATTTCTAACAAGGGATTCAATTGTATGTCTTAAGAGAAAATGTTTTATAAAAAGTTTTAAAAATTCTAGGTGTTAAAACCATTTTCAAATAAAACATAATGCATTTTTTAAACACAACAACAAACTTGCTTGTTATGTGTATAGGGATGGAAATAGTTAGTCATTTTTTGGGGCCTACAACCTAGCATGTATCAAGCCTAGGTTGTGGACTGATTCATTTAATAAATCAAGACCAGTCTTTTTTAAAAGCCCATATAACTAAACAAGACAAGCTTTAGGTCATCCAATAAGCCTTTTAAGCATATTAGGTCGGCCTATGTAAATAACTATAAATAAAATAGTAATAATTTTTCTATATTGATATTATTGTTTTTGTTACAAGAGGTCTGAGGCAAAAAATAAAAGACTATTTTTTTGTTACAAGAAGGTCCAAGACAAAAAAAATGAATAACACCTAATTCTTTGTCCTAAACTAGTCCCAATAGAATCTTGCCATAACATAAGTTTGCACCCATTTGGAGGGTCTACAAAGGTGTGTGACCCCGTATCAAGAGAACGAACATAACTAGCTAGCCAAACAACTATGAACATTCCCTCCCTGTAATAATGTGTGATTTGGACATTCCAATCTCTCCTCAACTAGCTTGAAATTTGTTCTTAAAATGGTCCCATACGGATGACCTTTTTCTTTTCTCCCAGGTATTGGTATTATTATAATGATTTTTATTATAATATCATATTTATTAACTTATTTAAAATAATGTTTTACATTATTTGAATACATTGTTATAAATCAGACTTTTAAACAAACTTTCAAGCCAATTTAATTTTTTAAATAGGCTATAGGCTAAATCATAAAATAAAGCATATATCATTTAAATAGGCCAATCTCAGGAAATACATTTAGGAGGTAGGTCATGCTCGAGCCTAGACAATCTAACTCGACTTAGCCTATTTCTACCCCTAGTTGTGTCTACATAGTCTTATCTAGAGTTGGCAATTCGAGCTATCCGGCTCGGCCCGACTTGATGCGGGTAGCGGACTTTTTTATCGGGTTGAGCTAAAAAACTTGGAAGTTATTCGGACATCTAAATAAGTATCTGAGCCCTACATTTTGCGGGTAGCCCAGTTTTTGCGGGCTACCCGGCTTTTTGTGGATTTTTACTAGTAGCGGGCTTATCGGACTGGACTAAAACCAGGGAGTAATTCGTGCTTCTAAGTTAGTGCTCGAGCCTACATTTTTGTGGGCTCTTGCAGACCAGCTCGGTCGGGCTCACTCATTCTACCGACTCTAGTCTTATCACAATTTTTTTCAAAACTATGATTTGTTTTTCACAAAAAAAAATTTAGGAATACCACTTGACCCCATTTTTTTTTGTTTTCATGTGGTTTAATATTATTTTCCATTAGTATCTAAAAAATATACTGAAATGAAAATTTAATTTTTTAAATTAAAAAATTAATTAATGTATAAAGTTTTAAAAATCCAAAGTTACACATTAATCGTAATCATAATATATAAATCAAAAGTAAAATATCAAGCCTAAAAAATTATATTTACAATAGATTAAAATCCAACTATTAGTTTTTTTATTAGAATTAGAAATAAAAAAGCTTACCACCATATTATTTAGGTTATTATTTTAAAAAAAGTTGACGCGAGCCTAGAAATTTCAATTCGTTTTCTATTCCACTACTACTTGGTAATTGGTAGGACAAAAATAAAAAATATATAATTAATAATTAAATATTCAGTCACCAGAACGGTGCGTTCTGATTTGTCTCTCTCTCTATAGTCTCTAGGGTTTAAACTTTAAAACAGGTTCTCGCTCTCGGAGAAAGAAAGAAAAACACGTTGCTTTCTTTTCAATTCTCTTCTTCCTCGTACGAACTTGGAAGGTTTCCTTGTGATCACTCAAGGTAATATTCCCATTCCTCAGCATCTTTCGATCACTGTTTTCTTTTAATCGCTGCAAACAAAGAAACCACATTCGATTTTTAAGTATTTTGCGACGATTGTTTTTGATAATTTTAACGTTAATGTTAGGGTTAGGGTTAGGGTTAAGGTTAAGGTTAAGGATGCGGAGGAACAGTCCAGGATACTACAGTCCTCCTCGGAGAGGATATGGAGGCAGAGGACCTAGTAGGAGGGGATACGGTGGAGGCAGGCGCAGGGAAAACAACAACGGAAGCCTTTTGGTTCGGAACATTCCCCTTGATTGCAGAGCCGAAGAGCTTCGTGTTCCCTTTGAGCGGTTCGGACCTGTTCGTGATGTCTACATACCAAAGGATTATTACTCTGGGTGAGCAAGCTTCATGAACCACAATGCCTAAATTAAATTGTGATTTTTGTTTTGTTGTGTGATGTTATGTTTGTGTTTTTCAGATTGGTGAGGAATTGACTAGTTAATCTTTTTCAGGGTGTCCAAGTGCTGGGTGGGGGATGTTGTGTCTTGATTTCAATTAAATCTTTTCTTTTTTAAAATATTTGATTTTTGGATTGTGAATTGATTTTGGAATGGTTTGTCAGGGGGTATGTTGGTTTGAAATTGAAGTTAAAACAAGACCAAGCCAAACATTTGAAGATGAGATCTACTCACTCTTTATAACATGTTGGTCCCCAAGTGTATTAATGTTCATACCAAGAGAAACTATATAATTAGACAACACAATATCAATACGAGTTGATGCAAGCTTGGTCAGTTCTTGTCCAATTGAAGACTTCCTGAGGAGGTTTTTTTAGTTTATGTTGTGGGGAGCTTTGAATTCCAAGTGCTTCTTATAAATACAACAAGAATGTTGAAGAATTTTCCAAGTCACTACTTCTCTTTTACTTCTTGAATGTAAAGAAAAGGCTGCTAGCGGCTTTAAATAATATCAGCGTCCACTGGTGTGAATATGTCTCAGAGAGCCATAAATAAGTTGTCTAGAGAAAGCTATACTTAGTAATGTGTGATTTGAGGTGGTTACTGGGGTATGCAAAGTCTTCCTAGTCAGCATATTCTGCAATCTGTCTCTGCCAATGTTTTTTCTAGCAGTGTTAGAATGAAGCTCCACTTTTTTCCCCATACAGAGAAACCCCGAGGCTTTGCATTTGTGCAGTTTGTGGATTCTTATGATGCCTCAGAGGCCCAGTACCATATGAACAGACAGATTTTTGCTGGAAGGGAAATATCTGTAGTTGTGGCTGCAGAGACAAGAAAAAGACCAGAGGAGATGCGCCATAGGACTAGAGTCAGGTATTTCTTTTGCTTTCTCTGCGTTGTCTGCCCCTATCATATAACTGATTGCAAAACTGACTTTTAGCTTTACTATTTCCCTTTAAATATATTCCTATGGTTTTGTATTTTACAGAGGACCAGCGAGCTATGGGGGGCAAAGGTCTTCTTATTACGGTAATACAATTTTTTTTTTAAAATTGCATTAACTTTTTGAAGTCTATACTCTATACTATACCATACTTCTTCCTAACTATTGCTGGAGGGTTTTCCTGTATTATAGATGTAAAATCTGCTCCAATTAAAATTGTAATGCATTTTATTCTTCTTCCAGATCCAGATTATAACTTTTGTCCTTGTCGGGTGAATATGAGAATGAAATGATAGTTTGAGAGATGGATGTTTTATCTGATTGAATTGATAATCTGATCATCTTTTCTTTGTTTCTAAGAAATATTGTTTACTTAGTTGTCTTCAAGAATTGCTTCTTTGTCCTGATACCGTCCCATGTAATGAAGCCAAATAGGTTATTCTAGAGTCTAGACCTTTGCTTATTATTTAGAATGGGTGGATTTAATCTCTGTTTTGTTCTAATCTGATGTATAATAACAACGGTACTATTTTTTCATATATAATACCATATCCAGACTGTGTATCCTTGAGTTTTCTTATCATATTGATGCTATTAATTGTCAGGATTGCTGGTCCTATATGAAACTTTTTTATGTTTCTAAAAGCTAATTTGGTTAACTTACTGATTCTAGTTAACTTACTGAAAAGTGCAAACCATATAAAGTATAAGGACTTGAAGACTTTTTTTTGTTTGAGTGATGGATCTCATAATGATTGTTATGATGGGGATCTGGATACTGCTAGCTTACTAAGTTGGTATTGGTGACAGCCAATTTCTCATAATGCTGTTTTAGCTCATTTTGTTAGTCATGACTCAGGCTTGTATTGCTAGTTTCAAAGAGTGTGTGTGTAGGTACCGTGCCTCAGGACATACATTTCATTTGTTCTGACTCCCATTTTGCCTCTTAGATTTTGGCGAGTCATTTAAATAATGTGCTAAATAGGTTCCACTTTTTAGTGTGATACAAAATTTCCACGCAGTGTGTTAAATTTTGAATTTATAACCATTTGTTTCACTGCTTTGCATTTCTTATCAAGACTAGTGACTCTTGTTCACCGTTATGTCAAATCCATCAGGGCGTTCCCGATCTCGCTCAATACCAGATCACGCTCACCACCTTATCACTCCGGTTCTAGAAATCGATATCGCTCAAGGCAAGTTTCTTTTTCTGTGTCTTCATTTTATAGTCAACTGAATTACTGAAGCATGTAAACATGGTTGTGAATTGATATTTACCAGGTCCTTTTCTCCTGTTCCAAGACGGCAAATGGAGTACTCAGTTTCCCCTAGAAGGCAAGCAGAGCACCCTAGATCACCTAGAGGTCCTCCTGGAGAGCGAGATGATGATCATAAGCGCAGGTCATATTCTCCAGCTTATGGCAATGGTGGGGATCAGAATCAAAGCAATGGATATGCTGAGTGAGTTCATCCATTTTCTGTTAGCTCTTTACTTGATTTTGCCACCCCGTCCCCCTCTATCTTGGGTTGTGTGTTTATGCTATATTCTGTAAAAAGGAAATCTATATACAAGTCTGAGGCTGATCGAGGCCAGTGGAAGTCATCCCTACATAGAGCATCAAGGTCACCAATTGGATTCTAGATCAAGGTCTCCGGATATGTCACCCAGACGTGGAAGATGAGGTAAAAAATTTTTAGAGTAGGATTTTGTCCATCAGGAGATTGATTCCTCCTTTGGTTTGAATTTGTTTGTTTCAATGGTGTTTTTGTCATGCTGGTTGTAGGTGGTTTGCAATGTGCTGCTGGGCTCATGTACAATTCCTCCACGTTATGGTGATATTTACAAAAACTTGTAGTCTGCTTAAAGTTCCAGTATATGATGGATGAATGTATAATATTCAGATTTGTTACGGATGTGCGGCTTTTTGGACATTCTGAACCTACTTAGTAGAACTTACACCTCGACTAATGAATTGTTTTGAGCTTGTTTTTTAATTTGCCAAACACCCTTTTAGCATGATTTGAATTTAAGTGCTGCATTAAAAGGACATACTACCGATAATTTTCCCATTGTTTCTTACTTTTCCATAAGATGAATTTATTACTCCTAAAAATGGATATGATACCCATAAGTTTACTTTGTAAGCCGAGGGGAACTTGCCTGATCTGCATTTGCATAATTAAAAAATGTTTGCATGTACTTTGCTTTCAAGATCTTGGCATATCTTAAATTTGAATCACTGCACCCTAGTGGCTCTTGATTATGCTCTCAACGATGGAAGTAAGATGCCTCGGCGATCATGGTGAGATAAAGTAGCTTTCTCCATTAATTCAACATCTTTCTAGATCTAAGTAAGGCTTCCCCTCCTATAGTTTTTTTTTTTTTTGAAGCTGAACATTCGCACCCATAATGTTACTGGATTTACAATCTAGTAGGGCCAGTTTCTCTCCAAATATCGAGAAAACAATACGATTTATTAACTGCACAATTTCAATCCTCCATCAGCAAACCGACTACAAAGTTTCTGGATGAAAAGGAATATGTCTCTTTGGTTTGACGTTAGAACAGCGTAAAATATGGAATTGATTTTAAATTATTTTCATTTAATTTGTTTCATAAAATCATTTAGCTCAGTTTTTACTATTATGTGACGCCAAAAAAAAAGCTACGACAAATGAACACTAAGTGTTGTGTACGATATGAATAAAAATTGTCATCTCATGTGTGGAGTCATTTTATTTGGTTTGCTAGTTTATGAAATGATTTAGGACCAATTTGGATGAATTTCTAGAAAAGGACTTATTGGAAAAGAAAATAGAATAAATTAAAAAGATAAAATAAATTTATTTTATTTTATAAGTTGAATTTAGTTACATATGAATAAGTTAAATAAGTGAACTTTTGAAAAAGGTTGAATTGTAAAAATTAATTTCAACTTATAAGTTTAAAACTTATGAGAGAAGTTGAATTAATTTTTTCTTATTAATTTATTCTACTTTTTCTCCCATAAATCCTTGTAGAGATTTTATTCAAACTAACTCTTAATTTTCCTTTTTTTTCTTTCACTTGTACTCATCATAATTTAAGACCAATGTCAAACTTGCTTGTTTTGATAATGAAACCCCGTTTATACCCTCAAAATTGAGGTTACGTGCTTTAAGTAGTTAGATATTATTTAGGCTAATCTCCATTTTAAATTGCTTATACCATAATGAAGAATAAAGTTCAACAGAAATTTCTAGTTGACTTAGTGACTAAGTATATTTCCTTTAATTTTTTTCAATAAGAAAAATAAACATATCTAATACTTAAACTCAATAGAAATTAAAAATAAAAAAATTACTCAAAAAGTAAATATGTTTAATAACTTAAAAAATATTCTTTAATATGTTTAAGTAATTATGATTATTAAATAAAATGTATTGTCAAGTATTCATTTAATGCTGGTTTATAATAAATATTTATAACTTCATTAAAAATATCAACACATGTTAGGTTGAGTTTATGCTGAAAAAAGAAACTGGAATCATGCCCACTAAATATTTCTTATGGAGCAAATTTATTCACAGCTGAGCAATACCCATTTTATAATACAAAAAACATTTGTAAATTCTTGTACGCATAAAATGTGTATTCCCACTAGCAGCCGCTGTGGTTATTATACAAGTCATCTCGGAAACCAATAGGAAAATGGGAACAACGTGGAATAACGTCGAAGACTATAAGGTGGGTGATCATTTTCACTTGTTTTTTTGTCTTTTTTTGGTTAAAGTTAAACACTTCACTCTTTCCATTGTTACTTTACCAGAAACAAATCACATAGAGGTTACTTTCACTTGATCATCCACGTAGGTATCTTTGACTATTACGGTTTCTTTCTTCGATATAAACCAAAACCAGGGAAAACTTCTTCTATTTCATTTACATTTTCATCATTCAACTTTCAGAGAGAGAAATGGCAATTGGGTTCATGGAGGTTCTGCTGGTGAAAGCAAAGGGTCTTCAAGAAACTGATATCTTTGGTACATTTTCTTTTCCAATTTATGTTTGCATTGCGCTTTTGCTCAGATTTCAACATTTTCTTATTCTAAAAATGGGATTTTTCTGCGTTGATTATAACAATTCCTGGTTTCTCTTCTGATCTGGCTCCCCAATTCCTTGAGTCCAGTTTATTTAACCTTAATGGACTCGAGGAATTACCATGATGGATTTTTTTCCTCTTGATTAGTAGTTCTTCTCTTTCTTTCAAAACAATGGGGAATGAAATGGTCAAATATATGCAAGTTTTATCATCCTTCTCTATTTGCTCTGTTGATGTTGACTCTAAAAAGGCGCTTCTTTTTTTTTTTACTTTTTGTTGTCAATCTGTTTTGTTTGTTGATAGCTCGTATGGATCCGTATGTTCTGTTGCAATACAAAGGTCAAGAGCGCAAGAGCAGTGTATTCATGGTTAGTTCTATTGCTCATTTTCTGAGAATTTCATATAGTATTAACAATCATGATTGGAAAGGCTTAATATTAAATAATTACTTTGTGGGGTGTGCTTTTCTTTTCTGGCATCATAGAACTTGTCACCAATTACCATGATTGCCTCCTACTGTAGCTGTAATGTAGAGGATAACTGAATGGTGTTTCACATGCCATTGATAGATATCATGTCTTAGACTATGTTTTAGAAGTACTCAGATTAGGCCAATGTAGTTCATGATTCACTGGACTCACCAAACTAAAAGTTGAATTGTTCAAAGATAGTAGTTTATCTCCCCAGAGGACTACAAGGATCAGTATAATATTTGATACACACATGGACTCAGATTTAAATTCTTCTTTAAAACTTGTGTAGTTCATACAAGACTTGCATCCAGTGCCCACTTGCCTATACTGCAAATTCATTTAGTGTTGTAAAAATTTATTGAATCATTTAATTCAACTTGTGAGATTGCAAGAGAGGGAAAATGAAAAAGGAAATGTGAACCAAGAAACTTGTTAGGCTAAATCTAGTGGGCATACTGTTCATCTGTAAGAGGTATGGTGATGCAATCTGTTGTTTTTCCGTTTCTTATTGAATATGTCTATTTTCTGAGAATATTTAGAGCTGAAGAATCTCACACTGTCACACAAAGAGGCACCCCAGGGGAGGGGACGAGGGAGGGAATAAGAATTGAGGACTCTGTCACAGATAAATCTTCATATTTTCATTAGAAAGTGGCATGTTCATGGAGCAGTTTTCTTTCCATCATCCCCCCCCCCCCTCCTCCTCATTTTGTGTATACTTCTTTTCTTGAACAAGGACAAACAAATTAAAAGTTTGCTTTTTTCTCCCTGTTGGAGAGTCCTATATTGACTAGAGATAAGACCAAATAAAAGTATATAAACCTTGGGCAATCCTCACCCTACAAGCTAGCTTTTGGGATTGAGTTAGACTTAGGTCCTAAGTCTAAGATGGTATCAGAGCCTATCCTAAATCCTATTGTTGGGCCCCCACCTATAGATGTCTGGCCAAATAAAAGTATATAAGTCTTGGGCATTCCTCACCCTATAAGCTAGCTTCGGGGTTGAATTAGGCCCGATGTCCAAAATCTAAGACACTCCCTTTCTCAACTGCTCAAAATGTATGCAATTTAAAACATCAAAATTATACATAAGTACTAGTTCTAGTGTATCTGAGATAGATTCAGTCTTTTAACCATAAATATGGTTTTTGGTTTCTTACTGTACTCAATGATGCAGAGGGGGGCAGCAATCCTGTATGGAATGAGAAAATTGTGTTCAGAGTGGAATACCCTGGATCAGGTGACCAATACAAGCTCAACCTGAAAATAATGGACAAGGATGTATTTTCTGCAGATGACTTTGTTGGCCAGGCCACGTAAGACTTTAATGGCTTCATAAATTAATTGCATGAGTCATGATAAGTTGTTTTAATTGACTAAGTGGAAAATGATCATGTTAACTTTTTGCTACAGATTCAATTAAGCAGTTTAATATCTTTATACCTAATGAACAATGGTAGCAAAATACACATACACCAGGATCATGAGAAAATGATCATAAAGCATATTTTACTCTTTATTTCTTGGTTTATGATAAGGATCAATTTTCTTTTCTGTATCCAGAATCTATGTAAAGGATTTATTAGCAGATGGAGCAGAAAATGGATCAGCTGAGCTTCGTCCTCGCAAGTACAGTGTGGTTCGAGCTGATCAATCTTATTGTGGTGAAATTGAAGTTGGTATAACTTTCACCCGAAAGGTAACCTATTTGAAGTTAATAGCTTGAAAATGTTCATGTTTCTTTTTATTCAAACAATTGGCAAAGAATGCAACTCCCAGTTCATATGAAAAGCATGCTAGTTATGATGCAGAATTATAAATTTGAAATTGAGCAAGTCAATATGTAGTATATGTTATCATATTAGGACTTTTCTTTAATGTTTGTTCATTGGAATTCACAGGAACAGGAATATATGGATGATGATGATATTGGAGGATGGAAGGAAAGTGAGTATTAGTTCAGTGTGCATCAGATGTAGATTTTGGAATGGAAAATGAAGACAACTCTTAAAGTCTTTTCTGTATATCTTTGAATGTGCATAGAAGATAGAATTTGAAATCTCTTCTAGTGGTCATGATGTAATGAAAGCACTTTGCGTTAACTTTAGTTGTTAAGGAATTTCATCATACAAATTGTCATCACAAAAAGAGTGAATCACATAACCATTACTTGGATTTTTGGTCTCTTGTTAAAAACCCTGAAATTATCTTTTTTCTGTTTGAGTTGAATTACACCTAAATCTTCATTTGGTAGACTGTAATTAAGTGGCATATTTTCCCTTGAGAAATGTTTTTTTTTTTGTGTGTAAACCACATGTATCCTCTACGAGAGACAATCTTGTTCAAGTTAATAGCATTCATATCATAGTAAAACTAGCTCTCAGGTTAAGGATTTTTCCATGCACAAGACATGAACTCGAGACCCTGCTTAAGGGGAATTAAGCATGTACCACCTGAACCAATCCTCGTTGGTGAGAAATGCACTTTTGAGTATCCTATTCATGGTCCATTTTGGGAATTTCGGAATCATCTATTGACTTCTAATGGAACTTCTAACTCCATTTGGAACTTTGAACTTTGCACTAATCACCCCCACTTGCATGCTTATAGATTCCTGCACAATGCATTCTATCTTATCTTTACTCGCTTAGTCCTTACTGACTTGCTTGTGGAGTGTCTTTGAGGTAAACTCATCATCTTCTCCTCCAGCCACCACAAACATATGACTCAACACTGGAGTTCCACCACCTGAATCCACCCAAAAGACCTACTAGTAGAACAAATCCCCTATGAGAGAAACTAAAGACATAATTATTTAAGAAAATATTTTTTATTTTTATTTTCTTTTATAAAATATCATTTAACTTTTATTTTATTTTTTGTATTCAAATGTTTATGTTAAGAATGGTAGAAACAACACTTCTATTTTTTCATCACCATTTTATATAAATCTTTAAGAACAAAAAAAATAAAAATAAGATAATTTTTTGTAATTATTAATGAAATTGGAACATAAAAATGAAAAACAATTTTCACAAACCTAATATTCTTTCAAGTTCTTATATAGGCCGAGTTGGATACACTTGTGTAGAAGAACTTCTAGAAGATAAAATAGAATGAATCAAAGGAGTCAAATGAATTTAACTTCTCTATAAGTTGAAAATTTTTGTGGGCCTATCCCTTTAAAGGTCGTTTACGTTTAGAAAACAACTTCAATTTCTTATTTTTTAGTTTTAATTACAAAAAAGTCAACTTGTTGTTGAGTCTTAAGAAGTATTCAGTCTGAAACCCTAGTTTTGATATTATCAAATTTTAAGAATTTTTAAATAAAATTCATATATTACTGACTCGATCTGAAGCTATGTATATGAAGGAAGGATAATTTTTGCGTTTGAGTATGAAAGAATATCTTAAGACCAAAGTCAATCATCAATTTGAAGGGTTACAATCAAAATCAGCGTCTGAAGTGTCAGACCATTCTGGTTCTGATGAAGTAAAGACTAGGGGTGTTCGTGGATTGGATTGGATTGGTTTTGAAGGAAAAATCATCCAATCCGATCATTTCGGTTTTGCTACTTAGTCATCCAATCGGTTTTGATTTTTCATGAAATCCAATCCAATCCAATTTTAATCGGTTTGGATTGGATTGGATTTCGGTTTTCATAGAAACAAAAAAAATATATTATTTAAGTTAATTTATAGTAAAATAAGAAAACACCCTGCTGCTCCAAACAAAAAAAACTAGTACTCATGTCAACCTTACAAAGCAAATACATGGATACAAATTATCTAAATGAAATTTATATGCTTTCCAAATATCCAGCAATTACCAAAGCTATAAAATAGCCTAATAGAACAACATGTTGCATCCAAAATACCAATCGGGACAATCCCCAAAGGTGAACAAAATACTACTAAGTCATAAACATGATACAAACTCCAAACACATTAACACAACATCTGAATAACTCAACAAATAATCAAATACAATCTTAAAATGTATTAAAAGATTGGATCGGTTTGGATTGGATTGGATCTCACAGCAGAACCGAAATCCAATCTAATCCAGTCAAAAAGTTCGGTTTTTTGCGGTTTGCGGTTAATTCGGTTTGTGGTTTATTTGGATTGCGGTTTTTTGGATCAGGTTGCTGCGGTCTTGAATGGATTGGATTGGATCTGAACACCCCTAGTAAAGACTAAAGTTCGATAAAAGTCCAAGGCTAAAGACCATCCTTTGAGAAAGTCCAAGAGGCTGTTTTCAAATTTAATTTTAAAAAGGATTAACCTTGGACTCAAAGGATTGCAAGTAAACTTTTAAGGGAGTATCTTTCTTAAAAAGTGTAAGGTTGTTTTTACCAATCAGTAAAGGGCATCTACTCTAAAAAAGTCATTGTGCACTACCAAAAAGCAACCTGCAGAAATTACAAAATAGACCCAACGACTCCGTGTATTTAATGTTGTGAGAAAACATTCACACAAACTATCTCACAATGTCTGTTTGTTGGAGGAGTCTATAAATAGAAGAAGAAACATGAAGAGTAAAGAGAAACATATATACGGAATTGCAAAGCCTACACTGTGTTATTTTCATTCTTCAAATTCTTTTATTCTTTTTTATTTCGATTTTGGTGTTTGAATTGAAACTCTTTGGTAGTCTCTTAATTTTGTATTTTCATACCCACACTTAGTGATTGAACTTTTCTTTATGTTGATGAATCACAATGGGTTGTAGCCTAGCAAGCTCGTTAATGAATGTGTAGATATGGAATTTGGGGATCGCTTTAGATCCGGATCCTCTACTATCCATACAGGCTCTCCAGCAAGCTTTAGTGACGGAGATGTTAGATAACTAAAATCCATAGCTAATGCATAGCTATTTCTTAGCTAACATTAGCTTGAGAGGCAGCTCCATTGGAAAGGATCCTTACACGGATTGCTTTTGGGTCGACGATGAAGCACGGGATCGTGAGACAAGTGATGTTACGAATGATTCATATGTGCTCGATCAAAAGATGCATAACAAATGGGGAAGGGGAAAACAAAAGGAAATTATTTTCATGAGTTCTAGAAGAAATATTATATCATTCCGAATTAATTTTCACCAATTTTTCCAATTTTTATTGGTTATCCAGCTTTTAATAGCTTCTTTGCAAAGCAGATTATATGGTTTAATTAAAGTAGCCATTAGATCATTTTATTTCTATTTATCAATCGAATCAAACACCATAACCATGGTTCTTACTATCATACATATATACCTAAGTTCATCCATTTTTCATTTTATTAGTTAAAAGTAATATATGAAAAGTCAGAAAAAAAAATATAGTAACCAATGATTCCATGCATTGATTAAGGAATCAAAGTGAAAAATATTTAATAGAAAGAAAGATATTTATTATATTAAAAATATAAAAATTATTTAATATTTTTTAAGTAATAAAAGCATTTAGTGAGCTATGGACAATTTTAATTTATGTGGTAGTATTTAGTAACTTGGTAAAAAAGACTTTAAAATTAAACTTTGATTTTCTCATACTTATTTTTGTTACATTTTTATCTATATTCACTTTTTTTTTCTTTTTTTTTATTACATCAATTATTTTTTTCCTCATTTCTTTATTTTTTTTCTCCTCCCTATATATCCTATCCTCAAAGGTCAAAACTTGAGTGTGAAATTTTTTTTTGGTTAAATATGTTTTTAGTCCCTGAAATATAGTCAAGATTTGGTTAATTTTGGTCCATGTAATTTAGAAGCAATGGTTTTGGTCATTCAAAAATTAAAAATACATCAATTTAGTCCTTTTGCACAGTTTAGCTATAGATTTTGCTACGGGTTAACTACGAAATTTTATCGATAAGGACTAAAAATGAGTATTTTCACTTTTTGAGGGATCAAATCCACTGATTTTGAATTACAGGGACTAAATTGATTTTTGCAATTTGCGCAAACCAAACCACAGTAGGAGCTAAAAATCCAAATGCTAAGCCACTGTACATGATGGTTGGTTGATGATACGCGTCACCACTATATATGTATGAAAATAGCAGCACGCCAAGACCATCTCTAACCTTATTGGTCCTCCAAGTTAACTTGCGTCATTAATTAAGATACTACTATATGTTTGACTCGGCCAATTCTCTTGTCTTGAGACAAGACTTGCAGCTTTCCTAGCTAGTAGCTACTCCCTCTAGAACATGAAGCAATGTAAAAGAAAACATGGACCAAAGCTACTCCCTCTAGAAAACGACTGGTCTTCCCAAATTGAAAAAAAAAAATGTACAATAATTAGAAAAAAAAATTATATGAGAATCAAATATGTATCACTTGAATTAATCCATTAATTTTATTATCTATTGTATACATGCAAAAAATAAAGGGTAATTAAGGAATAAATCCTTGAAAATATACAGTGTAATGATTGATTAATTAACTCAATAATTATTACTACATCTTGAATTTAGCATAAGTTAAACTAGGCTTTAAAAAGAAAATTAAATGCTAGTATCAAAATGATTGTGCAGGCTTCTGCTAGGCATGATTTCACTTAAGGATGTCAAAAAAACCCGTATATATCCGCAACGGGTACCCGCATATTTATATAATGAGTGGGGACGGATATTATACTACCCGTCCCGCGGGTACCCGCTACTCATTAAAATATTTTTTTTATTAAATATATTTGAATATTAGAATTTTTTTATCATTTTATGATGACATATAATTTATTTTATATTATTTTTTGATGATATTCTTAATATATTAACACGTAATGGTATTATATAATGATTATTTATGTATACAGTATGATATTATAATATATTATATAACCTTTCCTCTCTTTCTTTTAATAAAATTTAAATTCTTAAACATTAATGGGTACTCGTAAATATCCACAGATACCCGTTATCCGCACGGATACCCGTTAATTTTAACGGGTATATATACAGGTAGTCACTACCCGCCTCCGCCCCGTTGACATCCCTAATTTCACTTATAGTAGTAGTGTAAATGAACTAGTTATTCATGAACTGTTTGAACTGACTCGTTAAATGTTTGATCAAGTTCGTTTGTTTAATTAAACAAATTATTAAACTCAAGTTTAAAGTTTTACTCGATTATTTAAATGAGCTAAGATCAAGTTTTATAAGCTTGATATTAAGGACTCGTGAATAATAACTTGATTATTATATAATAATGAATTGATATAAATAATTAAAGTAAAGTAAGATTAGTAAAAATAGAAAAAGGAAACATAAAATTATAGGTTTATTTTGAAAATAAATAATAATATAATAAAGTAAAAGAATTGTTCTATATATATGAAAATAAGTATTGAGATGTTTCTTATATTAGTCAAGAAGTTATGTATTTAATTTTTTAAAATATAATATTTTAAAAATTTTTAACTACATATACCATATATTAATAATATATTTTTTATAGTACCATTTAATATTAAAATATTTATTAAATCCTAAATGCATAAACTTTAAAAAAAATTTAAAGAAAATTTTCATAAAAACAAAAACAATGAAGTCAGAAATGAACTAAACAAGCCAAGTCTAAACTTTGTCTCAAGATTTAAGTTTGACTCGTTTATATAAATGGGTAAAGCTTGAGCAATCTATTTTTTCACAAATCAAACCTAAATTTCAGGTTCTCGGCTAAGCTCATTTACAACCCTAACTAATAGTATATCATAAGGGACACGATATACATCACCTGCCTCTAAAATTAGAGCTACAACTCATAAAAGGCACAAAAGTATAAGGTTTTAGAAACTTGAATAATTTATAGTTTTTTTAGCTCAACCCGATAAAATCTATTATTTGAAAAAGACCATAAAAAACTCAAAAACCTCGAAAAAAATCTTGGGATACCTATAAAAATATAGGGTTCGAGTATTTATTTAAAAGTCTGAAAAACTTGCGCACTTTTTAACCCATTTCACAAAGTTATCATTTTTAAAAAATAAAATTAATTATCATTTTATTTTGTTTTTTTTTTAATTAGTACTAAAAATTATCATTAAAAAAAAGGTTAAATCAAACATGCTTATAGTCTCTTAATACAATTGTCAAAATATTTAGCACTTTGTCTACCATAAGGTTTATATAAGTATCTGAATCTTAACAGGTAAAAAATAATAACGGACACATGAGTATTATTATAATCTTGAGCATTGAGCAATTAATATGAACGTAATAGTATTACTTTACATACGATTCACATTGCAACTAGCAAATAGAGACAAACTAGTGTAGAACCCGTGCGTTGCACGAAATCATTGAAAAGAGCAATTATAATAACTGAAAATATTAAAAAAATGATAATATGTTTCTAAATAAACAATTTAATAAAGCTAATCTTCAAAATTCAATAATAGGAGACTTATGACAGAAATCCTGCAAAAAAAATAAAGGGAGTTGATTAATTTAAAAATAGATAAAATGTTGTATAAATGTAAATAAAAAAATTAATAATGGAATGAAATATAGAAAAAAGTGTTGAATAAATACCTTCTCAGAATACTTTGAAATGATCAGATGTATTGAAATAAATACATGTTCATGAAAGTTTCTGGAATACTTCTCTAAGACAACGTTAATTGTGCAATTCTCAGAAACATTATCATGATTTTTCAATAAAATCTTTAATCCATGGATAGATTTCACTCTTGACAAAGCAACATACAACTGACCATGTGTAAATACTGGTCTTGGAAGAAATAATCCAACACATGACAATGTTTGTCCCTGAGATTTATTGATTGTCATTGCAAATGAGACAACAATAGGAAACTGTCTTCTTTGAAATTTCACTGGAAGAGTTTGATTATTTGGAATCATGTTCATCCGGGGAATAAGTGCAATTCCACCAGCTCGATTTCCAGTAAGAATTTCACATTCTATAACATGATTACCCAACCTTCTTATCTGCATTCTGGTGCCATTGCACAACCCATTAGATTGGTCTATATTTCTCAACAACATGATGGGAACACCAACTTTCAAAACCAATTTATGTGGTGGCAGACCTGAACAATTCAAACCATTTAAAACTTCAGGTGAAAAAGTTTCTAATTCACACTGGGAATTACCTTCTTCTCTACAAACAGAATCTGAACTCAAATAAGTTCTTTCCTCTCCTGTGATTATGTCCATGATATGATTGTTTACTTGGGAAACCACATCCAAAGTTGGAGCCAATATGCTTCTTTCCTTAAAGAATCCTGGACTGTTCATGTTTGATAACATATCAGGATATACAAAATCAATTAAATCATCCAATCCATTTTCAGAATTCTTAATTAACATTTGTTCAGGTATTTGAATTTCAGCTTCACCATCAGTAGTGTCCCCTGCAAGGCCATCTCCGACTTTTAACAACCATTCACTAAAGCTTTTCAACTCAGCAGTTGTGCACTTACTGCTTTGATCATTAAGTCTCATGTTTTTTTGTAAGTGTTAGTACTTCACAGAAAGACCACAGGTATGAAGAATTGATTATTGAATTAGCTATGTCTTGCCTTGATCCTCTTGGAATAACTGGTAATATCTGTCTAAAATCTCCACCCAAAACAACTACTTTTCCCCCAAATGGCAAATCAGGTTTATAGTTATCACAAAACCTCAAGATATCTCTAAAACATCTATCCAATGCCTCAAAGCACAACTTACTGACCATGGGAGCTTCATCCCATATAATCAACTTTGCTTTTGAATCAATTTAGCATGGGGAGATCCTTGCTTAATGTTGCAGCATGAGTCCTCATTAATATTCAATGGAATTTTAAATCTTGAATGTGCAGTTCTTCCATTTGGAAGTAAAAGTGAAGCAATTCCACTTGAAGCAACATTCAAACAGATTTGACCCTTACATCGAACTGCAGCAGATAGTGTATTCCACACAAAGGTTTTTCCTGTGCCTCCATAACCATACAGGAAAAAAAATCCACCATTGTCACCTTCAACAGCTTGCATTATTTTGTTAAATGCTGTTTTTTGTTCATCAGTAAGTTTCTGTAAAGAATTACCTAAAAAATCAGTTAGAACTCCACGATCAAAATTCAACTCTTCTGCAACCAATCTTGATGACAGATTTTGAACTGTATCTGCTGATGGCAAAGGAATTGGAGGATAATCTCTTAAGCTTCTTCCATTCCCCTGCATCATTTCTTCTATCTCCCCAAGACAAATGTTTTTAATCTCTTCTTCACTTAATTGCAAATCTACAATATTAAAAGTAATAAAGTAAGAATGATTTACAAAATCGTAAATAAAATTATTTAGTAATAAAAGTAAACATTCACCTTCCATCTGTAGCAGTTGCCTTTGGTTATAAAGAATACTATCAGATAGTTCTTGCCAACAACTTTCCCATACATACTCTGGTCTTGAAATGTTATTTGAAATTAACATGATAGTAAATAATTTTCTGATATAATGACCAGAAGCCCATGTGAATGATTCCTTAATTGCATCAATGAATTCTTTGTCATCTTGAAGCAGACCAAGTGCATAACATGCATCTTTAAAAGTTGGGTAAATAAAACCATTTACAGTTCTTATGTCTTTAAAACTCATGCATCCCTTTTGGATATTTAGCAACAATCGAAGATAATAATCCTCTCCATTTCCGGTAGGAACATGAGAAACTCTTCCAATAGCAAAACCTTGTTGTCGAGGCACCCATTTTAAATACTTTTTATTCCACACAAATTTTGTTGGAAGTTCAGTATAGGTCAACCCCCTAGCATCTGTATACTCTTTATTAGCCTGCATCCAGCCTTGAAACATTGTGGTCTTGATTTCAGCTCTTTCCAAAACATTCTCAACATCTTCATTATCTCTAAAAACAACAGACTGCTGATCATTCAAATGAAAAGGTAACCTGATGACAGGAGGATATTTGACCTGAATATCAAAGGTAAATAGCCTCCATGTAGCTTCACATGCTGATATATACCTACAATCATAATAACTTTGGATCTCATCCACAGAATCATGATTTAACAATGAAGCTGTCACTCTGTCATTGCCCTTGTGCACATACTTGAATAAGTACTTAATAGAACTTGTTTGACATGTGTATTCAACATTAATATGACATCCAAACTTCAAAAGTAATTTTGAGTTGTAAGGAACAATGAATGTGTTGTCAATGAGACACTTCTTTTTTTGAATAACTCTCCCGTTATCATATACCTGCAAACTAATGTTCAAACAAACTAAAACACCTCTTAATTCAATTTCATATACCTGCAAAGGTTGAGTCATCAAACATATCCATTCCATCCAGGTCTTCTTCTATAATTGAATCATCAAATTGATCTAACACTGTATAAATGATATTACAGAACATTAAATAACATAATACATAATCAAAATGGGGAACCTTGCATGTTAAGCAACATTTTATAGATAAAGTACCTTCATAATCATTAAAAGGATATCTGTCAGATTCATTAGTCTCAATATGTTCAGCATCCTGGAATAAATAAGTAGGATGACATTGCACAGACTCGATTATTCTTGAGTTTTGTATGACATGCTTCCCTCTTTTTACTTTAACACTGTCATGAATTAGATAAATGATGAATATGTCATATTAAAAAAGTGACTAAAAAATGTTTAATGGCAAATACTTGTTATAAAAAACCTTGGAGTTAAAGTTAAGATGTCACTATGTGCAGGAGAAGGAGATGATTGGATTGGCTTATCCTGAAATCTTATCCTCAAATTTCGGACATCTCTTTAGAAGATCCTGTCAGCAGAAATAATAAGTTATTCCTAAATCTTGTTTTCAATACCTTCAAGTGGTTAAATTAATTATAATAGTCACTGATGCAACTTGAGAAGTATTCTGAGTTGTTGTACTCACAACCATTTATGTGGAAGAATCTTGAAATAGGACAACTTTCAATTGTGAATATTTTGAGAAACATAATATTAAAATATGAAAGATGAAAATGCACAAACCATTTGTTACTACAGATTGAGTCATTGATGGATTGACTACTTCGGTGGCAGATAAGATGGGGTTGACTTTGATACTTCCATTAAGAATCAAAAAATTTTCCTCACTCCGTGCAATAACGTTTTCTAAAACAATTAAATCAAGTATGAATACAAAAAGAATAAATCTATAGTCAATGAGATATATTCATGACAGAAAAAGTTGAAAGATAATATTAAAACAATACCTTTGCATATCATGTTTTCTTTTCCAGAAGTGGTTGCTCTTCTTTTTGTTAAAGGAGTTATTGAAACATTATCTATTGTAACAAAAAGTAAAATAATACATTAATTAATTTCACAAAAGATGAATTCTAACATGAACAACAATTACATCAACTACAAACCTTGACTTATTGGATCCAAAGGTTTCCTATACAGATTTTTATTTTTATTAATAATCAACGTGAATCTTTATTTAATAAAGTGATTTATTATGAAAATATTTTAGGCAATATCCTGATTATTTAAAACATTAATACAAAATATTTAAAAAATAAAATTTTTATAATAATAAAATGGGATTGTACACGTTCCAAAATTATAAAATCTGATTCTTAAATCTTTACAGATCATCCTTCAATCATTAATAAAACGTGAATTATGGGATTCTTAATATTATCATAGGCTACAGTTTCCAATCCCACTAAATATTTCAAAATTCAAATTTAAAATTTAACCTCATAAAGTATAACATTGATTGCATTAGAAATCTTAATGGCATCAGAAAACTAAATAAACCATTAAAATAAATTAATATTTAAATATTTAAACTAAATAAACTATTTCAATTTACTGATCAGATTTTTATTTTTATTAATAATCAACGTGAATCTTTATTTAATAAAGTGATTTATTATTAAAATATTTTAGGCAATATCATGATTATTTAAAACATGAATACAAAATATTTAAAAAATAAAATTTTTATAATAATAAAATGGGATTGTACACGTTCCAAAATTATAAAATCTGATTCTTAAATCTTTACAGATCATCCTTCAATCATTAATAAAACGTGAATTATGGGATTCTTAATATTATCATAGGCTACAGTTCCAATCCCACTAAATATTTCAAAATTCAAATTTAAAATTTAACCTCATAAAGTATAACATTGATTGCATTAGAAATCTTAATGGCATCAGAAAACTAAATAAACCATTAAAATAAATCAATATTTAAATATTTAAACTAAATAAACCATTTCAATTTACTATACAGATTTTTATTTTTATTAATAATCAACGTGAATCTTTATTTAATAAAGTGATTTATTATGAAAATATTTTAGGCAATATCCTGATTATTTAAAACATTAATACAAAATATTTAAAAAATAAAATTTTTATAATAATAAAATGGGATTGTACACGTTCCAAAATTATAAAATCTGATTCTTAAATCTTTACAGATCATCCTTCAATCATTAATAAAACGTGAATTATGGGATTCTTAATATTATCATAGGCTACAGTTTCCAATCCCACTAAATATTTCAAAATTCAAATTTAAAATTTAACCTCATAAAGTATAACATTGATTGCATTAGAAATCTTAATGGCATCAGAAAACTAAATAAACCATTAAAATAAATTAATATTTAAATATTTAAACTAAATAAACCATTTCAATTTACTGATCAGATTTTTATTTTTATTAATAATCAACGTGAATCTTTATTTAATAAAGTGATTTATTATTAAAATATTTTAGGCAATATCATGATTATTTAAAACATGAATACAAAATATTTAAAAAATAAAATTTTTATAATAATAAAATGGGATTGTACACGTTCCAAAATTATAAAATCTGATTCTTAAATCTTTACTGATCATCCTTCAATCATTAATAAAACATGAATTATGGGATTCTTAATATTATCATAGGCTACAGTTTCCAATCCCACTAAATATTTCAAAATTCAAATTTAAAATTTAACCTCATAAAGTATAACATTGATTGCATTAGAAATCTTAATGGCATCAGAAAACTAAATAAACCATTAAAATAAATCAATATTTAAATATTTAAACTAAATAAACCATTTCAATTTACTATACAGATTTTTATTTTTATTAATAATCAACGTGAATCTTTATTTAATAAAGTGATTTATTATGAAAATATTTTAGGCAATATCCTGATTATTTAAAACATTAATACAAAATATTTAAAAAATAAAATTTTTATAATAATAAAATGGGATTGTACACGTTTCAAATGGGATTTTATTCATTGTTTATTTTCATATAATACTGTTTTGGAGGGAAACTGGCATCACGAGAGGGTGACACGTCACATAATAGGACCTGTCAGCAACTGTGTTTTATATAATATAATATATTGATGATTGATATTGATAAGAAAGCCCACTTGTCTTGTCCTAATCTCAAGCTAGCCATTAATTTGATGACTATTCAACCAAACTCGGTCAAAATCGAACTCCACTAGTGACCCTTCATGAGCCTTTTCAACGACTGTTTAGATTTGACAGTTGAATAATAAGACTCTCAAGAAAAAATTAATAATTGGCTTGTCCTGATCGAAATAATACATATACGATTGTATTAGTACCATAAAATTAATTTTCTTTTGACTATCACACACACAAGTTAATTATCTAGTAATCTAGAACGTTTTTTTACAAACAAAAGAAAATATCTAACTATTTTTTAACTACAAGAAATAGTTATCACAAGATGTGACTAATGTGAATTATTTACCAAGGTTAAGGTAGCAGCCCTAATGAGCAATGAGGTTTTACTTTTAACAAGTCAAAAAAGTTAATTTCTTAGGTGATTGTGGTGTTGTTAATTTGATAAAAATAAATATTTGTACTACTTTTTAGTTGTTCTTTTTTAAAAAACAAATCACAATTAATTGGTAAAACTAATATAATATACAAGTTTCATTTTTTATTAGAAAAGAACACCTAGTTATCTTTATTTAATTAAGTTTGTCCTTAATCAATTATTTACTAATGCCAATTGACAGCAATTGTTTATTTTGGTTTTGGAATTGGGATGACCAAGCTTGGGGTTGTTGACCGTGTGTGTGGTCCTCTACACTCCTTTGATTTTGGACAATTTCTTCATCCTCTTAGCTCTTCATGCTGAAGACACTATATATATAAACAAGGTAAGGTTCCACACCTTTCAACATTCCTAAGCTTAAAATCAGATACTTCATACTTGTTATATACATCATCATAAGATCAATTTTCTAAATTATTAGAATCTTCAGAGAGACAGAGACATACATACTAAGACTCAAAGACATGGCAATTGGGATCATGGAGGTGCATCTTGTGAAAGCAAAAGGCCTGCAGAACAATGATATCTTTGGTATATAACAACTCCCTTTAATTGCCTTCTTTTTATTCTTTTTCCCCTACAAATGTGTTTGCTTCTTCAATATGTTCTTGACCTATCAAAGACCAATGTGTTGTTCTGATTTGCTTTCTTGTAATTTCTTATTAGTATGTTCAAGCTGTTTTGTCTTCCTAACTTGTTACTGTACCAATTCTAACAAGGTTTCATTTCATTATCTTTTTAATTATTTTGTTAACAGGTAAAATGGACCCATATGTTCTGATACAATACAAAGGGCAAGAGCAGAGGAGCAGTGTTGCCATTGGTTAGTTTCAAATGTCTCTTAAAACAAAATCACCTCCTCCATTTGCTTTAGTTTACAAAAAAAACTAGCTATATAAAAATAAAGATACATCAAAATCACGTTATAAACGTTAATTCAAGCTAGCGTATTTGAGAATTAGCTAGATTTACAAAATATAATTGACTAAATAATAAAATACCCTTTGACATATAGATTCTAAGCATGTCAAATAATGCATCATTAGAGTGACTTGTAATACATATGGGTTTTAATAAAGGTATGTCATCACAATGACTTTGTATAATTCATATGGTTTTTAATTGAGGCCACTCTCTGATGGTGTTTTTGTGCAGACCAGGGAAGAAATCCTGAGTGGAATGAGAAATTTACCTTCAGAGTAGAATACCCTGAAGCAGGATCAGGCAAAACCAAGCTCATCCTCAAAATCATGGACGAGGACACATTATCTGCTGATGACTTTATTGGACAAGCCACGTAAGACTTCAATGGCTTCATTATAGTGAATGTCATGTCATTAATAATTAACCATCAGTTTCTGATTAATTTCTTGCTAAATAATCCTAACCACCAAGCTGCATATAATTCATAATTATGATAATCTATAATCCTAATTAACCAAGTTTCACTTTTGCTAACTAACTTCTTTTGTATGCAGAATCTATGTAGGGGATTTATTGGCCCAAGGAGTAGAGAATGGAGGAGCTAAGCTACAGCCTCAAAAGCATAGAGTGGTTTGTGAAAACCAGTCTTATTGTGGTGAAATTACTGTTGGTATCACTTTCACCCCAAAGGTATATATATAACCTTCACATTTTATGATTTGTAAAGTGTACATGTATGTTACCAATGCAACACATACAAATGTAAATAAAATTAACTTTAAGTACACATATAAATCGCATGCTAATTACTAAATGTTAATGCATCTCAGTATATGGTAGTGGAATTTATGTTTTCTCTGTTTGGTTGATTTTGTTCTTTGTTTGGAATTCATTAATAGGTGGAAGACAAATTTATTGAAAAAGCCATGGGAGGATGGAAAGGAAGTGACTAGTATCAGCCATAGATGAAGAGGGCCAACATATGAAAACCTCAGAAAGTAGTTTAGGAATTTGGAGTTATATATCCCTTATGTAACACATTGATCAGTTTATATTATTTCATTTCATTCTTTTTAGCAAGCACAAGTAAGATCAATTTATTAGATTAATTGTTGTATTATATATCAAATTAGCATGCAAGATTAATTTTATTATCTCAATTACTCTTATTGACATCAAATTTGAACCAATTAATGAAATAATGAAATAATATCAATTACTCTTGTTCTCTTATTTTATCAAAACTCATAGTGAAATAATCTCATATAAGAATCCTAAAACCTAAATAAAAATATCGAATTAAGAGGAATTCTTTATACTAAGAAAACGAAAATTTACGAAGACAAATGCTATGGAGTCCTGATATTCATACATAAAACAGTGGAGCCACTATTTTTACCACGGTGGCCCCCTGTGCCTAAACTACCGGTTCCCTCTCTCTCTTTCGTGTATTTTACCCATAAAAACAGTGTGGTATAATTATGGTAGCACACTGTATTATGTACATATATATTATTCCATCTTATATAGTTTTATCCAAATACATTTTTTCTCAATCATCTACCTATGATTTCCATAAAAAAACCAATTCATTGGATGATTTCTTATTGGTATGGATCTCTATAAAAAAAATCATTATAAATAACAGATATCCGGATTAGATCACCTCCATCCATATTCCAAATATTTCCTCTTGTAATACTTTAGAGAGTTGTGTTCATAACAAATAGCAGAATAAGTGTAAAAAAAAGCAGAATTAAATTCTGATTGACGTGTATTTAATTGCCATAATAAAACAAGAAGCACTATATCACCTTGCATGGATTAGAGCATGTTTGGTAAACTCATTTTTTTTACGTTAAACCAAACACATCCTTGCATTGAGTTTGGTAAACTCATGTTTTAATTAACGCTAGAAATGTGGTAAACTTTAAATTTTAATTAACGCTTAAATGTGGTAAACTAATATTTTCAAAGCTAGAAATAATTGTTTGAGTTTGATAAGTTTCAACGTTAAACCAAACACACACTTAGATTGAGTTAAAAAAAAGGAAATCTAACTCAAGTAGTTAATTAAGTTCCGAGTGGATTGAGTTAGATTTGTCAAAATTATTACTTCATCTGTTTCTTTTTATATGTCATTTAAGGTTTTTGCACAAAGATTAATGAATGCAATAACTGTATTTTTTTGTCATTTTTTTTAAATATGTCCTTTCTCTTTCTCTCATTAATGCATTTAATATCTCCCATTATGCAATGAAATGAATTCATTTTTCAAATTTGTTTTACCACTATACCATTTTTTTGTTAGAAACCTAAAGAATATATACAATTATCAAGACTATGAACTTGTAGATTATAATTTATGATATAACTTTATAATAAATATTCAAATAAAAAAGAATCAAATTAAGAAAGGGGTAAAATTAGAAAGATAGAATCTATTGTTGTTTTGGTATCTAAAAACGACACTTATTTAGAAATAAATTTGAGACCCTAAAGCAACCGATAAAAAAATGGAGGGTGTACCGTTATAGACACATGGGTCCCATGCCGACCTCAATCTTAGTTTTTCCCCCTTTTTTATAAACTTGCAAATAGGTTTTAGAATGGGCCTCACCTAGGTGGCCCACTAATGAACGCCTATAAGTAACAAGGACACACCCTTGACCTAGGTATCTGACACTTTCTCATTCTAGAGACTTGGCTTAGCATCGCCTAGGTACTTGAGCTCGGTCCCTCGAGGCTTTTGAGAACAGAGGGAGTATAGCCAATCAATTGATTTGAAATATCTCATCAAATTTGGGTCATGTCATCAAGTTTGTATATATTTGCATTTTTTGTTTTATAAAAAAGACAATGAGGTTTGAACTAATAACCTTGTGCTAGACTACCCAAATCCCCGACCATCGACCTTATACGTTCATCTAAAAATATTTATAAAAAGCTAAAAAAAAAGAAATGCTTGAATTGTGCCCACATAGAGCTAGTAAAATGGGTTAGTCCGATCGGGCCAGCCCGCAAAAGCCCGCAAAAACGTAGTGTTTGAGTACCTATTTTAGAAGCTCGAATAAATCTAAGGCTTTTTAGCCCAGCGTGATAAACCTGCTACACGCAAAAAAAACCCACAAAAAACTGGGCTACCTGCAAAAAGGTAGGGCTCAGACACCTATTTTAGAAGCTCGAATAACTTTCGAACTCTTTAGCCTAACTCGATAAAGCCTGATACCCGCATCAAATTGGGTCGGGCCGTTTAGCCCGGATTGACAGCTCTGTACACATATAGAGAGAGAAAGAGAGAGACAACAACTCTCAATATAATTGCCAAGGATGATATCTACTTCCTCAATATTTAACATCACATATAAGAGAGGCAATAAAATTTAACCACACACTCACGAGTAGTACCTATTTTTATTGAGCATGGATTAATAAAATAATATTTGATATTCTTATTCAAGAAGGAAAAATATAAAATCTATTATTACAAGGACATGTCTTCACGTGTAGCAAGCACTTCATCATTTTAACACTAATAAGAGTAAAATACTCCAATATCCACTCTATTTTACATTTCCAACACAAAACTCCTATTTTGAAAAGCTACGCAAAACTCCTCCAATTTTAAAAGTATATTGTACTTTAACTCAATTTTGCTATGACCCATTTAATAAAATTTTAGTCAAACAGTCAACAATTATCTTTTATATTAAATTGTCCAAAATACCCTTACTAATTATGAATTTTTTTACTATATAAAAATCCATCATTTTTTAAGCTTTACACAAATTCCTTATATTTTATAAATATATTATTCTTTTTTCTTTTGCGACGGTGAATAAAAGAAAACGCAAAAGAAAATGACATCATATATTTTTTTAAATGGCAGTATTTTGATAAAAAATCATAGTTTCATACCGTTAAAATAAATAAATTTATTTTAAAATCTTTCATATTAAAAATTTAATTAAAAACATAGAGACTAATAAAATGAACCAAAATAATTTATTAAGATTAATTTCTAAAGTATTAATAGATTAAAAAAATAAATTTATTAAGATGGATCTAAATAAAAAAAATTCTTTATAAACTATCAAAAAATGTAATATGTAAAATAGTAAACGTTGGTGTAACAAGAAAGATGGAGAACGAGAATAATGATTTTTGCACAAGACATAAAGATTTTCACGTTGGGATTTTATTTTATTTATGAATTCTGATAGTTCAATTAAAAAGAAAGGGGTGTCTTAAAGGTAATGTTGTGTTTTTGAAAAAAAAATTATTTTTTAATAAATAAAAAATACTTTTAACAGAATATTCCTTAACAAAGATTAATTGGAGTTTTATGTAAATTTTTAAAATAAAAGAAGTTTTCTATTAAAAGTGTAAAATAGATGGGAGATTGGAGTAATTTACTCTTGTAATAAATTATGTTCACATTATTTTCAGGATTAGAACAAATTCTTGTTCACCTTTTAAGTGGCTTGGCTTGACTTAACTATTTCTAACAATATCTAACATATTTTTTTTATGTATGTGTCCGAATCTAAGTACATTAACACTATGTTTGGTTAAAAAGAAATTAGGAGAGAGGGAGAAAAAGTAAAGGGGAGAGAAATGAGTTGATATGTTTGATAGAGTAGAAATATGAAGAGAAATAAATGTTCAGAAGTACTGTAGGGCTCATGCTGCAGAATTTCTTCGCTAATTTGCGAAGAAATGAGAAGAAACTCTGTTGTTAATGTGAGAGAACGACTTTGGACCAAAGCTACCATTTTTTGTCCTATATAGTGACATTACAATCTTGCAGCAGCGTGGAAGTTGCACAACGTTTTTTTAATTAAAATACTTGTTTTTTAATTTAATTCAACTTATAAATTAGTTATATATTATTCATAAAATTAAATATTTTAAGATTTTATATAAATTACTTATAAATTCAACAAACATATTAAATATTTAATTTTTTATAAAATTAACTTGAAAATAATTTTTAGGGGCATTTTAGTCTTTATAAATCATAATTTAATTTCTCTCCTTTCTATTTCTCTCACACCAAACAAAAATACAATTTCTCTCTACTCTATTTCATCTCTATTTCTTTCCTACCAAACAATCTAATTTCTTCTCTATTTCTCATCCATTTCTCTTCATTTTTTTTGTCTCTATCCTATTTGTCTCTACTCTATTTTTCTTCACCCTACCAAACACAGTGTAAGATTAAAGTAAAAGTTAATAACTAACATATGAGCTAGTAATTAATGAGGTGCATGTACGTTGAAAGCCGAGGCAAATACTAGTTCTAATTTTGATGATGACTATTCAACCATTGAATAAAATGAGTCAGATGAGACTCAGAATGGAAGGAACTCCATTATCCTCGTTTTGAAAATTTGACTGTTGAATCACAAAGAAGAAGACAAACTTTATTCACCTTAATTGGACTGTGTCCTACGTAAGGAACCGTACGTGCTAAAGCTGAATCAGTAATTATATATATATATATAATCAACGTACGGTTTTAATTATATATATATACGATACGAGAACATTAATTTTCTTTTGACTATTACGCAACAAAGAAAAATATTTAACTATTTTTCTTAGGTTATTGATTATATATATGCATGCTGCATTTTTATTGGAAAAGAACAAACACCTAGCTAGTTAATTAAGTTTGTTATTTAATTAACTGTTTTTTTAACCGGTGCAATAATAAATTAAAATAAAAAATGTAATGTTTGATATTACCAATGCATTGAATGTTGTGATAATTACATTTTTTAATAAAATCTTTTCATTTTTAATTTATTATCTGAGCAACATTACGTATGTTAGAAAAATCTTTATTTAATTATTTACAAATCCCAATTTGTTTATTTTGGTTTTGGAAATGGGAAGACCAGGCTTGAGGTATGTATATATGTTGACCGCGTGTGGTCCCTTAACCAAATATGGAGTAATTAATCACTCCTTGAACTGTTTATTAAGTTTCACTTTTGACCAAAATAAAACTAATGTATCAAAGACCAATGGTTCTTGTTCTGATTTTCTTTCTTGTTTTACATTTTGCTCAAAACTCAAACCAATGACTCTTACTGGCATGTTCAAGTTCTACTCATTCTAACAAGGTTTGGTGTTATTCATCTTTTTTACTTTGTTAATAGGTAGAATGGACCCCTATGTTCTGATACAATACAAAGGCCAAGAGCAGAGGAGCAGTGTTGCTAAGGGTTAGTTCTTGCTATGGCATATTCAAGTTCATCTTCAAATAGTGCATACAATAAATTACCTCTTCTTTGTGCTTCTGTTACAATAAACCTATCTATATATTAAATCCAGAGACATTATAACAAAGTGAATGAAAATGATTGCTTACACTGAGTTTTCAACTCTGTTAAAATGACTTGATCTAGTTCAAGTATATATATTATTTGCTAGACTTATGAAATAATAAAATAAGTACCCTTTGACAGCAACTGATCTAGATTTTAGGCAGTCACTGTCAAACAATGTATATTGACAAGAACATATAAGGAGAGCTTAATAATTTATTAGTCCATAGTTGTAATTGAAATTGAAATATTATTTATATGTAGAATACAGCAAATGATTATAATTAAATACCTTGTGTATGTAAGAAGATTGACAGATACATAAAACATGTCACTAGAGTGACTTGTAATACATATGGTTTTCAATTGAATAATGCACTCCCTAATGCAGGCCAAGGCAGAAATCCAATATGGAATGAGAAATTTATGTTTAGAGCAGAACACCCTGGATCAGGCAACAAGTACAAGCTATTTATTGAAGAAGAGATAGGAGGATGGAAAGAAAGTGACTACTATCTGCCAGCATATGAATTGAAAACAAAGTGTATATCAGAACTAGTTTAGGAATTTGGAGTTATCCCTTTGTAACACATTGATTAGTTTCAGTTGCATATTGTTTTATTCTTTTTAGCAACCATAACCAAGATAATCAAATTTTGATAATGGTCTCATTACACTCTTTTTAATCCAATTAATTTAATCTGAGTATCTAAACTACCTTAATTTTTTTTTTGTTTGGATTGAATTCCAATTTATGGAATTACACTCTTTTAATCCAATTAATTTAATCTGAGTATCTAAACTACCTTAATTTTTTTTTTGTTTGGATTGAATTCCAATTTATGGAATTACACTCTTTTTAATCCAATTAATTTGGATTGAATTCCAATTTATGGAATCACCCTAAAACCCATGTACCCCTCAATGACAACAGTACCCATTAACAAATTAGATATGAAAACCAAGTTTAAACAATAATGCAGGTTTTGGAATTATCATTTATGTAACAAATTAATTCATCATTTTTTTGAGCGAGTAAGAGCAAGAAATATCTAACAAACTGTTATTATGAATTTAATTAATATGCATAGTGAGTGTAAAAGGTAATATTTATTATTTTAATACACCATTATTTGTTGTGTCTATAGTGACTAATAAAAAAATAATGTGATAAGACACAATGACCATATCAAATTAAATAAAAATAGATATTATAAAATTCTTGATAGTTTAAGTCTCAATTTAACCGTTGACTCCCTTTACATTAAAATATAATAAACTATAATATTGTGCTTTGCGAAATTTAAATAACATGCAAGAGCACATAACCATCCATATTATATTACGTTAATATATTTACCAAGCCACATAACAGTTGGATATAAGAGTAAAGAGTATTCAATAAATCAAAGTTAGAAGAGCAACAAAAATCAAGTAATAATTAACAAACACATTTTCTAATACACTATTTTTTAACACAATCCATAGTAGTCTTTATTGAGAGTCACTCTTTTATGTATAACGATGACAAAAAAAATCTAAATCTATTGACCTTAATTATACAAATTATCTTAACCCCCAGGGACTAATCAAATCCTAATCATTAGAAATTAATTATAACTTATATATAAATTTTACCATTATAAATAATATATTTAAAAAAATATATTGAGGAGGATATTGATAATATTCCCAAATAAATAATAGCACCAAAGTTCAATAATTGTGAGCCATCTCAGTTTTAGAGTTGAGTTTACCATTCTTTAAGAGAATAATAAATGAATAACATTTTATGCCAAATATAAGTCAACAGCCGTCTTAGCTCAGTGGTAGAGCGCGTGGCTTTTAACCACGTGGTCGTGGGTTCGATCCCCACAGACGGCGCTTTTAAATTAATGTTGCAAATTTTATCAATCTCAAGTTCAATTTTTTTTTTTTTGTTTTTTGGTCAAAGTTCAATTTTTGTTTGTAAAGCCTAGCTAGCTACCTATTCTCATTCATGGGTTTCATGTCATCACTATTTCATTTATGGGATTCACGTTAGCACCTCAATCTTGGAATTCAACTTAAATGAACATATTCTCTACCAAAGGGAAAAAGTGTTCATGGGATGGCCATGCAACTCAAATACAAACACATGTTCCCAACCGTCCCAATCCACCGCATATTCTCATTATAATTTCACACACTACTTTTTTTTTTCCCTCAATTTATTCAAGGATCTTATCTAAAGCACGTTCATTCTCTAATTTTGTACCTAACTATATACTTTAATGGCCATCAACCACTCTACCAATTACTATATTACTACCACCCCTCCCATTTATATAAGAACCTTTTGAAAAAATTCTCAAAGTCAAAAGGGCTATGTTTTAATTCACATAGACAATGAAATTTGAAGACTATCTCATGGAGAAAAGCCAAGAGCCTCATAATAGACAAGACCTTGAGAAAGAGGTGAGCAAGTTCTTCAATATCATCCCTCATTTGGGTTTGTTAATTGATTATCCAAAATCCATGATATTATATACTCTGTTTTTACCATTCATAAAATTCCAAAAGATAGAAATAATAGTAAATGTGTATTTGGTTTCGCATTGAAACTGACCAAACTCAAATTTAAATTTGACAATGCAACTATTTCTAGCGTTGGAAACGTGAGTTCACCACGTTCCAACACTAAACCAAATATGCTCTAAATAGTCAGGTCTCAAAATGCTATTTGTAAAGTTTGAACACTTACTCTGATTAATGAATTAAATGTTGCTCTCCTTTATTTCTTAAATGTTTCTCCTAGGTTGTGCAATTGCAAGCACAGTTGAAGGGTGAAGAAGCACTCAATAGGGTCCTACTTTGTGCACTACATGGGCCTGTTTGCTCTCTTCCACTTATTCCCTCAGTATTTCCACCTCAGGTATGGTATAACCAAATCCAAAAGATATTCATATATATAGATAATTAATACATTGAATTATTTTGACAAAAGATGTTACAGGTTCATGAGCTTCTTGAAGAATTGGCAATGGTTGAGGAAGAGATCATTTTGCTTGAAAGAAAAGTAAAGGAACTAAAACTTAGATTGTGCCAGGAGAGAGACCAGACCATAGATTGGGAAATACACCATAAAAGACAGCCTAAACTATATAACCAGTTCAGAGGATCATTTGGATATGAGTCAATGATCACTAAGCAGAGGTCTAGTTCACATAATTATGAAGTATTCACTAGAGGAAAAAAAGCAAAAGATAGAAGGGCCTCTTTAGGTTCTGCATTGGATATCCATAGTCTATTTTCCACACCAAGAAGATCAATTGGTAAATACACATGCATGACATGTACTTGCTAAATGCTAAGCTTTTTTGTTTTTTTATTCTATTGCTCAATTTTTTTTTTCACCATGTGGTTTGGAATGTGTTGAACAGAATATGAAGTGCCAAGAAGGAACACAGGAAAGATCCCAAGACAATACCCTATGCATATTGAAACTGCCATTGAGAAACCAAATGAATTGTCAGAGGAACTGCTTAAATGTCTGATAGGCATTTTTCTTGAATTGAACAGGGCATCATTGGACAGAGAAGAATCAGAAACTGTTCCCAGACTTACACTTTCATGCATGAAGTCCACTGGCTTCATGTCAAAGACCTCATTCAACTGCAAGACACCTTCATTCCTTTCAAATGGCAATGCCTCCTCCTGTGTTGATCCTTATGGCATATCATCAGATTTAGATTGCACAGCAAGAGATGTAGGCCCTTATAAGGACTTCATCCAAATCACTAGAAGCTCATTAGACATTGAATGCTTTTCACAGTACTTGCCAGCATTCAGAAAATTAAGGTTGATTTTTTAGTTTTAATAGCTCACCAATAATATTATTTAATTTGACTGATTAAGGAATCATATATAATAGTTTTTTATTGAAAATCATGAAATTGATTGCAGATATAGTATTAAATGGTGCACAATCTAATAAAAACTTTTTAATTTTGGAACTTTAATTGGTTCCCTAAGATCATTCGCTAACAATTTCCTATTAATTAAATGTTATGAGGTCTACATATGTATGATTCTGTCCCCTCCTTTTTAGGGTCTTGATGCATAAGCTATGTGATGTGGATTTAAGTTTCTTGACCTACAAACAGAAGTTGGCATTCTGGATCAACGTCTACAATGCCTGCATAATGAATGTACTGTAAGGAATTTCAATCATTCATTGACATGAATTTATATAGCTACCATCTCTATGTAATAAATCTTAGAAAGCTTTTTTTATCTAATTACAGGCATTTTTGGATCACGGCCTTCCTTCTACACAGGATAAATTGTTGTCTCTTATGAACAAGGTACAAGAGCAAGTTTTTCTTGAAGTTATAAAGCATGTAGAAAGTTTTTTTTTATGTTTTCCGTCCATGTAATTTCGGTTAACTTAGGTCTTCGTCCTTATACTTTAAATACTTGATTTTTTGTCCATGTACTTTCTAAGCCCCTAAACATTAGTCTCTGCAGTTAGTGTGGACTGTTAAATGGATAATGTGGCAGACGGAAGTGGGGCCCACTGTCTGTCACGTCATCCAGTTAATAGTCCACACTAACGACAACCAAAGATTTAAAACATAGAGACGAAGACTCAAGTTCACCGAAATTAGGGACGGAAAATATGTTTTTCCCCTTTTTTTTCCTATGTGATTGTGCTATTGTTAATTGTGTAACTATGTATTGACTCAGGCTGCAATGAATGTAGGCGGGATAGTGCTGAACGCTCTGGCTATCGAACACTTTATTCTTCGGCATCCATGTGACTCAAAACATGTATGTAACATATTTATATATCCTACAATAACTTCTCAACTTCATACATCTAGCCTTTTTTACCTTCCTTGATGACACTAATACGAGAGTTCATAAACCTTGCATCTTTGCAAGCTTGGTGTGTATTTTCATCGATGTTATTTACATAACCAAACTAACTATATCGTTCACAAAAATGTTAACAAGGGCCCTGTGGACGAGAAGGAAGTGCTACTGCGGCATGCTTATGGTCTGGGGTATCCAGAACCCAATGTCACATTTGCTCTCTGCAGAGGCACTTGGTCCTCACCAGCGGTAAGTGTATTGTTGCTTAGTAAATTGACTTTAATTAATGAAACAAATTGATGAAAAGAAATTAATGATTGATGTTCTTGTTGCAGCTAAGGGTGTACACCTCAGAAGAAGTTGTGAACCAATTGGGGAAGGCTAAAGCGGAGTACTTGGAAGCTTCAGTGGGTATCACTAACAAGAGAAAGATAATTTTGCCTAAGCTTTTGCAGTGGCATATGCACGATTTTGCAGATGAGATGGAATCACTAGTGGAATGGATATATAGCCAATTGCCACGCTCAGGATCATTGAAAAGAGCCATGATGGAGTGCCTCTTGAGAGAAACAAAATATCCCATGTCTAAAATGGTGGAAATCCAGCCATATGAATCTGAATTCCGCTATATCCTACCCATGTAAATTGGAAAGAAGAATGACAGTGTAACATTATTTGACACTTTATTTAACACTATCTTAATTAGGTAATTTATTATGCAAGTCTTATTGAATAACTTAGTCTTATTCTCATTAGTAGGTCTCAAAAAAAATCATTTAATATTTAAGAGAATGTTAAAATATGAATTCCACTAAGATGATATGTTAGCCCAGTAAGTACTATATAAGTAGCATGAGTTATGGTGTCCAAATAATAATAATAAATGCATTATGGAGCTTATTAACGTTTCTTTCATCTAATTGGAATCATATGAGGAAGAGCCCATGCACTGGGAAAATCAAGAAAGACGCCCTCAACTTTTTTAATTTATGTACTACTATAAATTTAAATTTGATTGTATATATTTACTTTCTGTATCCACGTGGTATGCTGTCACTTGCTACATAAATTCAATTTTATATATAACTAGTGTATTATTCTTACACTAAATAAAAATTTCTCTTAATGAAGGTGACTGGTAGGTTAATGAAATTACACCGATTTACTTTAATTTCAGAAATAACGATACCTCTCATAGTTACATAGTAATTAAAAAAAAAGTATCAATATTAATAATTTTAAGACACTAGTTTTTTATAGTTTTTTTTGCATAAATCTTAAAGCCATTAGCTAAAAACAAAATAAAAAATATTTAATGACAAGTTAAGCAATTATTACATTAAAAATATATAACATTTAAATTTATCTTGTAAAGTAATTAAAAATTTTAATAAAGTTTATTAAATGCTTCTAGTTAGTTCTCTTAAGTGTGTGTTTAGATTGGCGTTTGCAAACTTGAGTTTAGGTTAACGTGATTTGAAGAGAACTTAAGTTTGTATAAACGTGATTTTTTATTTGGATAATTTGTTCCAAACGTGAGTTAAAGAAAAAACTGAAGGGAACTCAAGTATCAACAAACGCAAAAGCTATGAATTATTGCATCCAAGTAAACTCAAGTTTCCATCCAAACTCAAGTCATGAATGTTCATCCAAACATTACAGGAAAAACTGAACTCGCGTTTTAAAGAACAAATACTCAAGTTTACTTGCCAAAACGTCCATCCAAACACACTCTAAGACACTTTTAGCACGGCACTAAAAAAAATTAGGCTACAAAACCAAATAATATTTTACAAATTTTATAAAACTAAACAAGAAAAGGAAGGAAAAAAACAAGTGACACTCTTATGTAAGATTTCAGGACACAACCTGGGCATCGAGTGTCGAAGGTAGACGATTAGATAAATAGTCAGCATGTATTTGTTTTCATTACAGTCAGAACAAAAATATTTTAAAAGAAATCCTAATTATAATAGTAAGTCAGCAATCTTTCTAGATCCAGTTGACATATACATTACACATGACAATGTCATGTGAAATTTTTAAGATGACAAGATTCATTCAAGCATTCCCACTGTAACCAACTAGTAAATATTTGAAAACTCAGTGCTGATGCCCGTGAAAGAAAGATCGATGCCCAATTAATATCCTTTTGTCTTCTATCTAGTATTTGCAAGTTTGCAGCACAATCATCAATTAGAGAACTTACGCTTGGAAAAATCTAAATGGTACAATCACGCCACTTGGGTTCCGTTCCACGGGAAACAATAGCAACACTTAATTATAATGAAAAGAAGTAAAACAAAAAAAAGACATAAAAGTCTATGGTAAGTTAGATTACCCAAAAAAAAAAAGATACAACAATCACTTACCCCCCCCCCCCCCCCCTTTCTTCCCAACAATATAAAAAATGAAAACCGGAAACCCAATTCGGCAACAAAACCAAAAACATTCAGAACAATTAGCCATGCCCTTCAAGTTTTTAAGATATACTTTCCCACAAATCAATTAGTATCAAAACTTATGAGTGGGTAACATATGGCTCAACTAAGAAATTGACAACCCTATTTAAGAAATTTAAGCCAAATACTGTCTCTTCACAGTTGACCTTTACAGAAACGGTCAATGGGTCAGAGCATTTACCTTCAACAGTAACTGTAATTAAGCATGGCATGGAATTGCTCAAGATCTCACCGCTGAAACGCAAGCACAAACCAGATGCATCATCAAGGTTGGTAGAAACTGGCATATCCACAGATACAAGAGAAAGATTTGCATTGCTCAGCATCTTCAGTGCTAAGGTTTCACAGATCAATAGAAATTTGTCCTCTGATAAAGAGTTGCTGTCCTTGCCCAGCTCTAGAATGTGATCGGTAAAGGTGCAACTGAATGGCAATTATGTAAGAAAATCAAATTTAGAATTCCCACGAATGAAACAGGAAAAAAATAAATGCAAGAAGAGGGAAGGTGCGAGGAATATAAAAATAAACTCATAATTAACAAATAATTAGTGTCAGATTAATGTACAAAAATAAATTCTCTGTTTGTTGGATCCTTTAAATCAACATGGCAATACCACTGCTCATTTCTTCACAGTTTCTTTGATTTAAATCATGATGCTGCATTACTTTATCTGGCAAGAATTGCCTAAGCTAGATGGTTAATATTCTGAAGCTAGCAGGCATTTACTAAGATCATTATCTTTGACAACTGTAGATCCTAACATCCTAAAGATGGTAAAAAACTAGTCAGGTAATTATATAATGGGCTATCTGCATAGCCGTACAGGTGAAATATAATTATTCTGGATTCTAACAGAATAAAAAAATTAAATTCATTCTGAACTATATCCACCAATGGATTCACATAAACATAAATGCACTTTTCATAAAAGCTTTCCCAAAGATGCCTAAAGGATATAAAAACCAAACAAAGAGCTTAAATGAGCAATATCCATACTATTCAGAATTTTAAGTCTCCTTTATTTTTTACATGCAAAAACAGCCACAAATCCACAATATTAAACAATAGGTCAAAAGACCATTGTAGTTTTAATTCAAATTCACTCATATACCCCCCCCCCCCAATTTTCCTTATGAGAAGCTTTATACTCTTGGAAATTTTAAACTAAATTTAAAATCAAGTCTCCATATTTTCTGACACGCATACTCTCATCTAGCATATGGGACATGGGTGGCATTTTATATGAATTTGACTGATGCCTAATCCTCTATTATGGTATTTTATGTTTTCAACATCATTAATATTCTAGTTCATTATTGAAAACGTTGAAGTGTGGGTAATGAGGGCTATATGGACTATGAAGAACCATAAGTCTTCCTAAAAGGAACTTTGTCAGATAAATGGTACATAATCCCAGGGATTGGGAATGCTAGTCTTGACTATTTGTAAGACCACAGCCCTCTGCAGTTATTTTTTAACTGCAGAAAATCTAAACCTTTGAATTATTGTTTTTCTATAATAAAATCATTAAAGAAACACAAGTTATAGAGCCTCAACCATTGGATTAGAACTGCTTTCAACTCTGGAGGATCTGTTTTCCTATTTGTATCCAACAAAAAACAAATGACAATGTCGTACCTCCTCACATATTCAAACATTCCTGGAAGGCGAGATTCCTTATCTCTGAAAGCTTCAACACTAATCGGAAGTGGTTTTACGAAATATCCAATGTCAGGCCTTAACTTAACAGGGAATTTCCTGTCATTGCAAAATAAAGCCAGTTTCAGAGGCAAAAGGTGGTGATGGAAGCGAGCTAGTAGAGTCCGCTTTGCTGTCTGACCAGGCTCCAAAGAAGGGATGTCCTCCATGGATACCACAGCTGGTTTATCAATATGAGATTTCAAGGTACTGCAACAAAAAAATTAATAGTAGTAGGCATAAGCACTTACAAAGCTAGCATGTAAAGATTTCAAATAGGCAAGCTGCAGATACAGTAACTACAGCCAGTATAAATAGTTACAGGCAATCTAAATTCAAATTATAGATACTATTTTTATTCAACCCAGTAAAAAACTAAATCATGGAAGTTATCAGAACATATAAATATCACAAATAAGTGTACAAAATTCCAAATCATGAAGGAAAGAGGGAAAAAATGGACAACCACAATACGACATCTGAAAAGGAAGATAACTTACTTTTCAGTTGCTGGTGACATTTGATCGGTAGAATCTGAGCTTCTGCTAGAATCTTCATCTATTAAGACTATATCGAACATGGGCTCCAAAGAACAATTTTCAAATAATACTTCTAAACATACAAGATGAGAGGATATGCTTGAAGTTTCAGAAGAAAAAGAATAATTCACCTTTAACCCATTTCCATTTGCAGGATCCAAGAGAGTGTAGCATTTGGGTTTAACTCGGCTTCCAATGTTACCAATGGTTATTCTTGCTGAAGATCTTCGAACTTGGCTTTGTTCTATTTCACTTCCTTTAGATGACCTGGGTTGTTCATCCAACCAAGACTCAAGAGACTTTGTTGACATCAAGTCCCCAAAACCAGAAGTACTAGAGTGAGCCCCACCATTCTGGTTTTCAAAGGCATTGCCAGTGTCTGAAATCTGAATCAATGGATCGGCATTGTTGTCACCTTCATCACCAGACAAAGTCTCATCACTGTCACTGACTTCGCTTGAACCAGAGATTGACTGTTCAGAACTATAATCAGAAGCATTTTCCTCATCTAAAGACCCAGGTGTGCCAGGATCATCTTCCTCCTCTAAGTCACTCTTAGAAGCTCCATCGTACTGATCAAGATCAAGTTTTGGAAGGCTACAAGGTTTTGGGAGAGGCTCATAGCCTGGAGCTGCATGGAATACCAACTGTGAAAGAGACCCTGGGAGATAAAACCGGTAATCGATGGGTTCAGATGGAACTGTCTCAGTTTTTGTCTGCCCACCAAATATGCATTCTGCAAGTACACAAGACTGGTCTCTTTTTGGTAATTCACCATTTTCCTCCACATTTTGAGACTCCAAATTGCTTGAGAAAAGTTTCTTTAAGAAACGTGAACGATCACGAATATCATAGTTCAGGTCGCACTCAGCCAGCTCAATTATATAACCCCAAATTTTTCTCAAGGTCCAAATATCTTCTCCCTTAATGCACAGTAAGACCTGTGAGCAAAAGCCATTTATATCATAAACTCACTGCTTTCCATGTAACTGTTTCTCCCATTTATTTTCCAATACAAGGATTAAGGAGGAAACGTGCCAACAAAGAAGTGTGTATATATAATTCAGGAACCAAGAACTAAGGTTCTAAGTTCTGACATCAGTCATTATATGATCTTATATACATTTAACAGTACACAAAAATTTCCCAAAAAAAAATGGCATCGTCTCGTCTAACTTAAAAACTGTTAAAGCAAGAAACAATATAGAATACATAGTGATATACATCAACCATGCACTACCTGTCATGGAAAGAGAAAGCTCTGCAAGCAAAGGTGGTAAGCTGGGGAGCATTTAAGTGTTGTAGAATCATAATGCACAGATTCACACCTCCCTATGAACAGTCTATTCTACTCATTTCCAGAAACATCAACTTTAAAAGCCTCACTGACTTTTAATCAGACCACAAAAGATGCCATTATTCTAGATGAAAATTCAATTTCTGTGCTTTCTTCTTCCCCATTTTAAAGGGAGGCAAGGGACCTTACAAAAATGAGAAAATTCATGTAGAAGATGCAGTAGACAAAAGGAAAGTGCAAATACCACACGCGGCGGGAGGCAGCGGCGGCGGAAAAGGGGGAAAAGGTGCCGGAAAAATAACACGGCAACACGGGCAGACCGGAAACCGGAATGAGACACGGTTTCCGGAAGAAATTTGATACCAATGGACTGTGGGTCCACTGGGAAGGCATATACTAGGGTTATCTCTCGTTAGGCTCTAGATACCATGTTGAGATAAAGAGAAAACGAGAGACATATGATAGAATCAGTGTGTTCAAAATACACAGCGGAAAATAATATATATATATATATACATAAGTGTATTTACAAATATACAGTGATAGGCCCAAGCCCATATCTATCATATGATAAACTAACAATAACAATCTAACAGATATAACTGTATAAGTATAAGCAGGGGGTTGTGAAGAACATATTGGACTAAATGGGAGAAGCGGAGAAAGATATCTATCAACTATGAAGACATAACATATCGAGAATTATGACACATTCAGATCAAAACATAAGCAATCTAGCCAATAAAAAGGAATTTCATCTCACAAACATTTCTTTGAACAACCAAATTGTCCAATCAGGGACCTTAACAGTTACTCTCAAGCAGGATTAGCTATATTTTTGTTTATATTTGATCTTTGAACAAACTAATGAAACCACAAGCAGATCAAGTCTGGAAAGCTCAGTTGAAGAACAGGAAGGGAAAACTAGTCGTAGAATACCTTTTGTCCAATTTATGATATTAAGCAATCAATATGCAACAATGTATACAAAGAATCAGCCATGATGTATATAAGCAACAATGTAAATAAGCAACAACATAATCAATCAACTTGATGATATACCTTTGCAGTTGTATTAAGAATCTGAAGTTTAGTTTCTAATGCTTCTGAAGCAAAACACCAAGCAAGATACTTAAGTACTGTACTCAACATCCTTGGAATTATCTCACCCAAAGAGCAATATTCCCCCAACATCCAAATAATCATTGCACGGGCAGCAGGGACCTTGATTGTATCCAAGCTACGGACTAACTGAATTATAACCTTTTAAAAATTCAAAAGGCTAGAGATCAGTCATAATGGCACAAGCAATGGATCAAAAGATTGCAAATACTACTAACTCAACAATTGCAACACCACACACAAGATATTAGTATGCTGTTCAACTCCAATATCCAATCTCATGCCTAGTTTGTTCCACATCTCTAATTTTTTTAACAATTTTAAATTCAATACAAAAAAGAGTACCACCAAAGATTATTTTATATGAGAAATAATCAGAAGAATACCTTCTCATAACTGGGTGGTTCTAATTTTATAATTGACATGATGGACATAATTGCCTGAATTAGCACGCCCTCTTCCCCATCCAAGGATCTAATTTCACCACAAAAAAAATCTGCAAATATGGATATTAAACAAGAAACGTGATGTATTTCTTGAATAAATAGACTTAACAACCAGGTAACGCACCTTGTTTAATCAGAGCCAACAATCCTTCCAAGCATGTAGTTGCCATTTTCAGAAGTCGCTGAGCACATAGACCAATGGCAGCAACTGTGTCAGCAGCAAATCTCCTGTCTGGATCTCTAATATAATCCTAGCAACACACTAAGAAAAGCATCAATTTATGCACCAAACTCCATGATTTCAGATGTCATAACAAAGAAATATATGTGAACAACAATAATAATTAATGAAACCTATGGGCAGGTAACAGTGGATTCTAGCATATCTAGCTCCTAGAATTTCTTTTTTTTTTTTGGGGGGGGGGGGGGGGAGGCGGGATCAAATCCAAACTAGGACACCAAAAGAACCCTGGTACTAGTGAAGCCTGTGAAGGTACCACGATGATACAATGCCATTGGCTAGAATGTGTTTCATTACAGGGGTGCAGTTTCTGAAAATGGTCCAAGCTCTAATTACTTGAAAATTCTATAATATGCATGGAAATCAAATTCCACAAGAAAACCTTTCTATCTATTCCTATGAAAGAGGCAAATGATTTATCTGACTTTGTTCTCACAAACCACAAGCATTTAAGTAGTAGGGCCGTTCCTGTCACACTTATGTAAACAAGTGTTTACTTTATGTTACTTTATAATGAAAGAACTTAAAGCACAAGGAAACCAAATATCAATACAAAAATATAAATGCAACTAATACCAATAAATATGCTGGAAATGAACCAAGCTAGCTCCAAAATGCTTGAGGTTCAACTCATTAATTGACAACAGCTTAGGTTTATGAACCAGAAAATCTTCTTGGGTGTCACTCTACCATAGGCACTCAAATCAATAGTCATCATGTGTAAGCCCATAAGGTTGTGTGGGACCTGGCCATGCTAGAAATGGACCTATCTCTAAAAAGAGATTTCACACATGTCAGCTACTGATTTGAGTGCTTATAATAGCTTACGTTACCTGAGAATTACTCCACAAACCAGGTCACTTGAATCCTCGCTAAATGTTTTTTGGTTCATTTGTTATGAATTGAGAATCAATATATGTTTAACTCATTTTATTCATGAGTTGTTAAAAATTTATTATGATGATGATGGAATTAATCACGTATAAAAGTAACAGCTATAAAAGACATCATTTGTTGAATGATTTACCACATATGAATTTGATATTAAAAGAAAATATTAAGAATTTACTTATAATTGATTATTAAAAAATACACTCAGGTTGAATAAAAGTGAATGAATTAAACTAATCAACTGAGTTCACAAGCCAGCTCAACTTAAATGATTCAAATTAGCACTTGGAACAATTCAACTCATTTAGCGCATACAAATCAAGCCAGTTGGTAAATCAAACCGAATGATTCACTAGTGTTGTTCAACTCAAATTCAACTCATAAAACTGGCTCAGGATGAGTTTCAAATTGACTTATAGAGTCAAATCAAGCTAAGGTTCAGTGATTACTAATTAAAATAAAAAGATAACATCATAGTTGCAATCATAACATTACAAGACTCGTGTTAGAAATATGATATAAAAGCATTCGTGTCTTCACCTAATAGCTTAAGCTTTTGCAATAGTTGATTCATGACATATCATCAAAGTCTCTATGAACGAGTGGTCTAGACTCTCTAGAGTTCTTTCTTTGATACCCATATTCTTCTAATAGTAAAAAAAAGTTGAATTTCAGCTCAAAGTGAGTCTGTGCAATGCCCACGCTTCAAGCCCAAAGGGCTCTTGCATGAGTGGGCATGTTAGAAATATAATATAAAACCATTTATGTGTCTTCACCTAATAGCCTGAACTTCTGGGATAGTTGGTTCATGACAACTTCGTACCAATGAGAGAAGAAAGTGTTTCCAGGTAGGCTTGAATAGCATACTACAAGTAACCTAAGCTTGGGAACTTTTGGACTAGAATGTTTAGGGCATTAGCCCTCTTATGATCCTTTTCTTTATATTTTAAATAATACTGATATAACAAGGAAATGGGTTAGATTCATAAGAAACTTAGAGTATAAGAGCTGAAAGTTGAAATACTGGTGATCATTTTATCCATTAAGCACAAGGAATTTAAGTGAAAATAGATACATGCTTCTTTTTGGAAGACAGTCACCTCACACCATAACTTATCTGGGAAAGAAAATATATTTAATGTGAAATACCTGAAACTCTTTAAGAATGGATGAAACAGATGAATCTGTAACAATAGAAGAAAGTATCTCCAACTTCAGTGCTTTTATCTGATAGGAATCTGAAGAACATATGAAAAAGTCTTGATAGTGTGGAGCAAAGAGAGATGGCATAGCTTTAGCAAACACTTGAATATTGCACAATACCTGCATAAGTCAATGCACAAAAAAACATTAATATCAAGGTCAAGCATCAAAGAAATTGAGAAATATGTTAATTAACCAGAGTCATTTTCTTGCCTTATCAAGGATATTTTCAGTGTACTCCATCTCTCCTCATAATAATTTCTTATATTATCAAAATAAAAAATAAAAAAAATTATCCATCAAAAAAAGACAATTCAATGTTTGTATTAGAATTTGGACTGGACCTAACTCAACCCCAAAAGCTAGCTTGTAGAGTGAGGATTGCCCACACCATCGGCATCCATGTAAATAACTGGTGTCGCCCTAACTATCAGACAATGGGTAAATCATCAAAGTGAAGTGACTCCTGGAAGTGCCATGCACTCATCAAAACATAATAAATGAATAATAAGGATAAAATAATTGCTAAGCACCAGGGGATGCTTTAGGTATCCCCATGATTTTAAATTGTAGTTGTAGTTGCAGTTGCGGGTTCAGAGAGAATGAGAGAAAAGGAAAGAGAGAGAGAGAGAGAGAGAGAAAGAGAGGGAAAAATTGGAGGGAAAACTAGATCTGAAAAACTGATTCTGTTATTATGAAAAACTGAATGAGTTATAAGGTAACATAATTCTATTTATAGATTTCTGTGACTGTTACAGATTGGACTTAACCAAGGCCCAATACTAATCTGAACTGAACTAAACAGCGCCTACCACTAACTAAAGCTGAATATGTTCAGCTGAACAATAAAACTAGTTGAATACAATTAACTATAAAACCTATATTACAAATATTACTTTAATATTCCCCCCTCAAACTCGAGGGATTTGACAAAACAAAGATTTGTCATAGACCCTGAGTTTGTGTCTAAAGTCCAGAAACTGTTGTTGAGGAAGAGCCTTGGTAAAACAGTCAGCAACTTGGTCTTCAGCAGGAATGTGAGAGACCACCAGCTGTTTGGCAAGGACCTTTTCACGTACAAAATAAAGATCCAACTCCATGTGTTTGGTACGAGTATGGAGCACAGGATTATGGACAAATTGACAGTGCCCAAATTTCACAGTAGATAATAGGACACCGACGAGGAACCTTGAACTCAGATAGTAGAGTTTGAATCCAAAGAACTTCAGCTGTGGTATTCGCAAGACTGCGATATTCGGCATAAGTGCTTGATCTAGCAACTAGGGGCTGCTTTTTACTCCACCAAGAGACCAAGTTAGGACCAAAGAAAATTGCTGAACCAGAGGTAGACCTGTGATCATCAACATCTGATCCCCAGTCAGCATCACAGAAAGCAGAGAAGGAGATGGGAGCACCAGAGGAAGCAGGTTGGAGGACCAAACCATAGTGAGAAGAACCACAGAGATAACGAAGAATGCGTTTCACAGCTTTCCAATGAGTGTCTTGAGGCTGAGACATAAACTGACAGACTTTGTTGACACTGTAGCTCAAATCAGGTCTGGTAATTGTAGCATACTGAAGAGCACCAACAACAGATCTGTAAAGAGAAGGATCATGAAAGGGAGTGGAGCCATGTTTAGAAAGTTTTAGTGAGCTGGGCATGGGCATAGAATGTACGTCGTTTGAGGAAGACATTTAGGTGGTAGAGAGAGTGTACCAGAGCTCTTAAGAGCTCTGATACCATCAGAGAGAAAGAGAGAAAAGGAAAGAGAGGGAAAAATTGGAGGGAAAACTAGATCTGAAAAACTGATTCTGTTATTATGAAAAACTGAATGAGTTACAAGGTAACAGAATTCTATTTATAGAATTCTGTGACTGTTACAGATTGGACTTAACCAAGGCCCAAGGCCCAATACTAATCTGAACTGAACTAAACAGCACCTACCACTAACTAAAGCTGAATATGTTCAGCTGAACAATAAAACTAATTGAATACAATGAAATATAAAACCTATATTACAAATATTACTCTAATACAGGTGTTGCAATCGCAGGCATTGCAGCATGGATTTTTTTATGTTTGCACTAAATATAACCCTCCATGATTCATCCCCAAGTCCTACATCCTCTGCTTCCCCTCCCAAATCCCACCTCCCCTTCCTCACCATTTCACTACCATCCTAAAATCCACCCTCCCCCAGGGAAATTCCCTCTCAATTTACTAAATAAAGAAAGAGTAAGAATGAAGAACAATTCGTGTATGGACCTTGAGGCCCAACTCAGTCTGCTGCTGCCCGTTGTGGTCCAATGTGGTCATTACACACATGTTGTGGCCATTCCAATATTACATTGTGGATTTTCCTGTGATTTGCAAAAACACCACAACGGTGATGTGATGCAGCCCACAATATGAGCTTTAATACCTATCCCACTAGCTTTCAGTGATTCAGTTATGAATTATGATGATGTATCCATTCAAATCATATCTGAGCCATGTACAAAATAAAAAAGAACATTTTACATCTTAGGTTCATTATAACTGCAAAGTTTAAACTACTAAAGGTTTTCTAATAGAGACAATAGATAATTCTCTTCTCAAGGTGTGCATCACTTCAATGAGTCTCCACCCAAAAGTTTCCATTGTCCTTTTCTAAAACTAGTTTAAATGATATCAAACATACAGAAAGATTTTTTTTTTCTTTCTGAGGCCTGGAAGACGAATCTTCTTCTCACTAAAATTCATCTAACAGTTTCTCGAGTCACAAAAACAAGTAACATGATATAATTCACAAGGGGAAACAATAGAAATGTTATCTAATAAAAACTTTTTTCAATAAAGGAAGTAATAATTTCTTAGAGATTAGAGAATAAAACACGACCTATAATAATATAGTACACATTGACACAAGCTCCTCAAAAAAAGAATTCATATATAATGTATACAAGTATTTTAAATAACAAACAAAAGAATATACCAGAGAATGTTGACCCACAGAAGTAAAAAAAGATAAGCAAAGGATTCAGGAAATGCTGCATACCACATATCTTGAGGCATACGATGATCGCAGGACAAACAAGAGTGGTTTAACAATTCTTTTAACATCCTCCTTTGAAGCCATTATCCAGTGTACACCAGCTGCTGCAAGTACAACTGCACTATTATTAGACCATAACAATGGTGATGTACACTGCAGCAGGATCTTCACAACATCATTACTGCAAGATGTATATTGTGATAGATCTAATTTAGGAGCAACCCTATTTGTAGAACTTGATCGTGATAAGTACTCATCTGGCCCTTCAATGTAACACTGGAAGATCATATTTGCTAATTCAGATACAGTTTTCTCAGTGGCATAACCAGCATCTTCTTTTGAAATAAGATATGAGTCATCTTCATCTACATTGTTGTCATCTTTATTATCATTATACAATGAAAACATGATGGATTCTTTGACAAGCCCATGCTTTGCTATTACATACCGCAGAAGGATCCCAATTAGCATTATCTGACCCCATTCTTCCACATCAGGAAGGATCTCACACAACCTTCTGTAATTTCTTCCAATCAATGAAAAATTGTTTGGGCAAACAGAAGAAAATGCAGAAGCAGCAGCTCCAACGACTCCTGGGGAATGATCTTTTAACAATAGTCCAACAACCTGCCCCACATGAAGGATCAAAATTTATAGACCGAACCTGTATGGCCTTCCAAGTTCCAACTATACATTTATGAAATTAAATATCTGGCATGAAACTTTTAGTAATTCTTAGTTCAAAAGTATGTACCCTAAGGAAATTAGGAAACCCTGGAGAAAATATCATATTTTTCTTTGCATTATTTTTATTTCATCTAGGTCCTATTGATGGGAAAAACTAGATAATTGTGATAACAGCACAAACGTCAACCAGACCTCTTCAATTGCAGAAGCATGCTCCTCCATCCGCAAATCATGAAGCTTAGGAAGAGCATTAGCAGCACACTTTCTAACATAGACAGAAGGATCTCTAGCACATTTTCCCACAGCAACAAGAACAAGAGGTGCAATTGCATGAAGGCGGATTCCTGCCATGGCACGAAGTGCCCATGCCCTCACCAACGGATTTGTGTCCCCCAGGTCCTTCTGGAAACAATTAATTGACAGCAACGCTTCATTTGGACGCCTAAGTGAAAGAATGAAATGAAACAATAAGAAAATGGTAGCAATAACTCATTACTTTGCAAAATTCAAGGCAGCAGAATGCTACAGTTCAGGAAACAAGGCCATAAATTGACTTCCAAAGGCATAATTCTAGTCCCTGAGCATAACCAAACTAGATACCAAAAACCAATACCTATTCAAATGTGGAAAAATAAATACACTTAAACATTTTCAGAGAGCTTAAAACAACAAAAACACCCCTCAATAGAAGATAAAAACAAACTCAGCTGCAGGTTCATACTTTTCAGCATAATGCAGGAGGTACAAGTAAACCAGCTTCTTCACTTCCAAGGACTGAGATGCAACATTTTTAACAACCTGTAGTTTTCGTTCACGATCGAAACGGAGTCAGAGAGAGAATACACAATCAACGGTGCAAGTGAACAAAATTCAATTGAACTAATTCGCAAAAGAGAAAAACACTACAGCAACAATCCGAAACGAACTATCTAGATGCAAAATTTTGTCCGCGATCAAGGTCAACCAAATCGAATGTGCCGTTATTTGGAACCGTTAAGCAGAGAATGCATAAGGAGGCGTGGATCGAAGAGTGAGTGAGTGAGTGACCTGAGGGAAGAAGTTGGAGACATCTTCGCCCTGGGCGATGAGAGCGAGCAAGCGCTTGAGAGCTTCGCACTTGTCGGAGTCGAACTTGCTGTCAAGGAGAGGGGCGATGTTGACGTCATCGGGGTCGTCGTAGAGGTGAGCATCGGTGCCGATGCGGAACACCGCCGTCGACGCCTTGCTCAGAGATTCCGCCGTCGCTCCGAATTGGGGGGAACATCTTTCGGAATCAATTGTCTGGGATCTGTTTCTTCTAGTTTTGGTTTTTTGAAGGATAAAACTGAATTCGAAGAAGAACTAAAGAGAAACAGAGACAGCACTCACAGCACAGAAAGCACGTGCTAGAGAGAAAAGCCTTGAAGAAGTGTGTATAATTTGATTAATGGTTAAATATGTTTTTCTCGCTATAAAATTAACGAATTTTGTGTTTAGTCTTTGTTAAATTTTTTATCTAAATTTAATCTCCCATTAATTTTCTTTATCAATTTCCGTTCCTCCAGTTAAGTTGTTATTGTTAAGTGATGACGTGGCACTTTATCCATCTTAATTAGATGTGTTGACCTGTCTCAAAGAACCTATTTGTTATCCACATCAGATTTTATTTTATTTTGTCTTTATTTTTTTTGTTTTATGAAAATAAATTATCAGATTACATTAATAAAAGTAAATCCCCTTTCTTGAGACCCTCCATCTACATCCTTAAAAAAACCCTAAGTTTCCATAAACCCACCTCAGGCTGTGCTTGAGACGTTGTGCTTTCCTTTCGTTTCTCAATTATTTTGTGTGTGGTATTTGCGAGTGTGTGTGGACTACTCAGACATGCGTTGGGCAGTTTGGTGCGGTTGTGGCCTTCGGTGACTGTGAAGAGCGTGAACACACTTTCGAGTGGTCTTTATCTGTGAATAAGTGTGTGCTCACCATCCAAACTTAAATGCATTTTTTACTTAGGATTTCATGTAATATCCCGGAAATTAGAATCTAGAAAGATCGTGGAAGTCTTAGGCTGTGAATCCCACCGCAAGAAGGAAAGTTAGAAGTAAGATGAGAACTTAGGGGTTGGAAGGGAAAATAAGACAAGAGTTAGAGTATCGATTAAGAGTTATGAGTTTTGAGGGAACCGAGAAGGGAAAAACTAAGTATTAAGTCCAACCTGGCTGTAGAGTTAGCCTATTAGGAGTCACACCAGGTGGTAGAAAGGCTAGCATGGTGAAGAGGTGAGGAATGAAGTAGAGACAATGGAAGTAGGGAATTAGATTAAGACGGAAGGAACTAAGCTTAAACGAATTGGCGGGAAGGAAAAGGAGAGGCGTAGACTCAAGGAACCGGGGTATAAAGGTGATTTTATGGAAAGGAACAAGGGAATAGAGGAGCATAGTCCCATGAACAATTAGAGCAAGAACTTGTTAGTGCTCCATGTTAAGGCTTCTCTAGGATAATGTTAGAGCGAGAAGCAACAATGATCCTTCCTATGCCATACGTCTATTTTCAAGCAGGAGCTTGTTTCTAGCCATCCAAATACCACAACAGTGAATAAGGAACAAATGCATTACCTTGGGAGGAGATTTAAAGATCATGTTTGACATCCATGATATAAGCATGGTATATGTGGCTGATCACTAAATTGTAGGCCAAGAGGGGAAAAAATCCAGAATTCCCTGAACAACTTATAGTCTCTAAAGATATGAGAAATGGATTCTACTTCATCCAAACATCTACAACATATTGGATCACAATTAATACCCCTCCAAACAAGTTTTTCTTTTACAAGAAGAACATTATTCAAGATTCTCCGCATTAAGTGTAGTTATCTAGGTTGGGCATGGATTTTCCACAGTTTCTACCATTGGTAGGGACCTTGATTGTCTCCAGGACCTTGATTTTCCACAGTTTCTACCATTAATACTCCTCACGCCTAGCTTGAATGAGATGGTAAGTTGAGCATATCGATAAAATTCTATCATTCATTAGTCCCCAGCAAAACGTGTCATCCACATTGAATTTGGACAACAAGATTTGTTTTATTTTCTTGGTCTCAAAGGGTAGAAATAGTTCATCAATCAATTATGGGATCCATCTTCTTGTGTTAGGGTTGAGAAGTTTGTTTACTTAAGGATTGTTTAGGCTTTGGCGAGGTGGGCTCATTTTGAACAAGTAACCAATAACCAATTGTCTTTCCAAATACGTCCAGTCCCTAACACAGTTAGGATTTTCCACTAAAAGGGCACTTTTACACAAGTATTCTTCATTATCTCTTCAGGCTTACACAGATATTCTTCACAACCCTCTTAATCCAAACAACCAAGTATTCTTTTCAACATGTAAGCCTCCTCATGCTCAACAAAATAATTTAGAAAAGAAAAGATAAATCTCTGGGTTTACACACTAAGTGTGAATTGAGATAATGAAACAGAGTTTTATCTGTGAGAGCCGAAGGCTGATGAGGGCGGGGAGTGATCGTCGGTGCAAAGAGGCACGGACAAGGAGCGGCTCCTGGCAGGCTTCTAAGCACACATGGATGAACCGAACCCACACCCGAATGAGAGGGATCCAGAGGCTGTGCAGGTATGGGACTGTACAGTTGAGGATAGCTTAAAGGAAATTGTTGTGGAGAACTATACTAACAAGGTGCATCTTCTTTTTGGAAGCCCATAACATAAGAACTTCATAGTTAAATGTGCTTGGCTTGGAGCAATTTTGGGATGGGTGACCTTCTGGGAAGTTTCCCGGAAAGTGTGCAAGTGAGGACAACGCATATTGGAAAGACTCGTGTTGGTTTGTGGGGACCCTCATCACTCCTGCAAGCGGCTCGGGGGCGTTACAAATGGTATCAGAGTCGAGCCTCTCCCAGTACGGAGTGGTTCGGGGACGAACCAGGCGGAAGCTGGTGGGCATGTGAGAGCTGATGAGGGTGGGGAGTGATCGCCGGTGCAAAGAGGCACGGACAAAGAGCGGCTCCTGGCAGGCTTCTAAGCACACATGGATGAACCGAACCCACACCCGAATGAGAGGGATCCAGAGGCTGTGCAGGTATGGGACTGTACAGTTGAGGATAGCTTAAAGGAAATTGTTGTAGAGAACTATACTAACAAGGTGCATCTTCTTTTCGGAAGCCCATAACATAAGAACTCCATAGTTAAGCGTGCTTGGCTTGGAGCAATTCTGGGATGGGTGACCTTCCGGGAAGTTTCCCGGAAAGTGTGCAAGTGAGGACAACGCATACTGGAAAGACTCGTGTTGGTTTGTTAGGACCCTCACCACTCCTGCAAGCGGCTCGGGGGCGTTACATTATCAAAGCAAAGTTCAGATCAAAACTCGTTTAAAATGACTTGCACCAAGAATGGAGAAATGAAAGAATGATAGGATCATAGTAAGGAAATTATAGCATTTATGCACGTTGTTCATGGGTTAACTATCTATGTTCTTCATTCTTCATCTTCTATTTATAGGCTCCATGAGGGTAGAGACATTTGAGAGTGAGAAGGTTAACATTGTCTCTAAGCATTTAATGCATGGAGTCGTTGATTGTACTGTTGCAGCAACAAGGTGACAGAAAGCAACTTAGACAGACTTCAGCGCAAACTTCTCTTGTCCTTTTTTGACATTATTTCAGTATTTGTGTTTATATTCTTTCTCTATCACAAATATCTTTGATAATTTCTTCTTCTAGTAAAAAGTAGTTTGATGTGACCGTGATTTTGAGTTTGAGCCACGTAGGTTTCCAAACGTTTGACTTGCTTCTCTAGGTCTAATGTAGATTCTGTTTTTAGCGTAGCTTCAGACTTAGGTTGCATAGCAGTCTTTTAAAGAGTGTCAGGAAACTTCAGACTGACATGGTTCAATATAAAACATCCAAACTTCAAACTTAGTTCTTGCAGTAAATTACTTCAGACTTTGTTAGTTCATAAGACTTGATAAAAATTCTTCATATTGTTATTCATCAAAACTTAGAGATTTTAGGCTATGATCCAATTTTTTCTAACAAGGATGAGCTATGAGCACGGGTCTTGCATTCCAAATCTGGCTGCAATGTCGAGTCCATACTGAGACTTTTGATCAACAAGAATGGTTCTAATCTTTGGTAGGGGATTGGAAAGGCATGGGTCTTCCTAAAAGCAAACTTGGTTTAGAGGATTAATGATGGTTTCTCTACGCTCTTTTGGCTTGATAAGGGGGTCATAAGGATCGGTTGCTTATTGGACTTGGCCTTGGTTCCTATTTCAGATGGAATGAAGACTGGAAGTGACTATATTTGGCTTTAGGTTTTTGGGTCATAGAGAAGATCATATCTTACTTGCCTCTAGCAATTTGTGATAGGATATTTGCTCTTCATCCTCCAATTGCGGACAACGTCCAAACAAAGTGACACTACTACAATGGAAGCTTCAACTCTAGCACTACACACTTATGAAAACAACCAAATTGTTGTTCATATGAAAAGAAACAAAATCCACAAAACCAAGTTTCTTAAAATAACTATAAACTTTGTCTCTCAAGATAACATCATCCACATACCAAACATCACCAACATTCATCAAACTATGGGCTCCTTTATGTTTATGTTGAATGATGGTTTAGGTATGGACAACACTAAATAGGAATATAGGTCCAACAATAATTTCCTGTGAGATATCAAATAATTGCCAAAGAGAATTTATGAACTTGAGTAATAGTGAAGTCACACACCCTTTACATTCGAAGACCCAAATACCATCAGCATGACCATCCCCTTCCACTAATGCACATGCCTCATAAACCTTGTTTCGTCCAGAACCTATCAACATAAGCAAACTATAAATGAGTTTCCAGAATGAAACAAATTAAAGGTTTATAACTACTTAATATATTACACATGTGTCTTTGACCCTTCCTGCTAAGCGTTCCACGAATATTTTAGGATAGAAAATTTAATATCTCTAACATCCATAATCATAAGATATAAGAAGAGTGAGAAGCAACATATCCAACTCCACCTGCATCTCCAACCCATCTCTTGAACCACCATTAATTACTTGGTGTGCATCAAAATGGAAATCCATATCCCCCTATCCACAATAACAATATTTCTATTATTATTATTCACATCACCAAAATAAGATAGAGAAATTCCTAAGAAGGTAGGATTATTAAAAATTGTCGTTTTGACCCTCCCAGCTACTTGTTCAACCTCTTATCTTATTTCTAATAACAGTTTCAAGTGTCCATCAACACCAAAAAACCGTTTTCCAAAGTTAAAACATGAGTTAGTTCTTTGAGACCTCTTCTCACGTGACAAAGATTAGGTGTCCACATCAACAAAAAAATAGATCCAGTGTCTACAACTTTTTTTAAGAGTTGGTTTTGTTCTTTGGGCTTCAGTTTCATGTGACTCATATTATTTGTCAATTGCAATGGGTTATCCTCTTCTTTACAAGCTCTCTTCCTAAAAGTCGTATTTATTTTGCACATGATCCACACTTGAAGTCCTAAGTTGGTCACTCCCACCAATCTTTTGTGGGTCCTCCTAAACATTTGAATCTTACAAAGCACCAAATTTATTGCATTTAATTTTTCATTATTGCTCTTAGCAATCATTATCGATTTCTCTTTATTCCTTTGTTAATTCCTTCTCTTAATTACTACCAACTACTTGTCCTTAATACTCATATTGTTAGGGATGACAATAGGCACCCTTTGGGTAAGGTACCATAGTGTCCGTCCCCGTACCTGCATTTAAAAAAAAAAAGCCCATACCCATGCTCGTAACCGTGTGGGTAGTAATTTTAGTGTCCATTCTCATACCCGTTGGACACCTATATGCCCGTACCTGCGCTCGTTACCCGCTATTTTATTAAGTAAAAAATTAACAACTCACTAAAAAAATATTAACTTAAGAAAACAATATCTCAGTTGAAAAATTACTTGAAGATTGTCCAAACAAATTTTAAATATCAGTGTCACAACAATTTAATTAAATTGAAACACAATACGTTAATGTTCTAAAACACAACACATGATCTAATGTTCAAATTTTTTATTAAATATTATAATTTACTTACATGTCACACTATTTTATAAACGTGGATATCATGTGTTAGAATTCTTCAAGATCGGTAAAAAATGATTATTAACACTAATTAGTCATATATTATAAAATAAAAAACACAAATAGATAGTTTTAAAAATATATTTTTAATTTGTAATATATTATATATATCAATTTTAAAAATATGTATAAATATATTAGATATTTTAATAAAATTAATATATCCCTATATATAATCATATATGATATTATTTATTAATATTTATATATAAGTGTGAGTATGGGGCGGGTTGGACATTATAATGCCCGTACCCGCGCCTGTCCACGTAAAAAATGCGGGTTGTTGTCCATACCCGCGCTCATACCCACTTTGTGAGTTCTCACCGTGCCCATTGTGGGTAATTTTTACGGGTACCCATAAGGCTTGGGCTTAATTACCATCCCTACATATTGTTGTTACATTGGGTTTCGCACTTGTGATTAGTTGCTAACAGGGTCTGACGTTACCATACCAACTGTCATCTTTGATTGACTATACTGATTTTGTCGTATTATGCTTCGTCATGCAATTTCTAGCCACGTGCCTATAACAACCACATGTTATACACATGATATGAAGTCCTTTGCACTCCACGTTGTACTAATCTTGGACACAAATCTTCTCTATTATAAGATTGCTTAAATCAATCTCAACACAAATTGTAGCAAAATGCCCTCGAGCCATATTGATGGTATTCATATCAATCTTTAAGTGGTGACCAATACTAGAAGTAAAAGCCAAGAAAATACATCGATCATAATACTCCATCCCAAAACAAGAAATCCAGATCCAAAAAAGAGTCTTATTAATTTCAGCCTCTGAAATAACAAAGATAGAAACGCAAAGACAAAATGAGAAGTGGTAATCATATATCATCCATGGGCCTCCATTAATTATAAATTTTATAATCTATATAGTCAAACTTGACCATAAAATAACCATAGTCAATATTCATATGATCAAAACCTCCAAACCCGTTTTCCAAAGTTAAAATATGGAATAGTCCTTTGTGACCTCTTCTCATGTGACAAAGATCTAGTATCCATATCAACCAAAAAAGATCTAGTGTCCACAATTTTTTTATGAGTTGGTTTTGTTCTTTGGGCTTCAGTTTCATGGGACCCATATTATTTGTTAATTGAGATGAGTTATCCTCTTCTTTACAAGCTCTCTTCCTAAAAGTCATATTAATTTTGCACACGATTCACACTTGAAGTCCTATGTTGGTCACTCCCACCAATCGTTTGTGGGTCCTCCTAAACATTTGAATTTCACAAAACACCAAATTTATTGCATTTAGTTTCTCATTATTGCTCTTAGAAATCGTTACCGATTTCTCTTTATTCCTTCGTCGTTTCCTTCTCTTAATTACCACAAACCAATCATCATTTGTTGACAACAACTACTTGTCATTTATACTCATATTGTTGTCACATTGGTTTTTGCCCTCGTGATTAGTTGCTAACAGGGTCTGACGTCACCATACCAACTGCCATCTTTGATTGACTATAGTGCTTTTGTCGTATTATGCTTCTTCATGCAATTCTAGCCACATGCCTATAACAACCACATGTTATACACATGATATGATGTACTTTGCACTCCATGTTGTACTGATCTTGGAAACAAATATTCCCTATTAGAAGATTACTTAAATCAATCTCAACACAAATTCTAGCAAAATGCCCTTGAGCCATAATAATGGTATTCATATCAATCTTCAAGGGGTGACCAATATTAGAAGTAAGAGCCAAGAAAATACATCAATCATAATACTCAATCCTAAGACTAGGAATCCTGATCCAAAAAAGAGTTATTAATTTCTGCCTCGGAAACAACAAAGCTAGGAACCCAAAGGCAAAATAATAAGTGGTGATCATAAATCATCCATCGGCTTCCATTAATTTTTTTATTTTTATAATCTATATAGTCAAACTTGACCATAAAATAAATATAGTCGATATTCATATGATCAATCGTTTATAGGTCCTCCTAAACATTTGAATCTCACAAAACACCAGATTTATTGTATTCAGTTTCTCTTTATTGCTCTTAGCAATCGTTACCGATTTCTCTTTATTCCTTCGTTGTTTCCTTTTCTTAATTTCCACCAACCATTCATCATATGTTGACAACATCTACTTGTCATTAGTACTCATATTGTTGCCACATTGGTTTTCGCCCTCGCAAGTAGTTGCTAACAGGGTCTGACGTCACCATACCAACTGCCATCTTTGATTGACTATAGTGCTTTTGTCGTATTATGCTTCTTCATGCAATTCTAGCCACATGCCTATAACAACCACATGTTATACACATGATATGATGTACTTTGCACTCCATGTTGTACTGATCTTGGAAACAAATATTCCCTATTAGAAGATTGCTTAAATCAATCTCAACACAAATTCTAGCAAAATGCCCTTGAGCCATAATAATGGTATTCATATCAATCTTCAAGGGGTGACCAATACTAGAAGTAAGAGCCAAGAAAATACATCAATCATAATACTCAATCCTAAGACTAGGAATCCCGATCCAAAAAAGAGTTATTAATTTCTGCCTCGGAAACAACAAAGCTAGGAACCCAAAGGCAAAATAATAAGTGGTGATCATAGATCATCCATCGGCCTCCATTAATTTTTTTATTTTTATAATCTATATAGTCAAACTTGACCATAAAATAAATATAGTCGATATTCATATGATCAATCGTTTATAGGTCCTCCTAAACATTTGAATCTCACAAAACACCAAATTTATTGTATTCAGTTTCTCTTTATTGCTCTTAACAATCGTTACCGATTTCTCTTTATTCCTTCGTTGTTTCCTTTTCTTAATTTCCACCAACCATTCATCATATGTTGACAACATCTACTTGTCATTAGTACTCATATTGTTGTCACATTGGTTTTCGCCCTCGCGAGTAGTTGCTAACAGGGTCTGACGTCACCATATGATCTGCCATCTTTCATTGACTATAGTGCTTTTGTCGTATTCTGCTTCATGCAATATCTAGCAACGTGCCTATAACATCCACGTGTTATACACATGATATGAAGTCCGTCGCACTCCACGTTGTACTGATCTTGGACACAAATCTTCCCAATTACAAGATTGCTTAAATCAATCTCAACACAACTTCTAGCAAAATGCCCTCAAGTCATATTGATGGTATTCATATTAATCTTCAAGGGGCGACCAATACTAGAAGTAAGAACCAAGAAAATACAGTGATCATAATACTCCATCCCAAGACTAGGAATCCCGATTAAAATAAGAGTCTTATTAATTCCTGCCTTTGAAACAACAAAGCTAGGAAACCAAATACAAAATGATAAGTGGTGATCATAGATCATCCATGGGCCTCCATTAATTATTTTATTTTTATAATCTATATTGTCAAACTTTACCATAAAATAACCATAGTCAATATTCATATGATCAAAACCTCCAAACCTCCAAATCCGTTTTCCAAAGTTAAAAGATGGGTTTGTCCTTTGTAATCTCTTCTCACGTGATGAAGATCCAGTGTCCACATCAACAAAAAAAAAAGAAAAAGATCCAGTGTCCACAATATTTTTTTATGAGTTGGTTTTGTTCTTTAGGCTTTGGTTTTGCGATAGGTTATCCTCTTCTTTACAAGCTCTCTTCCTAAAAGTCGTATTTATTTTGCACATGATCCACACTTGAAGTCCTATGTTGGTCGCTCCCACCAATCGTTTGTGGGTCCTCCTAAACATTTGAATCTCACAAAACACCAAATTTATTGCATTTAATTTCTCGTTATTGCTCTTAGAAATCTTTACCGATTCTGTTTATTCCTTCGTTGTTTCCTTCTCTTAATTACCACCAACCAATCATCATATGTTGACAGCTACTCCTTGTCATTAATACTCATATTGTTGTCACATTGGTTTTCGCCATTGTGATTAGTTGCTAACAGGGTCTGATGTTACCATACCAACTACATCTTTGATTGACTATAGTGCTTTTGTCGTATTCTGCTTCTTCATGCAATTTCTAGCCACGTGCCTATAACAACCACATGTTATACACATGATATGAAGTTCTTCGCACTCCACATTGTGCTAATGATCTTGGACACAAATCTTCCCTATTACAAGATTGCTTAAATCAATCTCAACACAAATTCTAGCAAAATGCCCTCGAGCTATATTGATGATATTCATATCAATCTTCAAGGGGTGACCAATACTAGAAGTAAGAGCCAAGAAAATACATCAATCGTAATACTCCATCCCAAGACTAGGAATCCCGATCCAAAAAAGAGTCTTATTATTTTCTGCCTCTAAAATAACAAAGATAGGGAACCAAGGATAAACCGATAAGTGGTGATCATAGATCATCTGTGGGCCTCGATTAATTATTTTATTTTTATAATCCATATAGTCAAACTTGACCACAAAATACCCATAGTCAATAATCATATGATCAAAACCTCCAAACCTCCAAACTCGTTTCCCAAAGTTAAAAGATGGGTTTGTCCTTTGTGACCTATACTCACGTGACAAAGATTCAGTGTCCACATCATAAAAAAAGAAAAAGATCCAGTGTCCACAATCTTTTTTTATGAGTTGGTTTTGTTCTTTAGGCTTTAGTTTCATGGGACCCATATTATTTGTCAATTGTGATAGGTTATCCTCTTCTTTACAAGCTCTCTTCCTAAAAGTCGTATTTATTTTGCACATGATCCACACTTGAAGTCCTATGTTGGTCGCTCCCACCAATCGTTTGTGGGTCCTCCTAAACATTTGAATCTCACAAAACACCAAATTTATTGCATTTAATTTCTCGTTATTGCTCTTAGAAATCTTTACCGATTCTGTTTATTCCTTCGTTGTTTCCTTCTCTTAATTACCACCAACCAATCATCATATGTTGACAGCTACTCCTTGTCATTAATACTCATATTGTTGTCACATTGGTTTTCGCCATTGTGATTAGTTGCTAACAGGGTCTGATGTTACCATACCAACTACATCTTTGATTGACTATAGTGCTTTTGTCGTATTCTGCTTCTTCATGCAATTTCTAGCCACGTGCCTATAACAACCACATGTTATACACATGATATGAAGTTCTTCGCACTCCACATTGTGCTAATGATCTTGGACACAAATCTTCCCTATTACAAGATTGCTTAAATCAATCTCAACACAAATTCTAGCAAAATGCCCTCGAGCTATATTGATGATATTCATATCAATCTTCAAGGGGTGACCAATACTAGAAGTAAGAGCCAAGAAAATACATCAATCGTAATACTCCATCCCAAGACTAGGAATCCCGATCCAAAAAAGAGTCTTATTATTTTCTGCCTCTAAAATAACAAAGATAGGGAACCAAGGATAAACCGATAAGTGGTGATCATAGATCATCTGTGGGCCTCGATTAATTATTTTATTTTTATAATCCATATAGTCAAACTTGACCACAAAATACCCATAGTCAATAATCATATGATCAAAACCTCCAAACCTCCAAACTCGTTTCCCAAAGTTAAAAGATGGGTTTGTCCTTTGTGACCTATACTCACGTGACAAAGATTCAGTGTCCACATCATAAAAAAAGAAAAAGATCCAGTGTCCACAATCTTTTTTTATGAGTTGGTTTTGTTCTTTAGGCTTTAGTTTCATGGGACCCATATTATTTGTCAATTGTGATAGGTTATCCTCTTCTTTACAAGCTCTCTTCCTAAAAGTCGTATTTATTTTGCACATGATCCACACTTGAAGTCCTATGTTGGTCGCTCCCACCAATCGTTTGTGGGTCCTCCTAAACATTTGAATCTCACAAAACACCAAATTTATTGCATTTAATTTCTCGTTATTGCTCTTAGAAATCTTTACCGATTCTGTTTATTCCTTCGTTGTTTCCTTCTCTTAATTACCACCAACCAATCATCATATGTTGACAGCTACTCCTTGTCATTAATACTCATATTGTTGTCACATTGGTTTTCGCCATTGTGATTAGTTGCTAACAGGGTCTGATGTTACCATACCAACTACATCTTTGATTGACTATAGTGCTTTTGTCGTATTCTGCTTCTTCATGCAATTTCTAGCCACGTGCCTATAACAACCACATGTTATACACATGATATGAAGTTCTTCGCACTCCACATTGTGCTAATGATCTTGGACACAAATCTTCCCTATTACAAGATTGCTTAAATCAATCTCAACACAAATTCTAGCAAAATGCCCTCGAGCTATATTGATGATATTCATATCAATCTTCAAGGGGTGACCAATACTAGAAGTAAGAGCCAAGAAAATACATCAATCGTAATACTCCATCCCAAGACTAGGAATCCCGATCCAAAAAAGAGTCTTATTATTTTCTGCCTCTAAAATAACAAAGATAGGGAACCAAGGATAAACCGATAAGTGGTGATCATAGATCATCTGTGGGCCTCGATTAATTATTTTATTTTTATAATCCATATAGTCAAACTTGACCACAAAATACCCATAGTCAATAATCATATGATCAAAACCTCCAAACCTCCAAACTCGTTTCCCAAAGTTAAAAGATGGGTTTGTCCTTTGTGACCTATACTCACGTGACAAAGATTCAGTGTCCACATCATAAAAAAAGAAAAAGATCCAGTGTCCACAATCTTTTTTTATGAGTTGGTTTTGTTCTTTAGGCTTTAGTTTCATGGGACCCATATTATTTGTCAATTGTGATAGGTTATCCTCTTCTTTACAAGCTCTCTTCCTAAAAGTCGTATTTATTTTGCACATGATCCACACTTGAAGTCCTATGTTGGTCGCTCCCACCAATCGTTTGTGGGTCCTCCTAAACATTTGAATCTCACAAAACACCAAATTTATTGCATTTAATTTCTCGTTATTGCTCTTAGAAATCTTTACCGATTCTGTTTATTCCTTCGTTGTTTCCTTCTCTTAATTACCACCAACCAATCATCATATGTTGACAGCTACTCCTTGTCATTAATACTCATATTGTTGTCACATTGGTTTTCGCCATTGTGATTAGTTGCTAACAGGGTCTGATGTTACCATACCAACTACATCTTTGATTGACTATAGTGCTTTTGTCGTATTCTGCTTCTTCATGCAATTTCTAGCCACGTGCCTATAACAACCACATGTTATACACATGATATGAAGTTCTTCGCACTCCACATTGTGCTAATGATCTTGGACACAAATCTTCCCTATTACAAGATTGCTTAAATCAATCTCAACACAAATTCTAGCAAAATGCCCTCGAGCTATATTGATGATATTCATATCAATCTTCAAGGGGTGACCAATACTAGAAGTAAGAGCCAAGAAAATACATCAATCGTAATACTCCATCCCAAGACTAGGAATCCCGATCCAAAAAAGAGTCTTATTATTTTCTGCCTCTAAAATAACAAAGATAGGGAACCAAGGATAAACCGATAAGTGGTGATCATAGATCATCTGTGGGCCTCGATTAATTATTTTATTTTTATAATCCATATAGTCAAACTTGACCACAAAATACCCATAGTCAATAATCATATGATCAAAACCTCCAAACCTCCAAACTCGTTTCCCAAAGTTAAAAGATGGGTTTGTCCTTTGTGACCTATACTCACGTGACAAAGATTCAGTGTCCACATCATAAAAAAAGAAAAAGATCCAGTGTCCACAATCTTTTTTTATGAGTTGGTTTTGTTCTTTAGGCTTTAGTTTCATGGGACCCATATTATTTGTCAATTGTGATAGGTTATCCTCTTCTTTACAAGCTCTCTTCCTAAAAGTCGTATTTATTTTGCACATGATCCACACTTGAAGTCCTATGTTGGTTGCTCCTACCAATCGTTTGTGGGTCCTCCTAAACATTTGAATCTCACAAAACACCAAATTTATTGCATTTAATTTCTCGTTATTGCTCTTAGAAATCTTTACCGATTCTGTTTATTCCTTCGTTGTTTCCTTCTCTTAATTACCACCAACCAATCATCATATGTTGACAGCTACTCCTTGTCATTAATACTCATATTGTTGTCACATTGGTTTTCGCCATTGTGATTAGTTGCTAACAGGGTCTGATGTTACCATACCAACTACATCTTTGATTGACTATAGTGCTTTTGTCGTATTTTGCTTCTTCATGCAATTTCTAGCCACGTGCCTATAACAACCACATGTTATACACATGATATGAAGTTCTTCGCACTCCACATTGTACTAATGATCTTGGACACAAATCTTCCCTATTACAAGATTGCTTAAATCAATCTCAACACAAATTCTAGCAAAATTCCCTCGAGCTATATTGATGATATTCATATCAATCTTCAAGGGGTGACCAATACTAGAAGTAAGAGCCAAGAAAATACATCAATCGTAATACTCCATCCCAAGACTAGGAATCCCGATCCAAAAAAGAGTCTTATTATTTTCTGCCTCTAAAATAACAAAGATAGGGAACCAAGGATAAACCGATAAGTGGTGATCATAGATCATCCGTGGGCCTCGATTAATTATTTTATTTTTATAATCCATATAGTCAAACTTGACCACAAAATACCCATAGTCAATAATCATATGATCAAAACCTCCAAACCTCCAAACTCGTTTCCCAAAGTTAAAAGATGGGTCTGTCCTTTGTGACCTATACTCACGTGACAAAGATTCAGTGTCCACATCATAAAAAAAGAAAAAGATCCAGTGTCCACAATCTTTTTTTATGAGTTGGTTTTGTTCTTTAGGCTTTAGTTTCATGGGACCCATAATATTTGTCAATTGTGATAGGTTATCCTCTTCTTTACAAGCTCTCTTCCTAAAAGTCGTATTTTATTTTGCACATGATCCACACTTGAAGTCCTATGTTGGTCACTCCCACCAATCATTTGTGGGTCCTCCTATACATTTCATTCTCACACAACACCAAAATTATTGCATTTAATTTCTCGTTATTGCTCTTAGCAATCGTTACCGATTTCAGTTTATTCCTTCATTGTTTCCCTCTCTTAATTACCACCAACCAATCATCATATGTTGACAACTACTCTTTGTCATCAATACTCATATTGTTGTCGCATTGGTTTTCGCCCTCGTGATTAGTTGCTAACAGGGTCTGACGTCACGATACCAACTGCCATCTTTGATTGACTATAGTGCTTTTGTCGTATTCTGCTTCTTCATGCAATTTCTAGCCACATGCCTATAACAACCACATGTTATACACATGATATAAAGTTCTTCACACTCCACGTTGTACTAGTGAACTTGGACACAAATCTTCCCTATTACAAGATTGCTCAAATCAATCTCAACACAAATTCTACCAAAATGCCCTCGAGCTATATTGATGATATTCATATCAATCTTCAAGGGGTGACCAATACTAGAAGTAAGAGCCAAAAAAATACGTCAATCATAATACTTCATCCCAAGACTAAGAATCTGATCCAAAAAAGAGTCTTATTATTTTCTGCCTCTAAAACAACAAAGCTAGGAACCCAAAGACAATATGATAAGTGGTGATCATAGATCATCTATGGGCCTCGATTAATTATTTTATTTTTATAATCTATAAAGTAAAACTTGACCATAAAATAACCATAGTAAATATTCATATGATCAAAACCTCCAAACCCGTTAAAAGATGGGTTTGTCCTTTGTGACCTCCTCTCATGTGACAAAGATCCAGTGTCCATATCAACAAGAAAAAGAAAAAGAAAAAAGTATCCACAAACGTTTTTTATGAGTTGGTTTTGTTCTTTAGGCTTCAGTTTCATGGGACCCATATTATTTGTCAATTGCGATAGGTTATCCTCTTCTTTACAAGCTCTCTTCCTAAAAGTCGTATTTTTTTTTGCACATGATCCACACTTGAAGTCTTATGTTGGTCACTCCCACCAATCGTTTGTGGGTCCTCCTAAACATTTGAATCTCACAAAACATCAAATTTATTGCATTTAATTTCTCGTTATTGCTCTTACCAATCATTATCGATTTTTGTTTATTCCTTCGTTGTTTCCTTCTCTTAATTACCACCAACCAATCATCATATGTTGACAACTACTCCTTGTCATTAATACTCATATTGTTGTCGCATTGGTTTTCGCCCTCGTGATTAGTTGCTAACAAGGTCTGACTTCACCATACCAACTACCGTCTTTGATAGACTATAGTGCTTTTGTCGTATTCTGCTTCTTCATGCAATTTCTAGCCACGTGCCTATAACAACCACATGTTATAATTATACACATGATATGAAGTTGTTCGAGGGATCTTGGACACAAATCTTCCCTATTACAAGATTGCTTAAATCAATGTCAACACAAATTCTTGCAAAATGCCCCCAAGCCATATTGATGGTATTCATATCAATCTTCAAGGGGTGATCAATACTAGAAGAAAGAGCCAAGAAAATACTCTCATCATAATACTCCATCCCAAGATTAGGAATCTTGATCCAAAAAAGAGTCTTATTAATTTCTGTAGCTAAAGCAACGAATTAAGCTAGAGAGCCAAAGATAAACTGATAAGTAGTGATCAAAGATCATCCATAGACCTCTATTAATTATTTTATTTTTATAATCTATACAATCAAACTTTATCATAAAATAACTAGGTTAATATTTATATCATCAAAACCTCCAAATATCTTCTCAAGCAACTTATGTATACATTTTTCATCCTAAAAACAAAAACAGAAAAATGAAAAGACAATTTTTAAATTGACAGTGGGAGTAAATTACGTCTCTGATTAATAGTAGCAAGAAAAATAATACTATTATTCTTTTGCACTTGCCACATAGTCATAGACACATGCATATGTGTTTTTATTGGAAATAAACAATCCTAGCTAGGAAATTCTAAGGTGCACAACTCTACACAAGTAAAAATGACCTTTTATAGCATGTTTGGCCGGTTAAGTTTTTTTTTTTTTTTTTTTGAAAAATTTTAGAATTGTGAAAGCAACCCAAACTCTTGAATATTGTGTTCTCAATCTCATCCTCTTTCAATCACCTCACACACCCTCCACTACCTCAAGCTCCTCTCTCATTCGCAGAACCGAAACCTTCGACGAAGACTTCTATTTTTCCCTCTCTAAGATCGTTGCATTCACCAATGCCTCCGATGAGAATATCTTGATCTTTTTTCTTACATGCAACAAAATAAATATTTTGTTCACATGAGCATGAATGCAAATTTATCATTTAAACTATGTTATAACTTGCAACCTATTTCTTTATGTAATAACTCTACACCATTGAATATAATAACAATATATCTAACAGTGACTATTGCTTGTGTAGTACCTTAAACTTAGACTCCCCCAACGATCCTTCCCCTGCCCATTTTTATTTTACATTTTCATCGTGCTTCGAGGTAACGGCAATGGCAGATACTCATTTCAACCACCGTCCACAGTTCATGCTCCACTGAACGAAACCCTCGTGAATAGCCAGTTTTTTTCCCATTCCCTCCCATCACTCTTCCTTCTCAATTTCTCTCATGTTTACAGTACCCAAACCCAGACACACCCTGAGGGCTCCCAATTTGTTCCAGGTGAAGAACAACCCTCTCTACTCTTCATTGCTATTATTTAACCTAAAATCTGCATTTTTTTTAAGTCCTGCATTTCGCATTGATAATTCAGAACTCTTCGTATGCGATTTTTTTTTTTTTTACATGAATTGTCATGCATGCCTTCTTCTTGTGAACTTCATATCTATCTATGTAGTGAATTTCATTACCATTTTAGCTCCTTTTTCTTTATTTTTTTTGCTCTTTAGAAGCTTGGCCATCATGTTGGGAGTCAAATATTACTTTTTTCTTTTGGTGAGTCACGATCGATCTGATTGATTTGAGTCAAATTAAGTGGAACTACATAAGGGACAATGCTCTATTATTTTGGATTTCTTTACTGTTTGACTTGTGGTGGAATGTTATGTTAGGGACAATTTCGATTTTCAAACAGTGAGTCATGTGTTGCTTGTTGATTAAGCCATGGCTAAAAAGTTGGAAATTTTTAATGATTTTTCAAAAATTAAAAAAAAAATGGACATGTCTCTATGCTTTCATGTTTGATCACTTTTTAATTTATAACACCCATTCAGACTGTGTAAGCACTACATGTTATTGTGAATAGTTTCAATTATTATGCTTTTATCATTTTCGTTGGAAATTATTTACCTGTTTCTTGACATTGGTTTCTTCTAGGTTGTATGTGCATTATTTCTTCTGAAGTATTCAATCCCATAGTCCAAGGCAAATTCTAATTTCTAAATTTCAAGTAATGAAGGATCTTTGAAGAAACTTGCTACTTCATAATGATATTTAATGGAAGTAATCGTAAAGCAACACCGCAACTGCCAGTACCAACATTAATTTTTGTCTTTCAGGCGCCGCAATATTAAGCCTAGGAGAAACCCTAATGGCTTACTGCTCTAACAAGGATACCGATATAAATGCTCAATTAACTTGGTGGTATGTAGATAAATCTTACGAAGAACTCAAAAGGGGGAGTCACAATGTGAAAACCTCTGATGAGACTTTCACTTGTCCTTACTGCCCTGAGAGAAAACAGGATTACAAGTACAACGAAATCCTTAACCATGCTTCTGGGGTGGGTCGGAGTAGTTCAGAAAAGAGAAGTATTAAAGAGAAAGCTAATCATCTGGCGTTAGTAAAATATTTGGAAAAGGATCTTATGAGCGATGGCCCATCAAAACTTGTAGATAAAGGTAACAAAGTTTCTGCTCAATTTTTTTTTCCTGTTACTGAATATTCAGAAACTTGCCAATTTAGTTTGGATATCTAATGGAGAGTGGAGCGGAATGGAATGAGATGGAATGGAATGGAATAAACTCACGGCTCCTTTGTTTGGATAATTTAATGATAAAATGGAGAAATGGTTTTGTTTCTTCACATTCTGTCCAAATTGAAGAGGAAGAAAAGGCGGGGTATTGGATAAAATGGGATGGAATCCATTCCATTATGTCCCATTTCATTCCATCCTATTTTAAACAATCCAAATAATGGAACATTTAATAATTCCATTCCATTCCACTCCATTCAATCCCTTTTCATTAATCCAAACATAGATATTTAATGGAATAATGAAGATGTATTATAAAGCAGCATGACAACAGTCAGCGTTAACACAGATTTTTGTCTTCCAGGTACACAGTTATTAAGCCCGGGACAAACTGTAATAGCTCACTGCTCTAACAAGGATACCGATATAAGTGCATCTCAAATAAGTTGGTGGTATGTAGACACATCTTATGAAGAGCTCAAAAATGGAAGTTGCAATGTGAAAACCTCAGATGAGACTTTCATCTGTCCGTACTGCCCTAAGGGCAAACAGAATTATGCGTATAGGGAACTCCTAGAACATGCTTATATGGTGGGTCGGAGTAGTTCAGAAAAGAGAAGTGCTAGAGAGAGGGCTAATCATCTGGCTTTAGTGAAATATTTGGAAAAGGATCTTATGAGTATGGATGGCCCGTCAAAAACTGTCGATAAAGGTAATCCTCCTGTTTATGAATAATATGACAAAATTTCAATTCAAGTTAATATTTTTATGAGTTACTGAATATGCAGAACTTGCCAATTCACAATGATAATGGTAATGAAGATATCTGTAAAGCAACATGACAACAGTCAGTACTAACACTAATTTCTGTCTTTCAGGTACCAAAATATCAAGTCCAGGACAAACTGTAATGCCTCACTGCTCTAACAAGGATACTGATATAAGTGCATCTCAAATAAGTTGGTGGTATGTAGATAAATTTTATATAGAACTCAGAAAGGGTAGTCACCGTGTGAGAACCTCAGATGAGACTTTCATTTGTCCATACTGCCCTAAAAGGAGAAAACAGGATTATGTGTACAGGGAACTCCTTGAACATGCTTCCGGGGTGGGTCAGAGTAGTTCACAAAAGAGAAGTATCAAAGAGAAGGCAACTCATCTGGCTTTAGTAAAATATTTGGAAAAAGATCTTATGAATGTGAGTGGTCCATCAACACCTGTAAATGAAGGTGATCCCCCTTAAGGAAGCGATTATTTTGTAATTTTCTGTTCAAGTTTGCCTAGTTACTGAATATGCTGAGACTGGCCAATTCAATTCACAGTGACATATAATGGAAGTAATCTGTAAAGTGACACATTTTATCAAAATGAAAAACCAGCAAATTAACATGACAACAATCAGTACTTATACTCATTTCTTTCTTTCAGGAACCATAAAACTACCCCCAGGAGAAACTGCGGTGGGTCGCTGCTCTGACAAAGATACTACTATAAATGATTCTCAAATAAGTTGGTGGTGTGTAGATAAAGCATATAAAGAACTCAAAAAGGGGAGTTACATTGTGCAAACCTCAGATGAGACTTTCACGTGCCCATACTGCCCTAATAAAAAGAGAAAACGAGATTATGTGTACAGGGAAATCCTTGAACATGCTTCCGGGGTGGGTCGGAGTTGCTCACAAAAAAGAAGTGCCACTGAAAAGGCCAATCATCTGGCTTTAATGAAATATTTGAAAAAGGATCTTAAACTTGTGGGTGGTGCATCAAAACCTATGGATGAAGGTGATCCCCTGTCAATGAAACAGTTATAGCAAAATTTCTGTTTAACTTTTTTTTTCAGTTACTGAATATGCAGAAATTGGCCCATTCACAATGATATTTAATGGAATGGAAGTAATCTATAAAGCAACACAGCTAGAGTCATTACTAACACTAATTTTATCTTTCAGGCACCATAATGTCAAACCCAGGAGAAACTGTGAAGGATCACTACTCTCACAAAGATACTGATAAAAGGGTATCTCAAATAAATGGGTGGTATATAAATAAATCCTATGAAGAACTCAAGAGGGGAAGTCAGAATGTGAAAACCTCAGAAGAAACTTTTACATGTCCATACTGTCCTGATAAAAAAAGAAAACGGGATTATGTGTACAGGGAAATCCTTGAACATGCTACTGGGGTGGGTCAGAGTAGCTCACAAAAGAGAAGTGCCATTGAAAAGGCCAATCATCTGGCTTTAGTGAAATATTTGGAAAAGGATCTTATGAATGTGGATCATCCATCAAAACCTGCAAATGAAGGCATTCCTCCTTTCAATTCTGATGAGCAGTTTGTGTGGCCATGGACTGGGATTGTGGTTAACATTCCCACTAGACAGACGGAAGATGGACAATGTTTTGGGGAAAGTGGTTCCAAGCTGAGGGATGAATATCGAAGCAGGGGTTTTAATCCATGTAGAGTCCGCACTCTTTGGAGTTTCTGGGGTCATTCTGGAACTGCAGTCGTGGAATTCAATAAAAATTGGTCAGGCTTAGCTAATGCACTGGCATTTGAAAGAGCATATGAATTAGATCATCATGGGAAAAAGGACTGGTTTGCTAATACTGAGCAGAAGTCTGGTCTTTATGCATGGGTTGCCCGAGCTGATGACTATAAGACGTACAATATAATTGGGGAACAACTGCAGAAGATAGGGGATGTCAAAACAATACCTGAAATTATGAAAGAAGAAGCTCGAATGCAGGATAAACTTGTGTCCAGTTTGAAAAACACTCTTCAGGTCAAGAACAAACAGTTAATGGAGATGGAAGTAATATGCAGTGAAATTACACTTCGCATGGACATTGTAATGGGGGAAATAGACAAGCTCACTCAAGATCACAGTCAGGGTATCTATTATTATTGAACCTAAGTTACTTTTTCTCTAATTTGGATTATGACTCATTGGTTGTTGCAGTCAGTGTTTCATGTTTTTGATTTAGCCCAATCTATGGTGAAACGGAAACCTCTAATTTGTTTACAATGGTACAACTGCCGGTAGTTTCTAGGCCACTGGATTTCTGATTTTAACAATTTTTATTGGCCGAATCGAGGTCTCGTCATTTTACAAATGTTCTGCTAGATTTTCTAAAATACATTTGCAACAAGTCATTGTTTTTAGATGATGCTGAACTATACAAATGATATTGTTTTATGTCATCATTGCTGTATTCAGAGATGAAGAAAATACAGTCAAGTGCAACTCAACACTTTCAGAGTATTTTTCATGGTCATGAAAGGCTTAAGTTGCAACTGGAATCTCAGAAAAGAGAGCTTGAGTTGCGAAGAATTGAACTGGAAAGACGCGAGGCACATAATGAAAGTGAAAGAAAAAAGTTGGAAGAAGCAATTAAAGAGGTGTAGTGTTTTTCTTATTTTTGTTGCATCCCTTCTGTCATGCTGTGATTGAGATTCCTGTGAAATGAAGATCAAAGGAAAAAAAATACTGCTTAAGGGTGATTAATTAAGATTATCAATATTTGATGTTTTAGTGACTTAAAAGGAAGAGTTGACAACCAAGTTAGTAAACTTTCCACTTTTACTTATCAGGTTAGACGATCATTAAATGTTTCACTTTGACTTTATGGAGAATTAAGTCCAAGAATATTGGGAATATAATCAAACTGGTTTCTGTTAGAGTAGTATGCAATTGAAGGCTATGCATTTTGTTTTTTCTTTGAAAGTCTTTTTATTCCAGTCATAAATGAACTGCATGAGATGGTTTATGTTAATGAATATTGTATATTTTTAAGTATGTCTGTCTTTTCTTTTTTAGGGGGTTATATACTCTAGTCTTAGGATGCTGAATGTGCTTATTCTAGAATGGATGCCATGTCACTAATATTGAACATTTATGATTGAAAAATAATAAAATTTATGAACTCCTTTCAGTTGTCATGTGCTATCGAGTTTATGACTTAAAATTTAGAGATAAGAGGGTGGAAATAAGAGCAATCAATTTAGAGTTATATGCCAAAGAATTTTACCAGAGGTCTTCCTATTTTTACTTTATTCAGGATCTTGCTGAGGAATCTATAAACCAAAACTTTGGCATTATTTGTTTTTGATGTGTCTCTGAAATCCTTTAATAATAATGGTGTGGCTAAGAAACTTGTAGAATGTTTTGTTTAGCGATGCTGATGTCTATTGTCTTTTCAGAATGCAGTGAAACATAGCTCTCTTGAAATGGCTGTTCTGGAACAACAGAAAGCTGGTGAAAATGTTTTGAAACTGGCTTCTGATCAAAAGGTCTGTGTAACCTGATTTTATGCTTTGTTAATGATGAAAACTGTCATTGTCAGCATCAGAATAGCAGGTTGTTAATACTGTTTGACTATCTATTTATCCAGCGACAAAAAGAACAACTCCATGCTAAAATCATCCAGCTTGAAAAACAACTAGATGTGAAACAAAAACTGGAATTGGAGATTCAACAACTAAAAGGAAAATTAAATGTCATGAAACACATTGAAGATGATGGAGACTCAGAAGTTCTGAATAAGATGGATGCCTTATATAAGGATTTAAGAGAAAAGGAACAGTCAGTTCGAGACATGGATACATTGAACCAAACACTGATCATTAAAGAGCGCAAGAGCAATGTTGAGCTGCAGGAAGCTCGAAAAGAATTGATTGATGTAAGTCCTTTTTTTCTTAAGTCCTGATTTTGTAAAAGCATCTGTTGAAATTGGTCCTGTTTTATAATTTACTCATATTTGAATTCTTGGCTCTGTAGAGTATGGTTTCAGTCATGTTTTAGATGATGATTTTTCTTGCTCATTTAAATTGTTTTATGAATTAAATATTATATTTCTTGATTCATGAAACTACCGTGCATATTCCACAATTCCAGAAAAAGAATTGCTTTGAATACACTGGTGGTGTATAAAGTTTCACTGTTTTGTATAACACTATAATGTATTCCTTTTGTGCACATCTTTGTTGTAAATTTTTATTTGTTCAGAGCAAGGTAGCAAAGTGACCCGATAAAATCTAAACCTGGTTGTTTCTTTGTCATGCAATTGGCATTTATTACCCAAAAAATCTTTGATTTATGTTTCAATATGGTAGTGCTGATGCAAAAGAGACCTACACTGGGTGAGTAATGGTGTTTTTAAAACTATGATATTGTGTGAGTATATTCAATGCTCATTTGTTACGTGGCTTGTAGCTCATGGTTTTATGTTTAGAAATTTTCTCTCATTTTTAAAACTTTGTTGGATTTTTATCTGTTGCAGGGCATTAAAGAGATATCTAGTCGTGCCAATATTGGTGTGAAGAGAATGGGGGAACTTGATACTAGACCATTCCTAGAAGCTATGAAGAAAAAATATAACGAGGAGGACGCAGAAGATAAAGCTTCAGAACTGTGTTCGTTATGGGAAGAGTATCTGAAAGACCCTGACTGGCATCCATTTAAAATTGCCATAATTGAAGGGAAACATCAGGTGTGCCTTTCTTACGCTTTATAGATCTCCTGAAATCTACCTGCTTCATATCAATTTTAAGTCTTTAATCAAATTAGGCCCATTTTGTTGTAAGCACTGCATTTAGCTGTATGCTTTTATGTTGTACTATTGTGTGAAGATAATGAATATCCTTGATGGCTACTTGGCTAGAAATAGGGAGATGAAGAAGCTTAATCCATGTACCTTGGGTAACTCGATACTAGATTAGAACTATTTGGCTTGGAAATTTCTAATTTTTTCACCCTATGTTATCTAATAGCATGTTACTTTTTATCATTTCACTTTTGAATTTATGTTTTTAAGAGTTAAGATGTTTTTGACTGGTTGATCATACCTGCCATGATATCCGTAGATGGACTTTCGATGGCCACAAAATTTGAAGAAAGATAATACTGAATGTCATTGCTATATCAACTATTCTGATCAGCATATAGGTCTTATAATGATGTCAAATGATTAATTTTACTATTAAGAAGAATGATGCCTATATTTAGGAAAGTCAATTAGGATATCTATTAAATTTTAAATGTTTTTATGATGTGGTTGGATCAGTGGTTTGGTTCATTGTGGTTGTTTCAACTTTCAAACACGAACAACGCAGTATCTCCAATTTTCTTGCATCTCCATATGACCAACTTGTTAAGCTCGTGCTACTTGCTTGGGACAATATCTTTTCAATATAGCAATTGGATCTATATGACGGCTTTCTGATTCATTTTAATCTACAAGTATATTGCATTATTTCAAAATATATATTTTCCTGGTGAAACTTATCTGGCTTCATGCATTTTCTTTTTCTTCTTTCTTTTCAGGAAATCATAGATGATGAAGATGAAAAGCTGAAAGGATTGAAAAACGAGATGGGTGAAGGAGTATACAAGGCTGTGGTGGCAGCTTTGAAAGAGATAAATGAATATAATCCAAGTGGGCGGTATATAACCACAGAATTATGGAATTATGAAGAGGGAAAGAGAGGAACTTTGCAAGAAGGAGTACAATTTTTATTGAAGCAATGGAAACTACAAAAACAAAAACGTGGAATGACATGAAGCCTGGTATGTATCTATTTAGAATGAGATACTGGATTTTTCTTTCGAACTGTATAGCTAGAAAGGAAATATTTTACCGGTATGTGATTTATTACCCGTTTGGTTTTTAGCAGGTAATAGTAATAACAGTGATAAAAAATTCCGTTGAAATTGATTTTAAATCACTTTTATCCAACGTGCTTCAATAATCGTGCATCATTCATTTTCAGCCATAGATTCTATAATCTTATCAAAATCAATTTTACTCAAGTGTAAACTAAAAGATTATAGTATTCAGAAAATATGGGTTTCCCTCTGCCTATTTAATTACTGTTTCAACTACTATGTCATGTAACTAACTATATTGCTGAAGGGTTGGTAATGTGGTGTTGGTTACAGGAACTGACGCTTTGCTTTCTTGGAGGGAAGTGCGCTGTCAAGTCAACCTGGCTCATTGAATGGTTGAACATTTTTAAGGAATACATGGTATATTTAAACTATTTAGTTCTACTAGACACTTCATGTTTCAGTGGAGGTCTTTCTGATAATCAATCTGTATTCATAACCACAGCCTTTGTGCTTGTGCTTATTGTATAGGTCAAGTTCCATCTCAGACCTAAACTAATTCATGTCCCTAAATTTGTGTAAGACATTCAATGTAAAGTATATTTATTTGGTCCCCTTATTTTCCTTGTTTCTGATAATCAATCTGGCCAATTTTGAGAACAAAGTTACAACTCTTTAGACACTATCATTACGAGCGTGTTTGGTTTAGCATTGAAACGTGGTAAACTCACATTTCTAACGCTAGAAATATAGTTGCGTTAGGAATTCAGATTTGATTTTGGCCAGCTTTAACACTAAACCGAACACACTATATTATTTGTTCTCATTGATGTTCGCGGCTGCGGGTCCATGCAAGTTCAGAAGAATATTAAGATCTTCACACAATCAGTATTGATTTTTAACAATTTAGTATATGGATTTTGCAATATAAATAAATGAAAAAGAATAATGCAAGTTACTCCGTATATACAAAATAAAAATCAGTGTTCTCGTATAATAGTTTAAATCATGTCAGTAGTATTATTTTAAATATAAGGAGTACTACTAGTAATATATCTCTTGAACAAAAATACTATGTTAATCTCGTCAAATAATGTGAGTTTATTCCCTGTCAGTGGGACCAATATAATAATGTGAGTTTATTTATTACTTTAATTTTAGCATCAGGATAATTTACGAAAGACATCACGGAAGGTATAGAATCTACTTTGATCCCAAATCTATTAAGAGACAAACAGTCGATTAACAGTAACACCCATTTGCATAATTTTTCTTTCTTTATTTCTTTTGCTTTTCGGCGCGGCCAAGCGTGCTTTTAAAAACATGCCTGCATCAAACAGACTTATCAAATTTCAATCAATAAATTTATGACCGGCGAACCATATGTGCTTGATTTAGCGTTGAAACTGACCAAATTCAAATTTGAATTTCTCAACATAACTATTTCTAGCGTTAAAAACGTGAGTTTACCATATTAACACTCCAACTTAATTAAACTAAACCAAAATCAAACCCCACATTAACAAAATGAACAAAGACAAAAAAAAAAAAAATAAAAGAAGAAGAAGAAGATAAATTAAACACACTTGACCTTGTTATATATAAATTATATAGGAAGCAAGCATAGCTGCGGGCTAATGAATTTGAAGCCACTTCAGCTCCTTACAATATTTCCCTCCATTTTCTCATATACCAAGATAGTTGATCCCCAAATTTCACACACAAGACAAAAATAAAAAAGTCTAAAAAGGTTCACTAGTCACTACATCCATAACTGTTACTACTTTTAACTTTCTCTCCGTTTCCCTCCTATCCACATTCCAAGGAAAATTCAAAATTATAAAGAAAAGACTCTTTCTGAAACGCGGCAATGCAATGCAGCATGACTAGAACTAGACCCTGAAATTCTTGCCAGTGAAGGTTTGTCCAAATTGCCAATTAGAGGGAACAATGTTCAATGAGGTGGAAGTGCGCCGGTCACTGGCTGTGACCCTGAACGACAGTGACTGCCCAACCAAAACAGCGTTTGACTGCCAATTCTGACCCCAGTTTCTGCTCATGCTCATCCACCCAGTCTTTGAACCTTTCACGCTCGTCCTCACGATATCCCCTGCACCCGCGACGTTGGTGATCAAAACCAAGTTAAAATAACGGAAACCGTTGATCGTGAACCTCATCCCTCCCTGTTTCCTGCAAGGCACCCTGCACATAACCGCACACGATCACACTCACCAGGGGCATAATTCGTAATAAAAACACAACAAAAGGGCATATATAGAAATTTAAAATTATGCAGTTTATAGTAACTAGTAAGTAACTAAGTATAGCAGTACATGCGCGACAGAAAAAAGAAAAGACGATTCCAAAATTTGGCCGGTTTCGGGAATCGTGCAATTACGCGGCAAAAGGTGCGGGTTTTTGTCAAAAGTCTTGAACCGGTTTCAGATGAACGGTGTAGCAACATTCAACGGTTCTGATCTGTTTTCACTTTTACGAATCACGAATTACCCACTGTCTAGTCTCCACCATAGCAGAATCTCAGTACACTTTGTCATTTTAAACGATGTCGTATATTTTATTATGAGCTGTTTCATCGAGCAGGTCAAAAGCTAAGCGCGTTTTGTCTTTTTCATCTTATTTTTACTTAATAAATAATTACAAAAGTATAATTTTTTATTTTTAAGAACATAAAATTAATGAAAAAATTTCAAATTCCATGTTCTTCATTTTCTTATATTTTGAATTATCTTTTTTTATAAATTAAAAAAAATGAAAAAAATATATCTTTTTATGTTTTACATTTAATATCTTTAATAAGAATAAATGTAAAAAATATTTTTTATATACTTTTTTTTTCAAAATACTCTTAATTATCTTTCGAAATACACTTTTTTTCCCACGAATCTCAATTTAATATTTTGGTAAACCTCCTAATTAAATCAACGAAAATGCAGTGCCCTTAAGAAATCAAAAATAAAATTTTTTATTAGTATTTATATATATCCTTAACCACCCTTAAATCAAACATTTAATTATAATCCTTAAAATTCACAAATATTTGTCATTTATTGGATAGTACAGGACAAAAAATGACACCAAGGTATAAGAGGAGAGAGGAAACGTGAATTGAGTGAAATAAGAAAAATGAAAGAGAACTAGCTAAAAAAATAGGAACTTTAAAAAGGGTGAATTTTGGAGTGAAAAAAGATAAAATTACCGGCGGTAAGAAACAGGAACGATGCCAGCACGATACTCAGCGATCTTAAGGAACATGGGCATGGCGAGATCGAAGTGGGGCCTAGGAGGGTTACACCATCCTCCATTATCACTGGGAAGAGCATAGTTTGGAGGGCAAAAGTTAGTGGCGGTTATCAATATCGAAGGACTGCCAGCGTGGCACCAGCTAGGGTCATCTGCACACTTAATCTCAAAACAAGCCCCACAGCTTAACCCATTGTTAAACAACGCTGTGCTAAGTGCTGCAGTGTTCACACCATACCCTTGGCTATACAAATTCCCATATCCACATGCCCCTCCTACAAAAAAAATAAAAAAATTTGAACAACATTCTTATAAAGAACCAACCAAACATTAATTATTAATTAAATTGTATATAAATGAAGTACACAAAAAATAATGTGACATATGAAATTTTAATATATACCCACCCATTGTTCCGGAGGCGTCGCTGCCACCGTAGAAGGTGGCGTGTGCACTTTGCCATGCCCCGCCGGAGTAGACACCGGGGATTCTGGCTTCGGTTGAGGTGAGAAGAAGAAGAAGGGTCAAGATGTTAACAGTGGTGATGGTGTTGACTATTGCCATGCTTGATGCTGAATGAGTAAAGCAAAGTATGGGTTTTTTGTTATGAGGAGGAAAGAGAGGGAGAGGTGTTGGTATTTATAGAGAAAAAGTGGGCCTAGAGGGGATAAAAAGTGAAGATATGTGAGACCGAATTATCATCCCTAATTAATGATGACTCTTGATTAACCCTTTGTGTTAATTAAATCCATTTAGGCTAATAATTCTTTTTTTGTTTTTTATGTTTAGCCGTAATTAATTGTATTCAATATTTAAGTGTGTGTTTAATTTAGCGTTGAAACTAGTTAAACTCGAGTTTGGATTTCTCAAGAAAACTATTTTTAATATTAAAAACGTGAGTTTACCACATTTTAACGTTAAATCAAACACGCTTCAAATTACCCCTCTCTCAAGTTACAATAATTAGCAGTTAAAAGAGGAGGAGGAGGAGGGGATATGAAAAATAGTGTGGGGGAAGGGGCTAAAATGGGAATGAGTGTAGGGGACAAAAGAGGTTAGGGAGTTGAGGGCCAGAAGGTTGAAATCAAATCTCTTTGCTTCATTTGCAAGCTGTGCTTTCAAACGAAAACATTGCAACCATTTTTGTTTTAGGAATTTTTTGGACCGTTCTTTTATTTTGTGTTTATGTGTACCGTTCTTGTCTTCCTCTTTCTTGATTCCTAGTTCTTCAAGTTAAAAAACTTTGAACGGTAGAAGTTGGTTGGTTTGCACTTTACTTGGTTGGACTGAGGTCAAAAGTAAGTTACCGGGATTCGAGAGTAAATCTAGCTTTCTCAACTCAAGTGCGGCAGTACACCATAAGTACGGATAGGATTTGTCTTAGAGTGTCTTTGAGAGTTTAGAGAGGAGGGGAAAAAATGATTGGAGGGGAAAGGGTGGGGGAGAAGAGGAGGAAAGACTTTATAAAATACTTAAACTCACAAATATAAAGAGGGGAAGGACTTCCAATAAACTATTTCCTGGCTAAACGATTGTGATAGAATTAGAGAATTAATGTAGTTCATAATTATGGTATAAGAATGATAAGGGTTGAGTTAGAACTAATTTAAATTTTAAGATTGTATTTCTTTATTTATTTATTCCATTATTACCAATACTTTTAGAACCATTAGTCATTTGGGTTAGGGTGGTAAATGAGCTGAATTATTCGTGAATTATTTGAGTTTGGCTCATTAAATGCTGGTTCAAGTTCGTTTGATTAATTAAACAAATAAGCTCAAGCTTAAGATTGTGCTCATTGTTTAAATGAGTCAAGCCCAAACCTTAGAAGTTTGACATTAAGAACTCGTGAATAGCTCACTTATTATATATATAATAATTAAATAATATAAATATTTGAAGTAAAGTAAGATTAATAAAAAATATAAAAAGAAAAATACGGTTATAAATTTATTTTTAAAATTAGTAATAAATAATAAAGTATAATAATTATTCTATATATTTAAAAATAAGTATTAAAATATTTCTTATATTAGTTAAGAAGTTATGTATTAAATTTTGAAAAATATAATATTTTAGAATTCTTAAATATATATCATACATTAAGAATATATTTTGATTTTTATATTATCATTTAATAGTAAAATATTTATTAAAATACTAAATTCAAAAACTTTTAAAATGATTTAATGAAAATTTTCATTAAAGCAAAAACAAGGAAGCTATAAATGAGTTAAACAAACTAAGCCCAAACTTTGTTTTTCTTTAACAAGCCAAGCCCAAGCTTTAAGTTTGACTCGTTTAAATAAATGAGTTAAACTTGAGCCACCCATTTTTGTCACAAGCCAAGTCTGAGTTTCAAGTACTCGCCTTGACTTGGCTCATTTACAGCCGTAATTGGGGCCAAATTGAGCCGGTCAGTGAAAACTATTAATAATACAAAACTGAAAATTATTAAATAGAAATATTTAATATATTAAGAATTAAAAAAATAATTTTGTATGTCTATCTGAAAATAAATATTATTGTATTTATTCACTTATTTAGTCAAATTAAGTCCAATAAAAATTAAGGAACTTGAGTCAAGAGTCACCTATCACGGCTACTGAGGCTGCATTTTAAGTTACCTTTACTTTTCCTGACCACTAAAATAGATAAAACCCGTTCAACATTCACACTATTTTTTCAATATTTTCAGGTAGAGAGTAAGAAAGCCTATACCGAAAATTAGAAAAAGTCAGAAAGACTAATGAAAAAGAGAACCTCATTATTGATAATAAAAATCAAGTGGAAATTATAAATAACCAAAGAATTGTTTTATATTTAAAAATGCGCTAATCACTTTATAAGAGGGGAAAAAAGGGTAGAGAGAGTTGCCAATGCTGTTAGACTTCATATTGTATCCTTAGTCAGGATTGTCTAGTTCACACATGAAAATTGAAAATCACTCGTACCTTGTTACAATTTTCTTCTTCTTTTTCTCCCCCTAATTCCATTGATATATCTGTTAGAACCACAAGAAACATTAGAAAATGGTTGAATAGTGTTTTATAATTTTTTACAGATTTTTTTGAAAACCTTAGAACAAGCAAATTGATTTGGAAATGTTTAAGCAACCTTCCGAAACTAGAAGTTCAGCAACTTGTTGATGCAACTCAGAATGTTGAATAGAAAGCTTTTGAAACGTTTTCGCGTGAAGAAAAGATTGTTTACTGTGTGGATTTATAAAACAACTTTTCTAAAACCCTCTTTGGTTAGTTAAAACAAAATATAAAGAGTTAAGGGTTGAGAGAACTTGACCACAAAAATTTATCCTGGTCCACCCACTAACTCAGTGAGCTACATCCAGTCCCAGGGCAACACTCCACTGGATTTTCCACTATCTGATCAGATACAAGTATTCTTTGAACCCAGCCTCTTCAGGCTAAAACATCAAGTATTCTTTGGACACGGCCTCTCCAGGCTAAACACAAGTATTTTTTGAACACAACCTCTTCAGGCTAAACAACAAGTATTCTTTGTTCCTCCAAGCCTCTCCAGGCTCTTAGACACTTAATAGTGTTTACAATGAAAGATAAGTTTAAGTTTCTGAGAAACTTAAACACAGGTTCTCTTGTACAAAGATTGACTGAGTATAACTCAGGATACAAAGGATAGATTCTAAGTACAAGGAAAAACAAATGTGATTTCTGCAGAGTGTTTGGCCTGATAAATTTTCTGATAAATCTTGGCCGACTCTCATTTGGGCTTTACCAAGGCTTCGCCACAGCTTCGCCAAAGGTTCCGCCAATCTTCAAAGTCTTGCAGGAAGCTATATATAATGACTTGAAATGAATCCGTTGAAGAGAGCTTCATTTCACGGTTGTGAGATAGCATTAAATTCTTTTTGAGACGTTGCGAAACACTCTTCTGATAGCTTCTGACTTTTGATATTTGATCGTTGAAGATTGCTTGGTTACCGCGCGTTGAGAATGAACGATTAATGTTCTTAGAGCCGTTGTGATACAACTTCTCTTCCGTTGAGGTGCATGCTTCTGATAACATATCACAGAGACAGGGTAGGGATAGGTGTGCAGCAGCGCTGACTCTAACTCTGACCTTTGTTTGTTTTTCTGCAGCAGGTTTCCTCTTTTATGTCGGGAAATGAAACTGTGCCAGAAATCCTTTGTTTCGCCTTGCAACTGGTTCAGCTAACCAAAGGGATTTGCAGAGACTTGAGACTTTTAATACTTTTATCCGGTTGGCTCACTAAGTCTTCGGAAGGCAGCATGACATTTCGGACTTCAGAAGGTTCTAATCTTTCAGAGAGTCCAATCCCTTCAGAAGGTCGTCATACTTCAGCAAGTCTTGGCTTTTCAACAGGAAGACGCTTTCAGCAAGTTCTTTCTTCAGTAGGTTGCATTTCTTTCAGCAGGTTCAAGATATCAGTAGATTACTGCAATACAAGGAACAATTGCCTAAGTAAAATCTATTTCTCAATCAGATTATAAAGACCAAATTTATTACTCATTAAAACATAGGATTTAGAGACTTAAAACATTATTTGCCTTTTAATAATATTTTGAGACTCAACAATATCTATTTGCAACAAACGAGCTCATAAAAAATAGGAATCATTGTTTGTTTTTAATAATATTTTAACTTTTGACATTGCTTACAACTTGACCATAGTCTCATAAGCAGATTGATGGAATGTGTAAAGTATTGTGTGTGTGTGTTTTTTTTCACTTTGACTTTTTTTCATATAGTATTGTTTAGTAACATTTTAATTTCTGACATTACATGTCACTTATTATTTAGATAAAAATTTAGTGCTAATATTTATAAAAAAAATTCGAGTAAAAACAGTAGATGGCATCCTATAAATTAAATTGTTAAATACAAATATTTAATAATTATGTTTTTACAATATTTCATCTAAAAGTAGGGATTATAATTGGATCAAAGCCTAATGACACTAGAAAAAAATAACTTGTAAATATGGTAAAAACTTGTTAAATGGATATAGACTCAAGTATGAGTAATATATCTACTCTTATAAAATCAATCCGCTTGATCTACACGTGTCATTTTTTCAGCCAAAGAGTTTCCCGCCCAAACAAATTTATTTTTTTTTCCCTTCTCCTTTTACTACTTCTCCCTCTTCTTCTTACTTATTTTTTTTGTTTTCTTTTCATCATGTTTTTGATTTTTTAATTAATTTTTAAAAATATTTTCACTTATTATTCATTTTATTTATCTTTTTTATTATATAAAAGCATAGATTAAAAATACAGTGAACATGTTAATTTATATTAATTTTAAAGTTTTTTTTCTAATATATCATTTATTACTCTATTTTATTTATTATTGTTATTTTTGTATAAACCATAGGTATCACATATTACCAGGGGCAATCCTATTCTGAGCTTAGTCACAGTCAAGGCTCTTCACCCCTCCCGAAGAGTGTGTTTAGTGGAGATCGAACCCGAGAGCTCTTCCCACAATCTCAATCTGCGTTGCCAACTGAGCCAAAACTCTTTGGTATTTATTATTGTTTTCACTTATTATATTTCTTATCTATTTTATATATCTATCTTACTGACTCTGTATTAAAATTGTTCCCGCAGGACAAATGCCATGTTTTCTCACTTGGATTTTATTTTTTTATTTCTTTATTATCACTTTAGTAAAGTGATTTTTTATTATGAACCACAAATATTATCCACTCGAGGTAGTCTTGCTCCTGCCGTTTGTAGTTTTTTTCATTTTTTTTACTTTTTTTTATCACACATTCATTTTCTTTTTTATCATCATATTAAAATATTTTCTTTCATTGTTCGTTTCTATTAATCTTTTACCTATTTCATTATAAAAGTATTTTTTTAAGAACTTCGGGTATCCTCCACGGGAGGCAGTCCTATTCATATCATTTTTTTTATTTGTTTTCTCACTTGGGTATTTTTTCAGTTTATTTATTATCACTTTAGTCGAGTGATTTTTTTTATGAGCCACAAATATCCTTCTCGGGAGGTAGTTTTGCTCCTACCATTTGCTTTTTTTTTTCTTTTGTTTTTTTATCACACATCCATTTTCTTTTTTTATTATCATATTAAAACATTTTCTCTCATTATTTGTTTCTATTAATCTTTTATATGTTTCATTATAAAATTAATTTTTTTAAAAACCTCGGGTATCCTCCACGGGAGGCAGTCGCTCCTACCGTTTTCTTTTATCTGTTTTCTCACCTGCGTTTTATTTTTTTTAGCTTCTTTATTATCACTTTAGTAAAGTGATTTTTTTATGAACCACAAATATCCTCCACGGGAGATGTTCTTACTTCTTACTCCTGCTGTTTGTTTTTTTCTTTTTTTCTTTTGTTTTTTATCACACATTCATTTTCTTTTTTTATTATTATATTAAAATATTTTCTCTCATTACTCGTTTCTATTAATCTTTTATCTGTTTCATTATAAAAGTAAATTTTAAGAACCTTGGGTATCCTCCACAGGAGGCGGTCGCTCCTACCGTTTTCTTTTAGCTGTTTTTCTCACCTGCGTTTTATTTTTTTAGTTTCTTTATTATCAGTTTAGTAAAATGATTTTTTTGTGAATCACAAATGTCCTCCCCAGGAGGTAGTATTGCTTCTGTTGTTTGCGTTTTTCTTTCTTCTTTTGTTTTTTTATCATACATTCATTTTCTTTTTTTGTTGTCATATTAAAACATTTTTTCTCATTATTCACATCTATTAATCTTTTGTCTGTTTCATTATAAAAGTATTTTTTTATGAACCTCGGGTATACTCCACGTGAGACAGTCTTACTTTTACCGTTTTCTTTTATCTGTTTTCTCATTTGGGTTTTATATTTTTTAGTTTCTTTATCATCACTTTAGTAAATTGATTTTTTTATGTACCACAAATATCCTCCACGGGAGGTAGTCTTGCTCCCGTCGTTTTTTTCTTTTGTTTTTTTATCACACATTAAATTTCTTTTTTTATTGTCATTTTAAAACATTTTCTCTTATTATTCGTTTCTATTAATCTTTTATCAGTTTCATTGTAAAAGTAATTTTTTAAGAACCCCGGGTATCCTCTACGGGAAGCAGTCATGCTCCTACCATTTTCTTTTATCTATTTTCTCACTTGCGTTTTATTTTTTAATTTCTTTATTTTTTATTTTTTTATGAACCACAAATATCCTCCACGAGAGGTAGTCCTCTTCCTACTGTTTTTTATCCGTTTTCTAATATTTTTGTTCTTTTCTTTTGTATACCACACTTTTATTTTTATTTCATTATTTAAAAATTCTTTTTCTCATTATTTATCATTAATGTTTTCACTTATTGTTTCTTTTTTCTATTCTATTTATCTATTCACTTTCTATCTTAAAAATGTTCCCGTAATACACGTGTCACGTTTTCTCACTTGAGTTTTTTTATAATTTTTTATTCTCATTTTAATAAATTGGTTTTTTTTTTGTGAAACACAATTCTATCCACGGGAAGCAGTCCTCCTCTTTTCTCTCATTATCCTATGTTGTTTATCTGTTTTATTACATAAAAACACATGTCATGTTTTCTTACATGCGTTTTTTAGTTTATTTATTCTCACTTCAGTAAAGAGGTTTTTTTATAAACCACAGGTATTCTCCACGGGAGGCAGTCTTGCTCCAATCATTTTTATTTTTCTTTCTTTTATTATTTTTTATCGCGCTTTCATTTTCTTTTTATTATTATTATTATTATTGTTATATTTTAATATTTTTTTCTTATGATTTGTTATTAATTTGTTTCATTACAAAAGTTTTTTTTTAAAATTAACCACATGTATTTATTGTTATTAATTTGTTTTATATTAATCTATTTTATTACAAAATGATTTTTTATGAACCATCAATATCCGTCGCGAGAGACAGTCTTGCCCTTATCGTTTTCACTTTTTATTCCCTTTTTTGTATCACGCTTTAATTTCTTCTTCTTCTTCTTCTTCTTCATTATTATTATTATTATTATTATTATTATTATTATTATTATTATTATTATTATTATTATTATTATTATTATAAAATGATTTCTCTCATCATTCTTTTTATCTGTTCCTATTAATATGTTTCATTACATAAAAACATAGATTTTAAAAATGGATTTAATTGGTATACACTCTCAATATATATATATATATATATTAAATTTATAATTGGTTTTCACATTTTATTAATTAATTTATATGACTATATAATAAGTTAATTTTATTATTAACATTTAGTTAATAATGTATGTAAAAGTGAACATCACCCGCAACTTAACGTCACCCGTGCGAATGCATGGGTACAGTGCTAGTTACACCTAAAATTTAATGGGGATGAGTGCACCTAGCCCTACCCTATATCCGCGAGCGCGTACACATGTATATGTATTCAATTACTTATTAAACAATAAAACACACACATATATATATATTAATTGTAGAGCATTGTTATGATGTGTGTGTCTTGATCTGGTTAAATGATTATATTGATAATGTTTAATGATTATGTTTAGATGATTTTGAAGCAATTTTTAAATTGGAGTTATAGTTTTCTTAAATTACTTTTTTTATCGAGTTACTAATTTTTCTTATAACTAAAATACAAGTAATTAATGGACATAAGTATGGGCGTATAGGTATAGGTGGACGTGCATTAAAGTTACTACCCATGGCTTCCCTTTAAGGTATGATTTTTCAGAGTCCAAGATCGGGATAATAAGTGTTGTGGTCTCTGAGATAAGTTTACCTAACTGATCTTTTCTTATAATTTTATTATTTAGATTATTTGTATGCTATTTATTTTTCTTTTATAAATTAAAAATATATAAAAAACTATGGATTATTGGATTGTTTTAATTAAAATCAACCAATTCATATTTCTTATTTAGAAGATCTACATGATTTTTAAACTTTCCATCACACCATGGGATGATCTTAACTGTCAAGTCAAAATTAATTTTTCCTAATCTTTTTCCAGTATTTTTATTAAATTTATTAATTTCTTTATCTTACTTTAATTTGTAAAAATGGGTGAAATACATATTTTAATTTGCATAATCAATTTAGGGTAACTATCTTAAAACAAATGTGTTGTGGGGTATAGTCTCCTTATTTCCCATGTTGAATCGATTCCCAAACTTAACTTGATTTTTACAGATAAATTTTTGCCATTTCCATTTTTTCTTAATTCCTAATAAAAACGGGGACTAACTCTTATTTTAATTTTCTTCCTATATGATTACAACACTAGCATCCTTTGCCACTTAATCACACTTTAAATGGATTCATCGATGGAATGTCTAAAGTAGTGTTTTTATTTGCATGTACTTTGACATTTTATTTAGATTTGAATTTAGTGCTATTTTTTATAAAAGGATCTCTAACAACAATAGTAGACTAATATATTAGGGTTAACCTATCCCTAATGCGTAAGTTGTCATCTAGTTTTAGATTAAAATTGTAATATATCACAATAGATCAATAGAACCCTAATTGTCTCTCTCAGTGTCACCTCCTTCATGCTCCATTTTAGATTAAATTGTTATGAAATCAAAGTTTATTAAATTGTTATGCGAAAGTATTAAACTGTTATGAAATCTATGTTTATTAAACCGTTATGTCAGTGAATGGTGATATTTAAAAATTATGTTTTAAGCAACTTGGAGCAAAATTTCAATTGAAATATACTTTTTCTTAAATTAATATTTTTTTATTGAATTGCTATTTTTTTCACTTAACTAAACTACGGGTAACAGACACGGGTAGGGACATATAGGTGCCCAGCAAGTATGGGACGAGAATTAAAATTGTTGTTCACACGGATACGGACGTGGGTACGGTTTTTTTTAAATGTGATTATAAGAACAAACATTATAGTAACCTGCCTAGAGAATACCCATTATGATTACTACAGTAGAACATTTATAAATTTTTATCAAAAAAAATATAAAAAAAAGAACATTTATAAATTAATACTCAATAAAATAATAACCTCTCTAAAATAATAATTTTTCTCGTTACCGTCTTGGGCCCAAGGTCTAAATTAATAATTTCGATAAATTAATAAAATAATAATTTTTCGGAAGACCCTTATATAAATTTATGGCCTCTTCAATATTATAAATTAATAATTCTATAAATTACAAATATAACTAGGACAATTTAGTAAAATATGATTCTATTGTTGTTTACTTCTTAATATTTAAATTTAGTTGTATTTCATCTCTAGCTTTCTTTACTGCATCTAAAAGCTTCGATGTTACCGTATATATTTAATTAGCCACATTGTATATGAACATCATTTCAATTAGTTAATACAATGTATATATATATTTTATTCATAAAGATCAGTGTATGTTTGTTAAATTGAAAAAAATCTCTTTAAATTAATAAATTTGTGTAATTCCAACATTTATAGAAGTTTTATTGTAGCTTGAAAACTCAGGGAAGATGCTAAACATTGTGTTAACCGCCAAACGGCCAAAGTGGAAGAGATTCAACGGTTGTGGATGCACTTTAAGTGGGTCCCGCTCCATTGCCGCATTCATCGCTCCACGTATTACGCCGTGCATTTGCCGTACCTTTGGGGACGTCACGGCGTTTCAGTCTTCCCGCATTCTAATCTAGCGTCACATTCACATACTACTAGCGACTCCTTTTTCTTATTTAGTTTAATTTAATTTAATTTGTAAAACAAATGAAAATGATAGTTGAGAGGAAAAGAAATTTGTCATCAATAAGAAGAAGAGAGATTTATTCATTAAATAAATAAATTGTTATTATTTAACTCTTCAAATATAAGAAGATTGGAAAAGGGTATAGATTTGAATCCGAAATGCGATTTGCAACAAAAAGAGGAAAGTTCATACCCTATCGCACAATCTAGTTCCGGCCTTTTTTTAAATATCTTATGTGAGAGATAATGTTGTTTGAGTCGGGAACATCTACATCTTTGTGAGATTAGTTAATGATGATTTTTTCTATCCATAGGATTTGAATATGAGACATTATTTAAGGGGAATTAATTATGTACCATTTGAACCAATCCCGTTAGTTAGTTCCGACCTTTAACACTTACTATTTCTTAATTCTTAATAAAAATGATTCACGACTTCTTTTATATGTTTTTTAGATAAATACTAGTAAGACACTCTTTGACACACTTTTTCGGACACACTTTATGTGATTGATTAAAAGTCACCTGAGTCTCACCACACCACATTGAGAGTGAGACAGAGACCCACATAATTTGGTGAGATCTATATGAATTTTAACCAATTACATGGAGTGTGTTGGTAGTACTCCTCCTATTTTTATTGTGTGTGGATAGTTTTGAAATTGTTCTTTAGGTAAATATTATGAAATAAATAAATTTAAATTATAAGATTTACTAATATAATTTCTTCCCACTCATTAGAATGTGAATTTTAAAATACAATTAAATTGATTGAAGAATAAAGTGAAAAAAATCCACAATAAATTAACTCCTGCTCATCTGGGGTATACAATGTCCAAATACAAAGTCTAATACTAATAATGCTATCAACTTTTAGAAAAATTATAAAAACGTTAATGATAGAGACTCTCATACTAAACTAACATTAAAAATGTGTTGGTTTTGAACATGTTGCCGTGAGTTTCATACTTGAATTCACATATAAAACTAAACTAGCTAATAAAAATGTTAACTTTTTTATGAATATTTAATTAATTAACTAGACGGAATAATAAAATAAATTGCTTTTATAATTTGCGTCAAATATTATATTCTTGAAACTCCTGTGACCCTTGACTTGGCCCCTGACTCATGTGTCTGCACTCTCTCTCCCTTTTAAAGAGTTTGAGGCGTGACTTGGTTAAATTATACGATCATATTATATATCTACCAAATCAACCAGATCTGCCACGTAGTGTATAGTTGAACGACTTATACGTAGGTACACAACATTACTAATAATTGACTTCACAAATGCAGAATGTGATCCATATATAACGGTATCTAGTATTTGACTTCAACATCCCAAATTCTCATTTGATTTCAATATGCATTAATTAAATTAACTATGTTTTTAATTTGGATTATAGCCTTGTTTCTTGCCACCAGTTAGGGGACGTGGAAAACGAAGAAAAGGGAAGCTGGGAACAAGTGAAATGCGTGCTAGTAGTGTTTTGTTTTTCCTACCACTACCTACCAAAGCAACAACGCATCTCACTCATTTTCACTTTCTTTCCCATTAGGGATGTCAACATTGTGTACCTGTGAAGCTGTTTATTGTTTAACCTAATATATATTTATAGATTTTACGTTGTTTGAATATATACCTGAGCCGGAAATTCGGATTATTCATAGTAGCAGATAGATTAAAAAGGTATAGGATTATTCAAATTTTTAAAATAAATGTTTGAATTCCATATTTTTTAAGGGTATATTTTTTGTGGGTAGACCAATCTTTTATGTTTGTGGACTATCCGGTCTATTTTGTAAAATTTGCGGGTAGCAAGTTTTATCATATTAACTTAGAAAGACTGATAATTATCCGTATTTTTAAAATAAAGAAATGAGTCTTATATTTTTACGGATTTTTACGGTTAGATTGATCGGATTACTGGATCTAATATTTCATAACTTTTTTAATTTCTCGTTAAAATAACGATGATGACGATTCATGAAAAAAAAAAGGTTTTAAATGTTATATAGAATACACAACAGAGCTATAATAAGCATTTTGGACTCAAATAGTCAGGTTTTGATGTTAAAAAAAAAATCAGATTTTCGGGACCAGGTCCGTTTTTCTTATCCATTTTTTTAAAGTAATTAAGGCTAGGAATTATTGATGTAAATTAGATTCTCTCGTTTTATTATTTTATTTAGAAATTTAATTTCATAATTTAGAGTTTTTATTTGTGAATATTTATTATTGTGTATAATTAGAGATTTTATTAATCTGTTACATTGTCTTTTTTTTTACGTTAAAGAGAATTGTATTAATAAGAGGAAATATGGGAAATATCCAGATTAACTTCAGACAAGATATATACAAGGGGGAATTTCCTCCAACCAAACCATATTAGGATGGTGGCAGACAAACTTAGCTAATGTATGAGCTGCCTTATTATAATCTCCTTTTGCAAATTGAAAACTTAAAGAATGAAAACTAGTGGAAAAAATAAACAATATGCTGCTAGTACTACAAAGGGAGATGACCCCCTATTGGAATCATTTATGGCCAGAATTAATGATAGGCAATCCGACTCTGCAATAAGGGAAGTGAAACTCATATCCAATGCAAATTGTAGACCCAACAACAGACCCTTAGCTTCTGCTGTGCCAGCATCTGGACCCCCCAAAAATTGCCAAGTTGCTGCGCCAAGAACATAACCCAGGTGATCCCGAATTACTGAAGCTGCTCCCCACACGTTATTAGAGATTCTAGCCACGTCTGAGTTCAATTTAAATTGGCCTTCTGGAGGAGGAACCCACCTCAGAATCTGCGACCTAACACGAGAGCTAACATCGTTAGGTTCTCTGCTACATGTCAACCGAATTTGTTCAGCTTGCTTCACGACTCTCTCAATGACTGTTGCTCTTGGAGTATTCTTGTTTTCAAACACAAGCTTGTTGCGGGACATCCAAATGCTATACACCACTGATGCAAAAAGCGAGACAGAGTCCATATCACACTGGTCTAGAACGACATCAATCCACTCCACTATTGAAGGCAAATTCATCAAATGCGCATCAAGGCTCAAGGGTGATAGTCTCCAAATATCCATTGACCAACGACGTTCATAGAACGCATGTTCTAGTGATTTAGGGAATTCTCCACACCTTGGACAAGATGGATCAATATCCAAACCTTTAGCTAATAGCTTGGACCGCACCGGAAGACAACCCTTTATAATCCTCCATAATAAATGTTTGTGTCTAGGAATAGATTTGATATTCCATATTCTATATTCTCTTCCAATGCTTTTGAGTAACAGGATCAATATCAATGGAAGGGGATTCATTAGTCTCAATATGTTGAGTAATGAAATAGTACCCGGAATGAACCGAATAAATCCCATTCTTGGTGGCACTCCAACACAGAGAATCCTTCCTATGATGATGAGGAATAGGGATGGCTAAGATTTGGTCTGCTTCAAAGTCCAGATGATTCAAACGAATTAGCTCTTCTCTCCAACTATGAGTATCATGATTAATTAAGTGCTCCACTGTGTTAAAATTAAATTGGCCATTATTAGGGGACCAAATATGATGTCCAAGTTGGTAAGGGAGCCAACCGTCAAACCAAATGTGAATAAGAGACCCCGTACCCACCGTCCAAAAGGAACCAGATTGAAGGACCCATTGGGTTGCATGGATACTTCTCCATGTATAGCTCAAACAGTGGCCGACTTTGGCCTTCAAAAAACTGGATTTGGGAAAGTACTTGGCCCGAATCATTTGTGCCATAAGAGATTGGGTATTGGTCGAGAGCCTCCAACCTTGTTTTGCTAGCAAAGCCATGTTGAAGGAATGGAAACTATGAAAGCCCATACCACCCATAGCTTTAGGTACACTGAGGTTCTTCCAAGACATCCAGTGAATCTTTTTTGCTCCTTGTTTACTACCCCACCAGAACTTGTTGATCATCCTTTCAATTTCATCACAAAGAGTTGTTGGTAGGAGAAAGCAACCCATAATATATGTAGGAATGGACTGGGCTATTGCCTTAATCAAGACTTCTCTTCCTGCTGATGATAAAAATTGTTCCTTCCACCCTTTTAGCTTCTTCCACACCCTGTCACGAACAAAGTCAAAAATCTAGTATTTAGAACGACCAACAAAAGTCGAAATGCCCAGATATTTGGAGTGATTGTCCACCACCTTAACCTGAATCCATCCTTGGAGCAAGATCTGTCTATCAATAAAAATATTTCGGCTGAAGGACAATTCGGATTTATCCAAATTGACTAATTGATCGGAGGCCTCCTGGTAGAGCTTTAAGATGTCAAGAATAATACTAACTTCTTGAGAAGTGCTCCTGAAAAAAATAACATTATCATCTGCAAAAAATAAGTGAGTGATCTCGGGAGCTCGACGGATGATTCTAATACCATGGAGAGAAGAGTTTTCTTGAGCTTTGAATAACAATCCAAAAAAAATCTCAGCACACAAAATAAACAGGTAAGGGGAAAGGGGATCTCCATGTCTCAACCCTATTTTCGGAGAAAAAAATTCACAAGGGGCCCCATTAAGAAGAACATCAAATGAAACTGAGGACACGCATCTGAGAATTAAATTAACCAACCTTTCGGGGAATCCCATGGAAGTGAGAGTAGCTTCAAGAAAGTTCCATTCAATCCGATCATACGCCTTAGCCATGTCCAGTTTGAGACCCACATAACCTATTTTCCCTTTTCTTCTCTTCCTCATGTAATGAAACATTTCGTAAGCAATCAAAGCATTGTACGGTAATTAGTCGTCCTGGAGCAAATGTGCTTTGATTGTGGCTAACCATATTAGGCAATACCAGCTTGATTCTGTTTGCAATGGTCTTCGTCACAAGCTTCAGAATAACGTTGCAAAGAGAAATAGGTCTAAATTCCTTGGTATGTTTAGGCTTTTTGACCTTTAGAATTAAGCAAATGAAGGTCTTATTAAAAATAGTTGGATCCATGCTATTATTCAGAATATTCATCACCACCTACATACAATGCGACCCTATCACCTCCCAATATTTCTGGAAAAAATAAGCCGGAATACCATCAGGACCTGGGGCAGCCCAAGGCTTAAGCTGTTTCAGAGTTTGCAACATTTTCATTTCTGTAAAGGGAGCAGCCAATAAGTTGGCCATTGTTGGACACACTCGACCCGAAACCACCCCTGTTGCTTCTTCAATTCTGGATGGATTGCTTGTGGTAAATAATTGCACAAAGTATTGTGTCATGACTGTAGCAATCTGATCCTCATCATCATAAAGTGTTCCCGGGTCATCCCTTATAGAGTCAACCCGGTTTTTGTCCCTCCTTTGACTTGCTTTATGGTGAAAAAAATTTGGAATTGTTATCACCATATTTAAGCCACATTGCCCTACTCCTCTATTGCCAGAAAATTTCCTCAGACTCCAAGAGGTCATCTATATTTGCTTCTTCTATTTTCAATAGCTCCAAGTTACCAGGAATATCCAATTTGGCACTGAGTTTCCTGATTTTGTTTCCTGACCCTAGCGCACCTTTTTGGGGATATCATCGAACTTGTTGTCCCCCCACTAGTCAAGCCGCAACAGACAATGATGCATCCTGGATGAGAGATTACAAGTTGGATTACCCCAAGCCTGTTTCACGATATCGATCAACTCTTCCTATCTTGTCCACATCTCTTCAAACCTTATTACTCTCTCAGCTTTCCTCTTGCTCGGACGACGAGGAGCTAGATCAAGAAGGAGCAAGGAGTGATCCGAGTGGAAGTAGGATAAATGAGAGTTCTTTGCGTTGTGGAAACGAGATTTCCAAGGGAGAGATGCAAGAGCTCTGTCCAGGCGAGCTTGAATAAGATTCCCACCAGCCGCTCTATTATTCCATGTAAAGGTATTTCCTTCAAATCCAATGTCCACTAGAGCACAATCTTGTATTGTCTCACGGAATAGACAAAGAAGATTGGGATTCGGTGGGTTTCCTCCAAGTTTTTCCTCAGGGCTTGTAATTAGATTAAAAATCCCAAAGCATATCCATTCTGAATTCAAGTTTTGGCCAGCAAGATTCAAGAGTAACTCACAAGTTTTGTGTTTATTGATGGATTCAGGGTGACCATAGATTCTAGAGGCTCTCCAAGGCGTAAGACCAATATCCATAGAGACAGTAAAATTAATGTGATTCATTGAAGAGGACATAATCTGAATATGAACACCATCCCTCCAAAATAGTGCTAGACCGCCCCCTCTCTCTGCCTTCCCCTTTGCAACTAACAACAAACAGATTATTCAATCCACAAATGTATCTCATTTTCATTATCTCAAAATATTTTTTACGGGTTTCCTGCAAGAAAACCATTGTGGGAGACTTAGAGGAAATTAGTTTTTTTTAAGAGCTCTAACTGACCGCGGGTTCCCAAGCCCCTGGCAATTTCAAGCCAAGATTTTTATTGTTCTCGGCAAGCCTGAGTAGTCAGGCCCTCCGTTGATTCAATAGGGACGTGAATTTTTTTGTTAGGGACGTCAACCGAGTACTCAAAGTCCATAGCCTCCAAGTCCAATTTCCTCTTAGTTAGCTCTGTACCATCATGCGTCTTCTGATCAGACACCATCTTCCTCTCCTTGGTATTGACTTTTTTCCACTTGCGTGAAGAATTTGTTGGAAGGTTAGTGGCACGTGTAAGAGGCATCTCTCTAGTTGGTGGGGACATCAGGTTCTCTTTATTGTCTCTAGGGTCCTGTTTGGGGACAACTATTGGAGGCCGAACTCCTTTTCCTTGGTGCGTTGATTGGGTGGGCAGTGGGTCTTCTTCTGTGATAGCAGTCAAGCTGCCTGTGGGAATTGTGAGTTCAACATTTGTCTTGGTAATGGGTGTTGCCTCTTGATTAGGAACCTCTTTAGTGACTTGTAGCGCTGCCAGCAGATCCGTGACGTCACGGGACATGGCTTTTCATGCTTTCCTCTCTTGGTCTTCACGTGGGTTACACTCATTATGCTTTTGGCATGTAGAAATTTTACGTCCTATGTGAGCCGCTCTCAACCAAGGGCCAAAGGGTTTATCCTCATGATGCTCTCCCAAGGGACCGGAGGATATAATTTTGCACATGTCTTCATCATGTCCAATGCAACCACACTGATAACAAAATTAAGGAAGCTTCTCGTACCGGAAATCAGCCCATGTCACCCCATCCTTCTTACTTCCTACAGGTATTCCAGTGATTAAAGGCTTCTGATTGTTGATCTCCACCAAAAGGTGAACAAAGGTTCCCCTCTCACGATTTTCATAAATTTCAGACTCCTTTACCTCTCCCAAACAAGCTCTGATTTTGTGGCCCATCTGTTGAGTCCTGCAATATGGTGGGAGACCCCATAATTGCATATGAATAGGTTTATGATTGAAATCAACACTCTATTGATTGATCCCGCGACCACCTCTTCAGGATAAGCCATGATTTCCGAAACATCCAGGGACTACCTCTGAGTATTTTGTCTGCTTCTCCTTCATCGTCAAAATAAAATTGGAACGTTTTCAATGAGATTTCTTCCATCCTGAAACCTTTAGGATTACACCAAATCCCCATGAGAGCATTTTGCAGGCTATTTAGATGGATTGGTTTTTGTGTTAAAATTCGGCCAATGAGACTCTTGGAGCAGCTTTCGATTCCATCCGCAACATCCTCCTCATCATAGAGGATAAAGGGTATACGCTCGTTATTATCGGTCATCGTGAATATATTGACAAAGGCACACGAAACACCATACAAGGGATAAAGGAATAGCAACAAGCGGGCAAACACGAAGAAACGACGTTGACCACTACACGCCAAACCCTACAGGGAAAACCCTAGCAGAGGCGACATGAAGAAAAATCTATATCATATTTACTTATCAATCTGTGCGTACGAGTCTTAATCTGATGGTCAAGTGGTGAAAGATGAATCTTCACCAATTTTGTTTAACTGGCAACAGATCTTAACTCCACTCTCAATATTTTGTTCTTATACAATTGTCTTATTCCAACTTAATTAGAATAATAATAGTATAGTGTTCGACATTATTGGGTCTATGATTATACGTTTATATATATATCTGAATACTTTTTTAGATTGATTTTGTAAAATTGAGGATTGCTTGTTCCCTTTTTCCTTGTTTAAATCCATATAAGGTTAAGCTAGTTATCATTGAGCTTACTAACCTCGTTGGATTATATTGTATTGAATGTTCATAAGTTAGTTTGGTTTGGGTTTAGGTTGAAAATAAATCAGAACCGATTATGTTTAAATGGTTTGGTTTAGTTCGGATTTAAAAATAATCAGTAAAATTGAACGAAACCAATCCGATAAAAGTCGAGTTAGTTTGGTTCTCATCGAATTGAGATAAAAAATAAATTATTATATAACTCGTTGGAGGACTATATAATTGGAGATATATATTCAACATGATAAAGAACGTATTGGATGAGAACCAAACTAATTTTTGGATGAGAACCTATATAATTGATGAATTCAATAGAGATATATATTCAACATGATAAAGAACGTATTGGATGAGAACTGTTAGAGTCCCGCATTGCCTTGAGATAAGGCCAAGTTAAAGTATATAAACCTTTGGGAAGTCCTCACCCTATAAGCTAGCTTTTGGGGTTGAGTTAGGCCCAGGTCCAAAATCTAAGATGGTATCAGAGCCTATCCTAGATGATTCGTTGTCATTGGGTCGCCACCCGTATAGATGTCCATGCTCCATATGTCCAACCCTGGGCGTGAGGGGGTGTGTTAGAGTCCCACATTGCCTAGAGATAAGGCCAAGTTAAAGTATATAAACCCTTGGGCATTCCTCACCCTATAAGCTAGCTTTTGGGGTTGAGTTAGGCCTAGGTCCAAAATCTAAGAAGAACCAAACTAATTTTTGGATGAGAACCTATATAATTGATGAATTGAATAGAGATATATATTCAACATGATAAAGAACGTATTGGAGATTAATAAACAAATTAGTGAGAGTTTATTTGAGATTCTCCATGGTTTAACCTTTTGCCAACCTATATATAATCTTGTTCCTTTATTTATTTATGGGAAAAATATGTTATTAGTCCCTGAACTTTTGGTTAACTTGGGTTTTAGTCCCTGAACTTTAATTCCTTGGTTTTATATCCCTGAACTTTCAAAAACCCGTAACAGTAGTCTCTGTCGTTACTTTGGTTCGTTAAACCTGTGATGTGGCATGCTAGGAAATTAACACGTGGCATGCTAGGTAATTGACACGTCACAGGTTTAACGGACCAAAGTAACGGCAGGGACTACTATTACGGGTTTTTGAAAGTTCAGGGAGATAAAACCAAGGAATTAAAGTTCAGGGACTAAAACCCAAGTTGACCAAAAGTTCAGGGATTAATAACATATTTTTCCCTTTATTTATTTTTTTGGCTCTCCTTCTTTGCTTTGTATTTTGCTACCTAGCTATATTTCTTCTTTGCATGTTGACATTAAATATAAGCTTAATTACTTTGGCTTGTGGTAACTATAAACTTGCTGATGCATCTGTCTAGGGTGGACCATGGACCATGGTCCACGTGGTCCGAAATATAAAAGCATAGTAATTTAAATTTCTAACCATCAAATTCAACGCTTATTTTATAAATGGACTAATAATTTCTAACCATCAAATTTCTAACCATGGTCCAATGTAAATCGGTTTCCAGTTACTTCTATGAAATATTGGTTGAAAAGAATAAAAAAGAAATAGATAGTATCATGTGATATAAAAGTTTCCCCCTTCAACTTTAAATTAACAGACTCTCAACAAAACTAGCATAGATTGTATTGTAAATCCATATTTTGCCTTAAATTAAATTCAAATAGTCTTATAAGAACCATTTAATAAAAAATAAAACTATTCATTCACCTTTAGTAACAAAAAAAAAAAAATCTAAGTTGGACTAGGTGGACCAAATTTTGTTTGATCCACCCTATTGTCCTTTGTTGATAATGTGCATCGTAGGGCTTATAATTTTAATTAATATGATCAGTGACTATGTTGTAGTAAGCAGTTGTCTTGACCTTCATTATACACAAATTAAATATAGTTGCACACATGCTCGAGCTCTTGAAGTCTTCTTATTTTAGAAAAAGTATAAGCGAAATTCCTACTTGCTAATTAATAATATCAATTTTAGTCTTGTTTTTAATTAGTATGGAGAATCTAACACCTTTTCTAGGAACATTTAAACAATTTTATTATCTTCAATTATTTCTACATCCCATATCTTTTAATTAGATTTTAGAGTTCCTACTATTTTGTTTGGTGTCGAATTCGGGTAGGTCGGGTACGATGTTGACTAGATCGGGATCGGTGGTCATCACGAACTGGGGTGGACCTGCAGGAAACACTCCAATGCTCAAGTCAATCTGGGTTCGAGTTGAGGGCTTGATTACAGAGCAGTAAATGCATACATGTTCCATTACCAACACCGTAATTTATAGATTGGTGCTTTGGGCCTTGGATGACGTGTGGGCTTGAAGAAAGTTTTCTTCAAGCGGGGATCCGATGTAGCGCTAGTATGACTTGTAAGGACGGGTTCACAGTGCAATCGCTTCCTGGCATGGTTGCTGATCTGAGTTGTACAATTGGGTCGGGCAATTCGAGTAACCCAGTTCGTGCTTACTAGGTCATATTGGGCCTCCGACCGGTCTGGCCCAATCCTCAGGTGAGGATGTATGGTATCTCTTTTTTGCTCCTCATTTTTACCACTACTTCATGAAGTACAAGGTATTGGGAGAATCTCATCATGTATTAATGTATTTAGTATTTACTAATTTTTAGGAATTACATACAGCATATCAGGCTATATTAGGCATAGACAATTAGGAGGATTTCTAGCAGTAATTATAGGAGTTTGTTTCCCTTGTAATCTGTATATATTCTTTGACTCTGATATTGGAATGACACACAGAAAACCTAATAGAATCATTCTCTTTATGGTATCAAAGCACAGGGAAACCTTCGTTGTGCTATGTGACGGCCGTGATTGATCATGGCTATAAATAACAAGAAGAAGGCGTTAATGACTGACCCAACCTCTCCTTATTATCTTGGTGCAGGAGTCCATCCAGGTGTTGTTTTTACACCAGTACAACTCAAAGGAGATAACTATGATGAATGGTCAAAGTCAGTACGTAATGCCTTTCAAGCAAAAAGAAAATTGGATTTATCGAAGGGAAGATCCCGAAGCCAGCAAAGGATGAGCCCGAATTCGATGACTGGTTGGCGATGAACTCAATGCTGGTGGGATGGATATTTAACACCATTGATCCGTCCTTGAGATCCAGTATCTCACATTGGGAGAGTGTGAAAGAATTATGGGATGATTTAAAAGAACGGTTCTATGTTGGTAATGATTTTAGAATTTACCAACTTAAAACCGACATCGCCAATTGCAAGCAATCGGGGCTGAATGTGGCAGCCTACTACGAGAAGTTAAAAACAATGTGGGAAGCATTGGACAACTACATGAAAAATCCCACTTGCAGCTGTTCAGGATGTCAGTGCGGTGCTGCACAAGAATTGAAACAGGAGCGGGAGAAGGAGAAGGTCTATCAATTCTTAATGGGTCTTGACGACGTCGTTTTCGGCACGGTACGTTCTAACATCTTAAGTATGTCACCGTTGCCCAATATAAACAAAGTGCACGCTATGGTTGCGACCGAAGAAACACACAAGTCGCTGGCACGTACGCGAGATGAACGAGCTGATGCTGTTAGCTTTGCGGCTCAAACCACACCTCACACAAAATCTGGGCAGACCAGAGGAGGTGACAGAGGGGCATGCACTGTTTGTGGAAAGCATGGCCATGAAGCTCATGCCTGCTTTGAGATAATTGGGTACCCAGATTGGTGGATCTCCGGAAAAAACGGAAGAGGTGCAGGACGTGGAAACCGTGGCGCACGCAACAAGGTTACAGGCGGAGGTAGAGAAACACATGCTGCCAATGCTGCACAATTGAAGCAGACTCATAGTGCACCTAACATCCCAAATTTTATAAAATAAAATTTGATAAAGTAAAATAAATAAATAATAATATTAGTAAAATTAGGATATTTTATGAGTAAGGGTATTTAATAAAATAATAAGAATAATAAATAGGATTAGTAGGTAGAGGGAGGGCCCAAGCCCATTAAGCATTTAAGTATTTAAATAGGGAAAGGGTACCAATTCACCCTGATCCTTATTTTTCAAAGAGCGAAGCGCCAAGGAGGGGAGAAACAACTACTCAAGAGGAGGTTGCTGCAGAATAATCACCAAGAATCAAGAATCAAGAATTGTCGTTGTCGATCTTCACTCCAAGGTACGGTGGGGGAGAGAGTGCTGCTTGTATGTGTATGTAGGGGTGAATGGGTAGTGAGGATAACCTTTAAAGATTAATAATTGAAATCAATATGTGAACATGTGTTGTTTTGTGATGAAAATCTTTGATTTGATGCCTATGAGTGTTAATCTTGATGAATCTTGATTGAATTGAATGAGAATAGTGAAAAGGGGTTAATGAGAGTTTGATGATTTGGGGATTTTGATGAATAACTGTGAATCTGTTGTAAAGATTGTGTCTTTGATTGATTTTATGCGGTATAATCGTATAATCTTGATGTATTGATGATGAGGAATGATTAGAGGGTGAATAGAAGGGTTTAAAAGGGGTAAAAATCGCAAGAACTGTCATCTGGTGTCGCGGGTAATCGATTACGGAAGTCTGTAATCGATTATAGGGCTTTCTGGGCAGCGTTGAGTGAGTTTGGGTTGCTGGTAATCGATTACAAGGGGTCTGTAATCGATTACCAGAGAGTTGAGTTGCTGGTAATCGATTACAGCTGTGTGGTAATCGATTACCAGGTTTTGACAATTTTCTCGCCTGAGAAAGAATGCGTCTGTTAAGGGTGCAAATGAACTCAGAATACTATCATATAATATATCAAACTGAAGCCCCGGATCTTAGCTTTCTAATAGAAGTGGAATTATCTTAATTGGACACCTATAACTCTAGATATTTCCAAATTAGTGCACCAAGGTCATTAAGCTTAAAACTTGAAGACTCCAAAATTGAGGAATCGCCTCTGGTAATCGATTACAGTTGTTGGGTAATCGATTACCAGGTCAAATTGTGTATGAGAGTGTTGTTTATGTGATAATTGTGGTGTGACTATGAAGATATGATTATGTCCTTGATGATAGATGTTTATACTACTGCGATGTATGATGATAATGATGAGGTATTGATGTATTGAGTGTATGATGATGCTTTGTGATGCTTTATAATGATTAAAGATGTTTATGACGAATTACGATGAGGATGTTATGATGATGTTATGATAATAATAATAATGATGATGATGATGATATAATTAATTTTATGATGATGTTGATGTTTGAACATATATGATGTTGTACTTGGGGTACACGAGCCTAGTGAGAGGCGAGTGTAACCCAGGGAGGTGATTGTACTCAAGGTGCACAATGCCCAGTGAGGGGTAGCGTGTAACTTGGGGAGGTGATTGTACTCGAGATGCATAAGCCTAGTGAGAGGCGAGTGTACTCGGGGAGGTGATTGTACCGAGGAGCATAAGCCTAGAGAGAGGCGAGTGCAACTTGGGAGAGTTTGTACTAAGGAGCATAAGCCTAGAGAGAGGCGAGTGCGACTTGGGAGAGTTTGTACCGAGGAGCATAAGCCTAGAGAGGGGCGAATGCGACTTGTGAGAGTTTGTACCGAGGAGCACAAGCCTAGAGTGGGGCGAAGTGCAACTGAGGAGAGTATTGATGAGGATGATAAGATTGATGATGTTGATGAGTTTCGGTGTGAAAGATGATAGATGAACATGCATTGCATTTAATGATGAAATTGAATTATATTATGATTATATGAGTATTAATGATGATATGAGTATTATGTGTTGAGAATAAAGAATGCGTCTTTTTGGTGAAGGATGATGAGTGATATATTATGATGAGGAAAATTGATGATTTGTTATATGATGAGCTATTGATGATTTATATGTGATGAGTAATTGATGATTGAGTATGTGATATGATTGAATGTGATGTTTTACTATGTGTGGGTGAGGATGGGGTAGCCTCCTATGTGTATGTATGAGTAAAATTCTTTTCCTCACCGTTATATTGTGGCTATTTTACAGGTGATGATGATGACACGACTGGTGTCGAGTTTTGAGTAAAGGGAGTGTTGCTCCGGTACATGTGACATCAGGGCATATGATTGGGGGTTCTTTTCTTTATGTTTCTAGCTAGGAATGATTTTGTAAACATTTTTTTAAATGCCTTACACGACAAGTAGGATGTTTTGTTATTTCTATTCTGGAGTTTCCGCTGCTTGAGTACTTTGAAAACATTTGAGTTCTATTCTTATTTTAATTGAATTGTTTTGAAACAATGAGGTTTTTAATGAAGAGTTATGTGAACCTTTTTACCCGTCGTGGGACGTTACCTTTTCTACACTTCGATTATTTAAACATATATGAGTTTGGGGTAGAAGGGTGTCACAACATGCAGACAGGGGGAGTCGCAGATGAGCGTGATTCCTTCCCGGGATTGAGCACTGATCAATGGTCAGCACTAATGAACATTCTTAATAGCCACAAGCCCACATCTTCTACCGAGAAACTCATTGGTAAGCAAGTGAATAACTCTTGGTTGCTGGATACAGGAGCTTCAAATCATATGACAGGTGATATAAATTTGCTAACAAACATAATTGATATCTCACCTTGTCCGGTTGGGTTTCCTGATGGAAGAAATGCAATTGCGGATAAACAAGGAAACATAAATTTTGGAAAAGGACTAATCTTGAACAATGTGTTATATGTGCCTAACTTCTCTTGCAATCTTATCTCTGTCTCCCAGTTAATACATGACGCAAATTGCGCTGTTACCTTTTCTAACAAATTGTGTGTGATATAGGACCGCACTTCGAGGACAGTGATTGGTCTGGGTGAACAACGGAATGGGGTTTATCATTTTCGAGCGGTGCCCTTTGTGAAAGCTTACAAGGTAAGTGGAGTTGATTCATTTACCATGTGGCATAGACGTATGGGTCATCCTTCAAGACAGTTAGTGAATTTTCTTCCTACTATTCATGTTCGTGAGCAGAATACACATGAGCAAGCTTGTGATATTTGTTTAAGAGCTAAACAAACAAGAGATGTTTTTATTCCTAGTAATAATAAAGCTGATAAGCCTTTTGATTTAATACACTGTGATGTGTGGGGGCCTTATCGTGTTAGCTCTTCTTGTGGTGCTTCCTATTTTTTGACTGTTGTCGATGATTTCTCTCGTGCTGTTTGGATATATTTATTGGTAGAGAAGAGTGAAGTTGCAAGTATTTTTAAAAATTTCTGCGCCATGGTGGATACACAATTTGATAGAAAGATTAAAATTGTAAGAAGTGATAATGGTACTGAATTCAAAGTCTTGAAAAGCTATTTTTTGGAACATGGAATAATTCATCAGACTTCTATGGTGGACACTCCACAACAGAATGGTCGTGTTGAACGAAAGCATCGACACATTTTAAATGTTGCTCGAGCACTTCGTTTTCAAGCTAATCTCCCAATTGATTTTTGGGGAGAATGTATTCTCACTGCAGGGTACTTGATAAACCGTACTCCATCCACTCTACATAAAGGTAAAAGCCCCTATGAAATATTGTTCGGTCACACTCCTACTTATTCTCATATTCGTACTTTTGGGTGTTTGTGCTATGCACACAACCGACCTCGGCAAAAGGACAAGTTTGGACAACGAAGTCGAAAATGTGTGTTTGTGGGGTATCCTTATGGTAAAAAAGGGTGGCGTCTCTACGACTTGGACAGTGGAGAATATTTTGAATCACATGATGTTGTCTTTTGTGAAAATGAATTTCCCTTCCTTACTAATAATCCCTTTAATGTGCCAGCTGACTCCAATTCTTCCACACAAAATTTATGGAATAATGGACCCCTTGTCATTGATGAATATGATATAAATGAGCATGATGTAAGGGGGAGCCGAAATATTGATGAAAATAATGGGGGTGAGCAAGCGGTGATTTCATCCCCTAGACAACAAGGTGCATATTCTGTTTTAACACCTCCCATGAATGAGCTAGCTGAACGTGGTCAAAGGGAACGACGAAAACCTAGCAAGCTTAAAGATTATATATGCAACATTGAGAGCAGCGCTAATGACCCCATTCCCGAGTCACACCCACCATCACAATCCTCAGGTACGTTGTATCCTATCACACACTATGTAAATTGCAATAATTTTTCTCTGCATCATAGACAGTTCCTTGCAGCAGTTACTTCTAGACATGAGCCATCTCGATTCTCTGAAGCTGTACGAGATCCCTTGTGGCGAAATGCTATGAAGGAAGAAATAGATGCACTAGAGAGAAATGGTACCTGGACGTTAGCAACACTCCCTCCTGGAAAGAAGGCTATTGGATGCAAATGGGTGTACAAGATTAAATACAAATCAGATGGGATTGTTGAACGTCACAAGGCCAGGTTGGTCGTTCGAGGAGATAATCAAAAGGAAGGCATTGACTATAATGAAACTTTTGCACCAGTTGCAAAGATGGTTACAGTCCGAACTCTATTGGTTGTTGCAGCTGCTCGATCATGGATATTGCATCAGATGGATGTTCATAATGCCTTTCTCCATGGTGATCTAGATGAGGAAGTTTATATGCAACTACCTCCTGATTTTTGTAGTGGAGATTCTCAGAAAGTGTGCAAACTGCGAAAGTCTTTGTATGGTTTACGTCAGGCACCGTGAAATTGGTTTGCCAAACTTGCAGCCGCATTGAAGGAATATGGATTTCAACAATCACATGCAGATTACTCATTGTTTACATATCATAGTGGAAACGTGGTCTTGAGTGTTCTTGTGTATGTTGATGATCTCATCATTGCAGGAAATGATAAAGATGTGATTGGGCGTTTCAAACAGTATCTTAGCACATGTTTTTACATGAAAGACCTTGGAACTTTGAAATATTTTTTGGGCCTTGAGGTAGCAAGAGGACCTCAGGGGATATTTTTATGTCAACGCAAGTATGCTTTGGACATCATCTCAGAAACATGACTGTTGGGGGCCAAACCGGCTAGCTTTCCTCTTGAACAAAATCACGGGTTGGCTCTTGCTAGTGGCCCCATTTTGGAGGATCCAAAGAGATATCGTCGACTTATTGGGAGACTCGTTTATCTAACCATATCTCGACCTGAACTTAGCTACTTTGTACACACCTTGGCTCAATTCATGCACTGTCCTCATCAAGAGCATTGGGAGGCTGCAATGCGGGTAGTTCGTTATTTAAAAGGTAATCCTGGACAAGGGATCTTTCTCCGGTCAGACAGTGATTTGCAACTGTATGCTTACTGTGATTCTGATTGGGCTAGTTGCCCTCTCACACGACGCTCATTAACAGGCTATTTTGTGTTCTTGGGCCAATCACCTATTTCTTGGAAAACCAAAAAGCAAGTTACCGTCTCTCGTTCATCAGCAGAAGCAGAATATAGATCTATGGCCACCACAACTTGTGAGTTGAAATGGCTTAAAGCTCTCTTGCTGGACTTAACAGTGCAACATCCTCATCCCATACGACTCTTATGTGATAGCCAAGTTGCCATTCATATCGCAGCCAATCCGGTATTTCATGAACGCACAAAGCACATTGAGTTAGATTGTCACTTCATTCGTGACGAGATCCAAGCTGGTCGTATTGTCACACAACATGTCCGGACTTACAATCAGCTTGCCGACATCCTGACCAAAGCTCTTGGCAAACAACAGTTTGTTTTTCTATTGGGCAAGTTGGGAATTCGAGATCCTTATGCACCAACTTGAGGGGGAGTATTGGGAGAATCTCATCATGTATTAATGTATTTGGTATTTGCTGATTTTTAGGAATTACATACAACATATCAGGCTATATTAGGCATAGACAATTAGGAGGATTTCTAGCAGTAATTATAGGAGTTTGTTTCCCTTGTAATCTGTATATATTCGTTGCCTCTGATATTGGAATGACACACAGAAAACCTAATAGAATCATTCTCTTTACAAGGATTGTCCTTTTAGATGTATATCGAATCCAAGTGATCATTTTCATTTCTTTTTTGTGAGAGGGAGGGTAACTCTAAAAGTACAAAAGTAAATTGCGATGGAAGGCTACTCCTACCATGTCATATTTAAGAATAGACATATGCCCTTGTGGGGAGCAAGGAGAACATGAAATCCTAGAGGAATATTAAAAGCATATTATGCTAACCACTCAGCAACCCTGTTTCCTTCCCTACAAGTATGAGAAATCTCCATTGTCTAGTCTCTCTGTAACATAGATTTGATCACCATATTATAATAGAATGACAAGGATGAGAGGATCGATGCAACACCATGTGAAATAAATTCCACTACAGTTTTTGAATCTGTCTCAATCCATATGTGTTTCATTTTTACCTCATTGGATCGATCCGTCTCTATATATCTCTTAATTTGACGGAGGAGAGTTCTTAACTGGAATAAATTATGTATATTGAATTATATAGTTTTATTATTTTATATATTTAGAGTAGTTTTAATTAGTTTTGTAATTAGGATTTTTATTTGGAATTATTTTGTATTATTTGTAAATGGGAATTTTATTCTCTATTTTGGATTATCTCATCATAGCTTATAATAACAATAACTTATTATAGTGCTTGGCTTTATATCGGACTTATAAATAAACATTTGAAACACTTATTATTATTATTATTATTATTATTATTATTATTATTATTTTATTATTTTATTATTATGTGATATTAAATTTTCTATAGTCAAGGAGTATATATAATATATTTCACTCCAAGGAATACTACACCTTGACTGTGTGTTGATCAAAGAAATAGCTTTCTAAAAGGAGTATTCTTGGATTGCATGTCTTACATATAATCTCTATTGTTTCATTGTTAGAGATCCCTCTACAAATCGGCAACATATCCATAAAAAAATGCTTAGGAATTAGGATGTTTTATTACTCTCAAGCCACACATTGAATTAATAATAAATTGGTTTATTAATAGAATGTAGCACATGCAATATATGGTTTAGTATTACATAAACTGAGACACCATTATACTTATTATATTTCCTTTTGTGAAAAGTCTCAATCATATGATGGTAGGTAATTCAGTTGGCACTGGACAATTAACCGATGCCAAAGTAACGAATAATTCAAGACAGTCTTTACCCCTTTTGCGAGAGAGAGAGAGACCAAATCAATCCCTTAAAATTTAGATATCACCACTTGCATTAATATCCGAAACTTTATCGATCATTTAAATTGATTACAAAGTAACTTCTTCACTCTATGAGACATCCTCCAACGTATCTAAGACTATGAATTGAAGTTTGATTTCCAAGTCACCGTATCTTTTAATAAACGACACAACCAAATAATTTTACTTGGATATGATCCAAGTTAAGTCAATTATTAGTACTAGATTTGCTTTCAACTCTAGCTAGATAATTACTTAGATCTCGTATCATATGCATGGTAAAATATGTAGTAATCAACTCATACCACTTACATATGGTGATACACAAAATCATTATTGAAAATATTTATGGAAAACTGTTGATGTCATCAACTCTTTAATTTGAAGTAACAATAGAAATCAACACACTTGAGGTTCTGTTCTAGAAAATAAATCCCCTGTTCTAATTAAAGAGATAATAATATAGTGAGAATTTTGTTGGCGTATCCTTGCATGGACTAATTAGTGGCATTTAATTATATATTTACAAGGCATGATGACTAAAATAAGTTGGTAGGCTTAGAGCTGAGAATTCGGTTTTCTAACCTAATGCAAATGCAAGTATTGGATTTTTGTGGGTCATATTGAAAAACGTAAGAGTTATTCAAACTTTTAAAATAAAGACATGAGACCTACATTTTTTTAGTAGTCCAAATTTTTATGGGTTTTTTTGTATGCTACTAAGCTTTTTTTTACAGGTTTTGCAAATAACAGGTTTTTAAGGCTGGACTAAAATATCTGAAAATAATTATTCAGACTTCTAAAATAAAGATCCGAGTTCTACATTTAAGTGGGTTTTTTGGGTTTGGGCCGGTCGAGCTAACCCATTTTACCAATTTTAGCTCTATGCAGGTAACTCTAATTGATCTATAGAGAGCGTGTGTCCCTGTAATAACACAGGCAGTTAATTCAAAGCCTTAATTGAATCAAAAGGATAATTAGATAAGGGTTAAATATGTTTTTAGTCCCTCAAAATATAGCGAAATTTGGTTTTGATCCCTCATTTATTTTTTCATTGGTTTTGGTCCTCCAATTTTCAAAACATATGATTTTAGTCCCCGTCGTTAGTTATATTCTGCTAAGTGATGACACAGTAATATTTCTTGTAGATTTTTCTACGAATTTTTCTTCAAATTTTCCTGCAGATTTCAAAATTTAAAGAAAATTTTGTTTAAATTCTAAAATTCGCACAAAATTTACTATAGATTTTTTTTACAACAAAGCAAAAAGTTTTTATAGCGGCATTTTATGTAAAAAATTTGTAGTTTTTCTGGAAATTTACCACACATGAATTTTCTAAAGGAAAAATTGCAAGAAATTTCCTGTAGATGTCTACCTGGGAAGATAAAAATAAAATGAACCAAAGATGTCAAATGAATTTAACTTCTCCATAAGTTGAAATTAGTTACTTATGGAGAAGTTAAATGGGTGAGCTTTTGGAGTAGGTGGGCTACAAAAAATAATTTTAACTTATGGAGAAGTTAAATGCATTTGACCTCTTTGATTCATTTTTCACCTAGAAGTACTCATGCACAAGTTTCATCCAAAGTGACCCTTAACAAATTACAGTAATAAGGAGGACTAAAAACATGTGATTTTTAAAAATGGAGGACCAAAATCAATGAAAAAATAAACGAGGGATCAAAATCAAATTTCATCATATTTTGAGGGACCAAAAATATATTTAAGCCATTAGAAAAATAAGTTTACGTACTGTGCTGTAGTGTATTATGATGCTTTTATAAACAGTTACTCCCTCCGGACTCAATTATAAGCAAAAGTCAACTCTTGTTTTTGGTCCAAAATATAAGCAAAATTTAACTAACTTCACCTTATTAAATGATATCATTCCAAATTATCATTTATTTAATTCATATTTTATTTTTCAACCACTCTTTAATGAATCATGTACCAATAGCAAGTGAGTATGTCCACTTGAAACAAGTTTCAATAAAATTGAATGTGGGGTAATATAGGCAATGTAACTACTACCTCCGTTCCTATTTAACTGTCCACTTTCAAAGAAAAAATTTGTTCCTATTTAACTGTCTACTTACAAACCCAATGCACTAATAAATACACTTTTCTTCATTTTACCCCTATGTTAATAAATGGTCCACTAATAAAAACTAATGAGAGCCAATAATAGTAAGAGAGATAAAGGGGTAAAATGGAAAGTTTAAAATTTATTTCCATGAAAACGAGAGTAATAATTGCATTCCTTAATATGTGTATTTTAGTCAAAGTGGACAGTTAAATAGGAACGGAGGTAGTACTTTTTAGATAAAATCAAGAAAATTAAATGAATTTACTAATTTTTTTAATAAGTGTGTATATGGTTATTTTTGCTTATAAATGAGTCCGGAGAGAGTAATTAATATGACATCAATATTAATTTAAAAAAGAATCATTGTAGAAAGGAAAATGCTAACAAGTGCCCTTATCCAAAAATAGAAATATTTTATTGGAGTGTGTAGCATTGAATGTTGCAAATGCAATCAATGCTGTGATTTCTAACAAAAACCTTTCTTTATATAGATCCTTAACCAGTACTCTTAGGACATTCGTTAGCGGGACCCTCCTAGAAAAGACCATGTCTCCGGTGGCTAGTGAGTGGTTATTGGTTACTACGTTGGAAATAAAATTAGGAATTAATTAATGTGCCGTGACGACAAGGAGGACTTTGGAATATTTTTAATGATAATTAGTATGATTTAATGCATCTCATTTGTTGATGCAAGCTATAATTGAAATCTTGCCTAATCTTTATAGGACAATGCTGGACCGTTAGGACCATTGTCTCCTCTTTAAATGAAATCCCTTTGCTCAAATTCAGCATGCTCTATTGAACTTTACGCAATCCCTATAAGAAAAAAAAAATAATCCCAAGTTTCCCTAGTAAGCAAGCAAGTAGACTGCGAATCATATCTTCAACTTTTTTACTTCTCCATGCACTACCATAGCCCACCCCCCAACTTTTCTTTGTGCTCTTTTGAACTGAAGCTTCATTTTAATCATTCATGGGGTCCCAATCTAGCCTTGTCATGCTGATCTAAGTAAGCTAAACTCGATGAAAAAGACCAACTACCTGTTTAACTACCTAGCTTAATGGGCCAAAGAATTTTTAGAAGATCCTTATGTTTCCTTTTTTTTTTACATTTTTTTTCTGTTTTTATTCTATTTTCCGTTTTCTGAAATTTTATAAAGGAAAAACTGGAAATGCTGAAAACAACAAATTTTTGTTTCCAGCATTTTCAGGATTTTCAGTTTTTCTTTTGTAAAATTTCAGAAAAATAAAAAACAGGAAATAGAAACAGAAAATAAAAATGCAATCCAGACAGACCCTTATTCTTCTATTATTTTTATTTGTTTTAAACGTTTTAACGACGGCTTTAAGACTTTGGGCCTGTGGGGTCTTCTATATAGCTCTCAGGGCCTATCCTTCTGAATATCATGTTTTGCTGATTATTTGATTTGAAGATGGTGTTTAAGAATTCCTTAGATGATTGAACTCTTTTTAGGTACAACTAAAATTGTAAGTATGGGAGATTTGGTGGTTACCTTATGCACGCTGATTGCGTGACGATATTTCTTGTTGATGTAATGTTTTTTTTTAATTATTATAAAATAATAGTAACAAATTTTGAATCTATCAATTAATATAAATTACCTAAGTCACTTTTCACTCGTTTAATCTTACTAGCTATATTAAGACCTCAATTTCTAGCACTACCAGTGATACCATCGTTAACTAACCGACCATGAAGTAACACTATGGGATTTTCACATGTCTTATATTATGCTCACTACTGATTAATTAGTTGGGGTCACTTACATAGAAGATTATTCTGAATATAATATTTAACTCCAATCTATTTTCTTAAACAATAATTAGTGTATTTTTATAAAGTTATTCTTAGTTTGTTGTTCTTTGGCTCATTGGACAGATGGCATGTTATAGTATTGTTTTTTCATAAAAAAAAAGTCAACTATAAAGAGTTGTCATGTAGTTAAAGAAAAATAAAAAATTAAGTATGAGGGAAAGAAATTTGGTGGCACTATTGATAATGATATTTAAACTAAGATGATATTTTCAATATTAATTGTTTATAATATATACTTTTCATTAGTTAACCTTAGCTATAATTTCACAAAGTATCTTCAGCCAAATCTAAATACACAATATATATATATATATATATATATATGAATTTAATAAAATTATTTAATTGAGAAGAATTATAAAAATTACAATTACAAGTAATTAGTAAATGAATTAAAAATTTGTGTAGGGACCCGTGATGCTAGAGAAATTAATAACGTTTACTCTCAAATTTTAGGTTTTATATAATTAAATCTGAAATGTATAATGTATATAACTAACACCTAAACTATGTACACCGCCAAACACATGATCAGCTGGTAAGGGGTTGTTCCAATTTAATCAGTGATCTCAAGTTCGAGCCCTGGGTATATACTCGGAGAGAGAATTTTACCGCTCATACAGTTCCTACCCGACTCGAATAAGATTGTCTAACGGTCGGTTTACTTTAGGTCTTAAATATGTCATTTGCTATGGTATAGTTTAGTTTGATTGATCACTTATATCAGACACCTTTTATCATTAGTAAAAATTAGAGAGATTCCCAATGCTTATGACCAAAAATATTTTATGACTACCTGACCTTCATTGCCTAGGTGCCACACTCGGCACTTATTTGCTATAGAACACAAGTTAAGTGTATATTCAATAAATATTTATTGTATAAATGCATATTTATAAATTTATTTGAAAAGCATAAATAAACTTAAAAAAATCTTGTAAGTATTTCTTATTTATAAGCTTATTTTAGAAACTTATTGTTAAAAACACTTAAGGTAGGTAACATGTTATATATTTTTAACTTAGTTAAATACAAGCATCTAAAATTATGGATACTTAGACAATACAACATTAGAAAATTTCTTTGTTAAGAAAAATTTATTTGTTTCCTAGTAAGTGTAGGCATGACAACCAAATGAGTTGGGGGCGAATTTAACTCTCCTCATCCTTGCCCCAACAAAGGTCAAGAAAGATTTTGGGGTGAGTTTGAGGAGAACAAGTATGAAATTATAAAACTCAATCTCATCCTTGCAAATTCTGAGTTGAGGAAATTATGAGAATTCCACCATTTTCTATTTTTTTATTTTAATAACTTAAATATATTTTTTTAAAAGAAACCATATGTATCTAGTACATTTTAATTTAACTAATATATGAAAATAGACATTGGGATTTTTTTTTTAAAAAAGAGAAATTTAAGAATTATATTATATTTTAAGAAAACTGAACTTATTTATATTAATTAACTACTATTATAATTAAATTTATTTAATAATTATATTAGGATGGGTTTGGGGTGGTGTCGAGGTGGGTACTTACACCCCAAACCCACCTTCGTCCTTGTCAATATCGAGGTTGAGATCACGTTTTTCTCTATCAAAGTCGAGATGAAGGTAAATAGGTATTCGGTGTACACAAATTTGAGTTTGATTATCATGTCAATTTAGATGTTTTTTTTTTCTTTTTTTGACTCGTTGGTGTTTGGTATTTTGGTACTTGAACGTTAGATGACTAGAAACTAAATGGGCTTTAGAAGCTCATTCACACTCTTCCAACAATTCATTTTTTTTTATTTTTATCTATAACCACAACAAGGGGGAAAAAATGAAAATTTAGATTAAAATACCAAATCACTACTAATTACCAAACAAATGTCCCTTAAAAAAATACTAAACAACAACGTAAATGATATCACAACGGACACTAACAATTCAAATAGTAAAATGACAACTAATGTACTATTAGTTCAAGGAAAGAAATTAATATAAAATTTCATCCAAAAAATTTAGTTCCCTTAAAAGTTCATCAAAAACTCCATTAATGATATGTACGTGTGAAATGATATTGAAAAAAATCCCTTAAATTTTCATATCTATTAACAAAGGTATAAAAAACTAGCCCCTCAGTTTGAAAGTCAAGGAAAAGATAATTTTCAAGTTTATAAATACAGTGATGAGGAAAATGGGGTTCCCAAAAAGGTGGAGAAAATGTCTTTTCTTTGAGCTTGTAATAATTTTCAAGTTTATCAAGTGTTTTTTTTTTTAAAGTTGATTTTGAGAAGGCTTATGACTCGGTTAACATGGGACTTTCTGCAATATGTAATGGAGGAGAATGGGTTCCCAGAAAGGTGGAGAAAATGGATTTCCAAATGTCTGATTACCTCTAGAATCTCAGTTTTAATTAATCAATGGTAGCTCAACAAGTGAGTTTGGGATTGCTCGGGGGTTGAGACAAGGGGTGTAATTGGCAAAAACTAGTTGATAACCTAGATAGTAGTTGATAAGCTAGCTGGTAAGCTAGTTGGTAGAAGTGTTTGGTAGAATTAATTGATAAGTTAGTTGGTAAATTTAAAATGACATAAAAGGACATAACTACATAAGTTTTATTATATAAATTCTATTTGTCTTTTCTAAACAAAAATATATTATTATGTAATTATAATTTTAAATTTTTTAAAAAATTATTAAATTCTTATTAAATTTTTAGTGGTAAAATATTTAATTAAAATTAAAATAAATAGTGAAATTGATAAAATAAATAGTATAATATAAAAAAATTCATAAGTAATAAAAAGAAAATAACAATTTAATTAATTCATATTTTTTTAAATTACTTATTATATATATATATCTAAACTATGAATGTATGTTAATTTGTTATTTTAATAAATTAAAATTAATTTAGACATGATATATAATTAAGTAATAATCTTATTATTTTATGTCTAAAGGATAGTTAATATATTTTCCTTTATAGGTAATAATAGGTAAAAAGAAATTAAGGATAATAAGGGAAATATATTAAAATATAAGGGATAGAGATGGAAGGAAATTAAATAAGCTACATGATACAAGCTAAAAGCTAGAAGCTAGCTGAAGTAGCTTACAACTTGTAAGCTAGAAGCTCCTAAAATAAGGTACTTTGAAGTACCTTACCAAACACTTTTGTGTTGGTCAAACTGTCTTATAAGCTAGTCAAATAGGCTAATAACTAACTTATTGGCCTTGCCAAACACACTCAAGAGGACACTTTAGCTCATTTCTTCTTTCTTATTATTGCATAAGGCTTTAAATCTTTGATGTGTAAAGTTGTACTCTCAAACTTTCCATGGTTATATGGCTAGTTGTTATGATGTGTTGTTATCACACTTGCAGTATGCGAATGACACAATCATTATGGGTGAAGCTTTTACTTCTAATGTTTGGGCCATTAAATCAATTTTAAAGATCTTTGAGTTGGTGTCTGGAATTTAATTTCCATAAGAGTAATCTCATCCATGTCAATATTGATGACGCACGAATGAATTTGGCTTCACAATTTCTAAATTGTAAAGTGGGTTACTGTCCCTTCTACTATTTGGGACACTTTTCCAAATTGTAAAGTGTGTCTTTTCCATTAGGGTAACCCACTTTTTTGCTACACTTTTTTGGCATGATGTATGGTGTGGTTAACATAGTTTTTCATAGGGTTAATACACTTTTTCATGTAAGGATTTTTTTTCTATTGCTAGTAATAAACAAGTGTCTCTAGCTGATGTGTCAATTAGGAATGAAGGGGGTGTGTCACGGAATTGGTGTTGGTGTAGGGAGTTATTTCAGTGGAAGCTATCTTAACCATATGAAAAACTATGTTAACCACACCATACATCATGCCAAAAAAGTGTAGCCAAAAAAGTGGGTTACCCTAATGGAAAAGACACACCCCCTTCGTTCTTTCAAAGGTTTCTGCTACATGAAAAAAATACGCTAGTCCTTTTCTGTGAGTCATCAACTTTGGTGCTTTATTAAAGCTTGAAAATAGCACGTGGGAGCAGGTCATCTGCTAGAAATAGCAATATGCCATAGCCAACAATTCTATCTGTTGAGTTTCTGTCAAAGTGAGATCTTAAAAATTTTGTGCCCACACCTTCAAGTTCTCATTGATACTTAACTTGGCAATGCATTTAGTAACAAATTGATATAGAAGCTCATAGAAGGTCGTCTCATGCAACACTACACAATTGTAAGATCCAAGAGGTCATACACCTTAAAAAACTCCTATTCACACAATGAATAACTATGTTAACCATCTCGAGCAAAGAGAGACAAAGGAGGAGGGGGAGCAGTGAAAGGAGCTTTGTGATGAATTTTCCAACATTATATTTTTTTTACTCATTTGGTCTTGTCTCATTGTTCCGATCAACACTACTATTTTCCAAGAAGTATAAGTTATATAGCAATGGTTTTCTTAAAAAAAAAATTCAAATGCAAACAAATTAATGTGAAATAATGATAAAAGACCTCTCAACTTCAAGCCATGAATTAACATGATGCTGAAAATAGACTTCATAAGTAATCACCTGAACCATTGAGTTGAATTTTTAAACACTGCTTGAAAGCTTTGGGTGGAATAATGATCTCAAGCCGCCAACTTAAACTTTCATATTATCTCAGTAAAAATGCAAAGGGTACTCAAGGGTCAAATTATCTTACCTAAAGGAGAGAGGGTACTACCAGCAACGGAAAGCAAAGATGTGAGTAAGATCGAGATAAAAAAATAAGACTAAGGGGGTAGAGTATCAAATTGTGTAAAACATATTGAGCAACCTAAAGATTGACCAAAGATAATGTGTTCCAGAATTTTTTACACATATCATTTTAAGAAAATCAAATCATATATTTAACAATGCTACATAAAAACCAATGAAATATTTTTTAGTTGGTCATCCTTTAAGTAAGGGCAAATCTAAATATAATTTTTTTATAAGCAAAAATTCATTGAAAGAGCAACAGGTGTTCAAACCCAAATTACAGATACAAAAGAATTAGAAGTATCAATATACATAAACAAACGTCAAATGAGCACCAGTTAAAGCATGTCCATAAGAAAAGGCCCCCTAAGTAGCGAGAAATTGACTTCCAATCCAAATTGCCAATTGCCAAATTAAATTGATTTAAATATGATTTAAATCTAAATCTAATTTAAAGTCAGATGACATATAAGCACATGGATGCAAAATTATGGAAAGTCAACAAACAATAAATGAATTTTCCATCGCATTATCCCCAACCAACAAATAAAAAATTGAGTATACCTCTGATGTTGCAACTTGCAACTCAATTCAAGAATCTCTGTATTGTTAAAAAAAGGTTGGACACCCACGAATAACTCGCACACTCACCTTCCTAGTTCAAGCCATGGCACGTGTAATCGAGAAAAAAGAAGAATAAGATTATTAAAGTTTGTTGGATTTAATTTTGGTTTTTAGTTTTTAAAAACAATTTTGTAAATGCATTTTGAAAACTGTTTTTGAGAAGAAAACTAAAAAAAATTGTTTGGCAATTTTGTTTTGAAAACTATTTTTAAAATGAGAAAACAAAAAAATTTGCTTGGTAAATTTATTTTTGAAAACTGTTTTTGAAAACTAAAAAATAGAAAACTCGTTTGAAACTGTATTTTATAAAAAACCATTTTTGGTGTCTAAAAATATCAATTGAAAATTTTTTATGCATTTCTTTAATTTATTGAAGAATTTATATTTTTTACATTAAACTTATTTTTTTTAATTTATCAAAAAACTTATATTATTTTTAGTACTTACATTTTTTTTTTAAAAAATATGATTTGAAATCAAATTTTTTAAAAATTATTTTTGGTGTCTAATGATATTGCACAAGAAACCTTGGGATGTGCTACAATGAAAATTGTAGCTAATTTGTAGGCAATTCCAAGCAAAGATATGTAGCTTCAAATAACTATAAATTAGCTATAAAATTAATGGTAGCAAAAAACAAATAGCAAATTTGCTGCTAAATATTTTGTAGCTAATTTGTAGCGAATTTTATAAATTTCTCAGCTATTTCATATCAAAATTGAAACAATTTTCCACTCAACTTTCTAACTCTCTAGTTATATATACACTGTCATAGTTAATCTGCAGCTAATCTGTAGTTAATTCATTTGAAGCAATTATTTCACTAATTCCTAGTTAAAGCTTAAAGTCAATATTTTATCTTTTTCCCCGCCAATTCGTAGTTAAATACTAGCAACTTACATATTTTATCTCTTATCATACAATTCAGTGTCTCTAAACTCTAAAATTTCCCTCTGGTTGGGTACCTAGCTTTGAGCTTTCCTTTCCTCAAATCATTGGTCTTCAAGTTATGAAACCACCCTTTCTATACAAAACCTTTTAAGGCCTATTTTCTTTTTAACATGGGTCTTATATACGGTTTTCTTGTAGCTTGGCCCTTCTTGCTCTCACATGAATATAGTCTTGCTTAGGTGGCTTCAGAAGGTTTAGTGTTTTGTTCAACTGACTTGTTACCAGCTGCTGAACTTGCTTCAACTTCAACTTTCAATCTGTCATTTTCGATCTTGGATCCTCCTAATTTTCTCCGTTTATTGGCAGAATCATTCTGTCAAAATCACATGCATGTCATCAGACACTGTTGGTGTTATTTGATGTCTCATCTCCCACACATTACATAGAGAACTAGAAATCATTCAGCAACTTCACAAACACACACAAGCACAAAGAGAGAGAAGGGGATGGGGAATTACAGATTTAAGTTATCAGATATGATTCCAAATACTTGGTTTTACAAGCTGAGGGATATGGGGACTTACTTTGAAACTAAATTTTTCAGCACGCATAATACAATATGATTCCAAATAGTAGTTTACCAAAAAAAAAAAAGGATTCAATCTAACTTGGAAAAGAAAAACAATATAATTGACAACACCTGCAGCGGTTCAATCTAACTTGGAAAAGAAAAATAATATAATTGACAATATATTATTTTTTCAGCCTCAATCAACACATGCAGCGGTTCATTCAGGTGCTCATAGCCCGACCTTCCCCTTAACAACTCTTCCTTGGATTATAACAAAGGGAGAGTGAAGTTAACAGTTACAATTACAAACAATATTTGTTGTGCAGTACAAAAAGAAGAAATAAGAAGTGAAAAGATGAAAAGGAAATGCAAGAGGAATATTGGTACATAATAAAAAGCAATCAGGTTTTAGCTGCACTATTTCAAAAAACCAGATCTATTAGGATTCAAGTCACCCTAATATTGGTATATGATGGGGTATATAATTAATTAATCTGGTATATGATGGGGTATATGATAAAAAAACAAAAGTCAATCAAACAATTTCTCTAATTTTGTTAGATTGATCTTTACAACACAACCTGAATGAGCAACAGTGTATTGGCTAAAAGTAGATGTGCCAAGAAAGTGGCTTATGGGTTTGCCATTAATAGAGAACCTAGACTTTCCATCACTGATCATGAGGATACTGGATTTGTTTGAGTTTAGAGTACTTTGTTTTTCTTTCCATCTTGAAAAGAAACCAACCTTTCAGTGAAACCACTCATCACACTGACGCTAATACTGCTTCTTTCTTTCCTTCTCTTCTTTCCACTTCTCAAAGCACAATCACCAATGCCAAAAAAAACAACTAAACTATACTAAAAACCCCTTCTTCTCTCTCTCTTCCTTCTCTTTGCTTGAAACAGGAAGAAGAGTGCATGCTACTACCAAGTCCTACCCTTTGCAGCTTTAAGTTATATATATTCAGAAAATAATTAAGACCCAAAGAAAACTAGTACACTACACACTATCAAATACAAAGACCCTCATCTTAGGAAAATCACCAGCAACACTACACTACACATGATGCTACCTCTAAGTTCAAATTTACATCATGTTTGTTATCAAAACAGAAAATAAGGACAAACTTTTGATCATGTCAAATTCTATATTCAATCTATCTTTAGAGTTTGTTCAACTCCAACAGTTAAGAAATCATTGCATGCTAATTTAACATAAAAATGACATTATTTGGAGGTAAAATAAGTTAAGAGATGGTCCTATGCTACCTGGCTAAATTTATGAGCTATCAGTTTCAGTCAATTGAATTAGAGATCAGAGAGAAAAAACAGAGAGGAAAGTCCAATTCCAAGACCTCAAGAGTCAAAGAGAAATAGGTAAACCAGGTAATAGACAGTTAGGCATAAAGTGTTTTGAGCTGCAAAATCTCAGTAACATCCTATTAAAAGAGTAACTTAATTTATCATGCTCTTGAAGGGTTAGGTCAACAAATGCCTACCCTCCACCTAGAGCATCATTATTGAGGGACATTTTAGTGTTGTTTCAAATACATGTCCCGTGTTTATGGACAGAACAACTCTTCATGAATCTAACTTGATAGCCACACACAGAATTATTTGACATGACATGTTTTCAACAGGACAGGCAACAATTTGCTTTCTCATTCTAAAGGGTATGTTATGTGGGTCATCATGAGTCATGAAAATATTTAAGCTCACATTTGTTGAGAGCCACAATAGGTGTACTACCCTTGGATCCCCTCTCCAGTCATATACTATAACATCTTTGTTTTCTTTTGACACAAAACTCTTAGTACCTTACCTGAAGTGGTTTTTCTTTCCTTCTTTTTGCTGAATCATAAGGCATGTATGTAGATTGCAAATATGAATGACATTTGTCAGTTTTTCATGTTTAAGTAATCCTTATACACAACATTAATATATTTCATTGTTAATTTCCAAAGAATAATAACAAGGGACATCTTGCTTCATCTCCTACCATATACCTAATATTATTCTGATGTGGTATTGACTTTCTCACCACATAAAGGAGAGGTTTCTAATTAAAACCTCACCCTCTGTCCTCCAAGTTGTAACTTTTGCCCTCTATCACTAAAAGGAAAAATAAAAGGAAGATACAACATAAGTACCATTTGGTTTTTCATTCTCAAAGCACAGTGAGTTGTCAACAGAACCATACAATCCATCATTTCATTTTCATTTGCTTGTCATACAGCATAAGCTGCCCCTACCACCAATTCATCACTTTAAAAAAAAAGCTCACATTCACAAAATTCCTTTATTGTCAATAGAACCATAGATCCTTCTCGAGCAAATTATCAAAATCAAATTGGGAAAAGCTTGTCACCCACAAGCCACAACCAGAAGAACCAATCGATCAAAGCTCAAGGAGTGAGAACGGGTAGTAGGGAAGGGATTCACAGATCATAATAATAAACCCTAAAATGAAATCAACGAAGATATATCTCAAAAAGAAAATGAAAACAACCCTGAGATTGAGTAGGGAAGCTGAGGATAGTAAATGAGTGGCTGGGTTGTTGCACTCGGAGGGAAGAAGAAGCTCGCCGCAGTGAAGAAGAAGCTCGTCGCAGAGAAGAAGGAAGACGCGATCGAACGAAAGAAATGAAGGCTTGGAGCTGTAACAGGTACCACATCGTCTGGGTTTCAAATTCTCCGTGTGTTTTGTTTTTTTAAAACTTAAAACAGTTTTTGAAATCCAAAACAGGTGAAAGGTGTTTTCTTTTTTTTAGTTTTTATAAATAGATTTTGTAAAACTGTTTTAAAAACAATTTTTAAAAACTGATAATCAAACAAGTTTTTTAATTTTTAAAATCTAAAAAACTAAAAACTGCTTTTAAGTTTTTAATTTTTAAAATCTAAAAAACTAAAAACTGTTTTTAAAAATAGTTATCAAACAAGCTCTTAGTTTTCAACCGAACATAATTCCAATTCTCCGAAACAGAAGATCAATGAGTGGGGAAAAATCATACGTTTGTAGAATTTACCTTTTGTACACCAGCTTCTTGTGATGAAACTATGATGTGGTAGAGTGCAAATGAAAAATCATAATGATGAGGATGATGCGGAGAGCTCTAACCATTTCAGTGGCTTGTAGAAAAGAGAATGGAAGACTAGTTTTTTATAGTTAACTATCAGGTAAAACCTATGAACGGAGAGGTATTAATTTCACACAGCATAGATCATTATCTTCAAAGCAACCAAAACCTTACCTTTTTAAGGATTGAAGGACGAAATGAATGCAAAGGGGATGAAACTGAACATCACCCCTTCACCTGAAGGAGTCAGCGGTAGCAGCAAGAGAAAGAAGCCGGTCACAAGAGTTGTCAACTCTGGCTAGAGAGAAGCCGACTTTTGAGCTGGAAATCCAAGTAGAGAGAAGGGAAGTGAGGAAAGGAAAAGCAAAAATTCTCAAAAAGACTTTACATTTTCATCTTGCTTCACAAAATCCAGACCAATACCAAGGAGAGTGAAGGAGAAGGAAAAATATGCTACTGAGAGAGAAAGCAAAAGAAGGAGAAGTAAATGAGACGAAGCAAAAAGAAGTTGCCTGCAAGGCGAAAAACTTTTCAGTTTTCCCGAAGTAAAAGAAAAAATAGCAATAAAATAAGGGTGATAAGAAAAAAAAATAGAATAAATTTAAAATCATTTAGCGAGAAAATTTTACATCTAAATGCTTTAAAAGGAGTGTCACTTTTCTGCGACAGGTTCACATCACAAATCAAATTAGTACAATTAATTTTTATTTTTAACACAAAAATTACTTCAATATTAGTGAGTAATCTATGAACAGTGAAAAATAAACCTTTAAACTTAAAGGATTGTAAAGGTTTAGATTAGATTAGATTACTAACCTGGGTTCAGTTTCAACTTCCTGCAACATCACTGAATTTCTTTCGAATCTTATCAACCTTACGAGATATATAATTTATGACGAAAAGCGAGTGGATTTTCAGATGAAAAGAACTCACGCACCTTACTCTTGCTAGGACCATTGACTCTGAGCCGCATGTCTTCAACAACCAAATCGTCGAGCAAGTCATCAGCTTCATGCTTTGAACCTTCTTATCCAATGCTCAATAGTAGGATCCTGATCTTGTCTCTGTTCAGCATCTGACAGCACAATTTTGATGGATTCAAGAGTTTTGCAAAGACTTTCCAGCTCATCCTTTTACTCCATAAATCCGTTTAAATTCCTGCCAAGCTGATGAAGACAATTTGTTGATTATGCTTACAGTAACACCGTAAGGGATTTGCTCAGCCATCCCTCCAATGTGAAGTAAGGATTGAAACAAAGACAAAGCAGGTGATCAAAGAAACGAAAATGTTGCAAGTTGCAACTGAGCCAATCACCGCACCTAGTACCGACAAGGAAATAAAAAAAAACAAAGTTGGTTTGGATAAGCTTTATAACCATAATAAAAATAAAATAGCTTTCTTGTTCATAGAATAGAATCATAGAAGCTCTATGTTATCCCAAGGATTGGTATAGCGGAACCATATGACAAGTTGCACATTCGAGTACGGTTGAGATTGTGGCAAGTGTATCAATATCGCAGCATTATAATAGTAAGAATAGGGGTTGTCGTACCCACGAGAAACAGTGCAAAATAAATTCTTAGAATTCACACGTACTGAGTAAGAAAGATTGTGACTGTTGAGATTGTTTTGTGAAAAATAAAATTAAAGATGCAATAAAAAGAATTGAGATAAAGAGAAACGTAGATGAAATTGAGCAATATAGAGAAACTAGGATTGAACTTCGTCTATCGCACCCCTCTTGTATTTTGGAAATCAATGATATCTAGGAATTTATAATTATCAATACTGAAGCACAAATAAAATTCTTTCACATTGATCCCTCAAGTATGAAATTCTTAGAACAATTCCCTAAACACCAATCCGTTGGATGTTTAACAAATTGCCTAGCTTTAAGATTAGTTGTTAAACGCTATTAATAAATTGAACCATATCCCTAGGTATTCAACCTATTGAGTGTTTTTACCCAAATCAGATTTAGAAAACTGCTTCCCAGCTAATTTAAGAAATCAGATCATAACTTCGTTACAAGAAGGAAGTTAAGCATTAAGAATAGAAATAAAAACACCAGTTTATTGATAAAATAGGGATTCCTAAATAACAAAGATCCAAAATACAATTGGGGATTGAATTGACTATGTTCAATCCTAATAAGAAAATTAGCTACTCATGGTAGCCATTACAACCCACTGAATTAAGAAGATTAAAAGCAAAGCTTTCCAGCTCTGTTGTGATCTCCCTCTTGCTCCAGAATGGTCTCCAGAGACTGTCAAACTCTTCTCTTCAACTCTCTATCTCCTCAAAAACTTTCTGTGTGTAAAACTTCCTTCAACACCAGCAAAACCCCCCTTAAAAACTGTCTGACAACTCATTAAACGCTAGGGTTTCATTTCCTAAGCTTTGCCTGCGCTCAGCGCAGTTGAAGCGCAGGAAACAGTAACTGAACAGACATTCATGCTCTTTGCCTGCGCTCAACGCAGGTGAAGCGCAGGAAACAGTACTGGTTCCTATGAATTGTCATCCATTGAAGCTTGTTCTACACTGCTCCTGTCCTCAATCATTGTTCTCTTGATGCTTCACTTGTACCTCAGTTTCTCACCTGTAAAAATCAACAAATTCTTTATCAAAATAGCATCAGATTCAAATTTAATTTCAATAAATACAAGAGCCACAAATTAAGCCAAGAAGGGTGGAATTGGATTATAATTTCAACAATTCATAGTCAATAAGTGTTGTAATTACATAGAAATTCACTTAATTCTAACACTTATCAAACTCCCCCCCAACTTAGCTTCTTGCTTGTCCTAAAGCAAGAAAATCAGATATAAACACTTAATTACAATCCCCAACTATGAACTTGACTTAACAGGAATACAATCTCAACATCTCCTGCTAGACAGTTACCACTTTCCAAATTTTAGATTAAAATCTAAAAACCAAATGGTGACTCCAATTATCAACTAGAATAAGATGAAAGTGCATTCAATCTCTCAAGAATAGCAATTGTAACAACAAATGATAAAATCAAGGAAATTCTCTCAGCTCTCACAGGTAAGTGTTTCCCTCAATTTTTTCACTGCAGTTGAACAATTTTTCCATATCACATAATCTAATGAAATTCTAATCCTCGGTTTAAAATTCAAATTATGCAGATATTCAAATCCTAATTTAGGTAAATCTTAATCCAAGAAATTCAAGTTCAGTCAGGTAAATCAAACATTCCATCCTACTCAAATAAATTACGTCACCAATGTGCAACTACCAACAACCATGAACATCAATATACACTGACATGGATTTAAATAAGAATGTGAGATTAAAGGTCCTAATTCAATCCCTTGAATTATCTTTAAGATTACATTAACCCCATGGTAAATAACTTCACTAAGAGCTAGGGTTACTCCCCCTTCACTAATGGCATTAGGTTCCTCTAACCTCCCATGAGTCTCATACTTCCCCTCTAACCTCTACCTGCCACTAAAGGTGTAAACACAAGTATCATGATCAATCAAACAATCCACACCACCAAGGTGTAAACACAAGCAAACAATACTCTCTTCCCCCACTAGGGAGTCTACTCAATATATTCCCTCCAAATCTCCCTCTTGCTTCCAACTTCCAAAAACCAATACCACACACTCTCTCAAAACTTCTATTTGACCCTTTTTTTTTTGCTGAGGGTGCCTCATATCCATTAGGAACTAAAGATCACGTTCTATAAAAATTTTAAGGTGAAAATCCTACTCTTGGAAATGGACCTCTGTCACTCTCCTTCTATCTATCAAGTGGGTGGCTGTAACCTTGTTGGGGAAGTGTCCCAACTCCCTTAACAAGGCATCCTGTTTACGTCACTAACCATGATCCCGGGTACAACGCACCAAGTAGAGGGGTGATCAGTCCCTACACTGAGTACAGGGTACGGTGGAATCATAGTAAGCCACGAGCAACTAACCTAACCACAGTCCAATTGGATTGAACTGCTCTGATACCAAAATGTAACGTCTTAATTTCTAAATCCAAGAATAATGTCCGTTGGAAACACTATTCCCGAATTTCTGAAATTATTTCGCGCCATTTTCGATATTGGCACACATGATACAAAGATGTTTAAGCAATCCAACGTTTGCTTAGACTACTGATGGATTTTCTGGCAAGTTTACCAGTAGTCCAGTAGTTTTAGAGTAAGTAAGATATCGTATCCACAGGGAGCAGTTGTAATTTATATATTGATAGTGATTATACTTCCAATACACACGGTTTTCAAAAGAGTTTGATTGTAAGCAATAAAATAATAGAATAAAATTAAAATAAAACAGAGATAAACGCGAGGAGAATAGTGGTTTGGACTAGGATTTGACTTCGTTTCATCTCCCCCCTTGTGTACTCGAATCCTTTCCGTTATTTATGATCATACTTGTAATCACCTTAGCATTGTTTATTTACAATAATTATAAGGCATGCCTGGTAATTATCGTACCTGCAAATTCCCCTATAACATCATAAATAAACACCAAAAGCTATTCTCTACAGGCATTCAAAGTGGCATTTGGCGACCCCGAACATTCCCTGTATTTTTGCAATCAGCGCTATCGATTTAGCCATACTTTCATATAAGGAACCTATGGAGGGGTGTGTCACTCACTGAACCTCCAATCGTTAGAATACAATCCTTATACTACGATATGACTAAACCGAGTATCTTTAGCAATCCGAGAATAAGCTTCATGAACAGCTCCATGCTCACCTACCTCTGATACTAGCTGGAGTTCCACTTTTTGTATCCAGAGCACTAGCCTACCACCCCGGCGCACGCGCGGAGGTGATGCATTACAAACAGCATAAAGATACCGATAAATTACAAGCATAGAATCATAAATAAAAAGGAGAAGAATTCTTATACACAAGGGGATTGAATCTACTACATCAAATCCTACTGGAAAGTTTAGCTACAAATAGTAGTCATTACAAACCACTGAGAAATCTGTCACCTTTCTCAATCCTATACTACTCTCTCTCTATGTGTATCAGTGTGTTGGGTCCCGAGGACCTGCCTGTAACCTATGCAAAGGGCTCTATTTATAGAGTTGGAAAACCTTAAGAGATCAGGCCGTGATGTCACTTGCGTGAAGCTTGTCCAATCAGAAGCTGCCTTTTCATTAATTGACGTCACTTGTGTGAAGCTTATCCAATCAGGAGCTCCCCTTTCATTAATTGACGTCACTGCGAGGCTTCATTAACCAGGAGGTGCGCTTCATGCGCGCTTAGCGCGTGTGAAGCCTGGCTGAAATGCGCTCCACGTGCGCTGAGCGCGTGTGGAGCGTGTTACACGCTGCAGCTTTCCTTAAATTGTGGATCTAACCTCTGGATCTCTTTCTGATTTTATCTGGTTTTCCTCTATCCCTTTTATCCGAATTATTTTTGTATTTATTTAATTTGAATTTGAATTAAAGAGGTTATCTGCAAGATTCTCTGATTATCTCCTCTTATTTGAATTCTGCATCTGCAACAACTTCCTTTCTGATGCTATTTTCTCTCTCATTCCAAATCTCCTGTAAATCTGCATAAAATAAAAGATTTCTATTCAAAATAGCATCATATTCAAATTTGAACCAAATAATTACAAATATTGTAATTGTAAATATTAATAAAAAGGAATATTTTGGGGCATAAATTATTATTTTAACATTGATAAGTGTAATAAAAACTATATGAAAATAACGCTAATTTTACACTTATCAACTACCACATAATTCATACATCACATTTTAAACACAAAATTCTAGACTGAAACATGGGGCAACCAACACCCTCAATTGTGAGAGTTCATAAACTCCTATCGGAAATCCGGCAGAGTTTCCTCTGAAAACTGGACATTTTCCAATTTCCGGAATCACCTGAAAACCAGCAAAATACCAGTGCAGTTCATAATAGCCTAATCATTAATCCAATTCAATGACAATAGGCCTCCATGGCCAATCTATAAACTACTACATCATACATCCATTAAATAGCCACTACAATCAATTTTCCAATAACATCTCTAGATAATTACAATAATTCATCACTGAAGACTTCCCATTGGTTAATGGGAGTGTGTGACCCACCCCAAAGGCTTCCTCTCCATTGAGCATAACCTGGAATAACCTGCATAACTAAAATATACTCCCGTAACGTGGGGTGAGACTACGATCCCAGTGAGCAAAGCATGCAACAGGCAGTGTGGGGAGGCAGACATATGACATGCAACATATCATTCAACATGTCATGCATAACTATTTCATTTACCACATTATAATTTCACTCAACTATACAAGATGTTTAATGCAAATATGGAAAATAGATATGCTATGCATGACCTGCATTACCCAGCAGACGGGATCTTTTCACTATCTGGGGCTAGACCTGAGCTCAGACTACAAGGAACGTCTTCCTTGGGCATAACACCGCCAATTAACTGGGGGCCAAAACCCGTGTTTTAACTGGGGACCGAAGTCCAATCTTGATTAATTACGATGAACTGGGGTCGAAGCCAAAACTGGGGCCGAAGCCATTTTTACTGGGGCCGAAGCCAAAACTCATTTTCTCTGGGAGCCAAGGCTCAAAAATTGTTTTCCGGTTAATTGGCCAAAGGCCTGGATGCAATGCACACACAATACATAGTTCATGAATTTTTCTATATCTAAACATGTTCTCCTTTACAAATCTTAGCATGTGCAATAACATCTATCTATAACAAAACCATCATAAAACATCAAGAATCATCTATAATAATCACCTAACAACATTTCACCCACAAAATCCCAAAATCCCCAATTTCCCCTAACCTAGGGTTTTCACTTACTAGTTCATAAGCAATTCAAAACATGAATATTCTCTAATCCAACTATAATACAACATCCATAAGCTAAAAGGAAGGGGAATAGGAGAATAAGGATCATATTGGAAACACCCACATGATGAGGTGAAAGTGTGTGAGCTCTGCTCACCTCAAATTGAGCAACAATGGAGGAGGAGGAGGATAATGGAGATCCAAGCTAGGGGATGATGGGGGAAGTCTCCACCCAAGTCTTCTTCTTCTTTCCCTCACTTTCTCTCACTCTCTTGTTTTTTCTTCTTCTAAACCTTTTTTTTTCACCCGCCCGCGGCTTTGCGGCATCACCCAGGGCTGCGAGTAATCTCGCAATAAATAGGGGGAGGGGGTTAATTAACTAAGGGAAAAAGGGGTATTATATATATATATATATATATATATATATATATAGAGGTCGAGACCCTCTTTTCTTCTTTCTTCCTTTCATTTGATATATATATATGAGTTAGAATCCATTGACACCAGGTGTCAAACTTTAAGAGTTACATCTCTTAATAACTTCTTGTAAAATGAGAATTTGACCAATCCAATAGTTGAATTGAAAGTTCTTATAAAGTAGATCAAGCTTATAAAATTTCATAAAAATTGAAATTAATTGATATTCCATCAAACTAATTTATTTTAACGTATAATATGTTTTTAAATTATAAGTAAAAGTCTACTATTAGATAACATACCTACGAATGTCAAAATTATCTGAAATTGTATATACATGATCATGAAGGTAATATAATATGATTCAACGGTTAGATTGGTCAAATTCTCATTTTACAAAAAGTTATTAAGAGGTGTAACTCATAAAGTTTGACACCTGGTGTCAACGGATCCTGATTCTATATATATATATATATATATATATATATATATATATATATATATCTTATAAAATTATATTACACTCTGTTAAAATTAATATTTAGATACCTTATTATTATTTTTTATCTCATAATCATTATTAAACTCATTTCCTAACATATTATTATTATAACTATTATTATCATCTATAATTCATGAAATTGTATTTTTCTTATTTATATGATCCTTATTCATTTACACTCAAATTCAAATTTTATAATTAAACATTATTCTCAAACTGATATTATTTTCCTATCTCTAATTCTTGTGATGTCATTCTTCCTATTTTAAAATTTGATCTTAAAAGCATATCTCTTTCTTAATGTTGTCCCTATCGATCTTGATATAATTATATTAATATAATAATTAGTATATTTATAACAATTAAGGCTAATTGTAATCTTAATAATATGGTTTATCTTCTAATAATTTTATTATACCCCCTTTTTTACTCTGATTTAATTATTATACTTAATACAATCAAATTGATTAAAATCTCAATAATATGACATCTCTCCTAATATTTAGAATATTATATTATTATATCATAATTACGGTTATATTAATATTTACTATTACTATTATAAACTTCTGTTTTTATAACCAACATTATTGAAATACAGTTATAAGTATTATTTATTTATTTATTTATCTATTTTATTAAAATTCTAGATTTCTAAATTTTGGGATGTTACAGTGGAGCTGCAGTCTTCCCTAAATTCTTCTCTGCAATATAACACTTGTAACTAGGGCAGGAAAGTCCCTGATTTCAACTGTTCCGACTCTGTCCGAGATCTCTGGCCGCAAACCCCATTCAAATTGAGTGCATTTCCACTCCGAATCTGGAACTGTTTGGAGATATCGGGAGTACTTGACCAACTCCTCAACTTTGGCCACATACTGCCTGACGGTCAAGCTCCCTTGCTTGAGTTGGAGAAAGTCTGCCTCCTTTTGTCTTCGGACCGATGCCGGAAAATACTTATCCAGGAAGGTATTTTGAAAGATCCCCCAAGTGAGAGGGGTTCCTAAAGTAGCAATCCCAATATTGGCCCCCTTCCACCAGTCCTCTGCTTCGAAACTCAACATGTACACAATGAAGCCCACCTTGGACTCATCCAAACACCTCATCACCTCATAGATGCGGTTGAGATCGCAAAGCCCATTGGACGCCACATCCAGATCATAAGCCCCGTTGAAATGAGGAGGGTTATGTTTCCGGAACTCAACCAATCCTTGGACGAACGGGTCCACCATAGGGGGAGGTGGTGTCCCCGTTGGCCTTCGAACCATCTCCTGCAAGACAACAGCATTAGCAGCAGCCTGCTCACGTGTCGCCGCAGCTTGTTGGCGGTTGACCTCCACTTGCTCCCGGTTGGACGCCACCTACTCCCCCATCATGTGAGTGAGCATTTGCAAGGCCGCCACCACAGGATCCTAAGGTTGATCCCAGGGAAGGGAATGAGGTGGGTTGGTCCGAGGACAACCTCTCCTGCCGCGAGCCATAATTCTCAACACATCATTAGTAAAACATCGAGATGATCAGTCTCTCAATTTCATAATAATTCATAAAAGACAATAAATAACTTCAGGAACTAATCTAATCCACAATCAAAATGGATTGAACTGCTTTGATACCACAATGTAATGTCCTAATTCTGTTGACTGAGAATAATGTCCGTTGGAAACAAAATCCTGAGTTTATGAAATTATTTTGCGCGATTATGAGCATCAAAATAAAATTAGTTACAATAGGCGCTTATGCGTTCCAATGTCACTTAAACATTAAAACAACAAGTCAAACACATCATCAATGTAAATTGGCCCAAAAGTGGCACAACAAAGCAATTTACATCACTATAGGCATGGAAGAGATACAATCATACATGTGTCATGAAAAGGTAAGGATACAACCACCAAGGGCAACACATGTACCATATATCCCACCAAAAGGAACAAAAGAATATGCATATACACAATCTAAGTTCATCAAAATAGATGGCCGAGCATGGCCCAAAATATAAGTCTTCCAAACTCCCCAATCAAGCACGAGATTGAGAACCATGCACATCTAAAATAAGCCACAGAATATGGTGAGACTAACGTCCCAGTGAATGTAGTCAAGCAAGTGGTGTAGGGAATTCATACAAATGATAATGCACAGCGGAATATTCATATATCAGTCTTATGCATATTTAAACAATGGTAAAAATATTCAACCTCTTCGTGTATTACCCAACACCAGTGGGGTCTTAGCACATAATCCTCTGACTTGGACTGAGCTCAGTATCCATACAAGGAATGTCTCCCTTGTGGCCTTTTAATCTTTTGTCTTAAATTTAACAGTCAATAACCATTTTGAACTTTCATTATTCCTCTTAGGTCAAGAGACCCAATTTCCTCTTAGTCCGAAGACCCATAAGTTTTCCTCTTATTTTGTCATATACATCAGTTCATATTGTAAAGGTGAATGTAAATCATGCATACTTCTCAAGATTCTATCTTGTGGCAAAGGTAACAAGTATGGGCATAACAATTTATATACCTTTTTCCTCAAACCCTAGCTTTTACTAAGCCCTAACATCCAATCTATTCAAACATTCCAATAATAACTATCACAATCAAGCAAACACAAGCAAGATAAGATGGGACGGTAGAGAAGGGAGCATTCAAGGGAAACATACAAATAGAGTAAGTGGGTGAAGCACACTCACCTCAAGCAAGGAAATAGGAAGGATGAAGGGATGAGGATGATGATTCCAAGCTCCTTAAATGATGTAGGGGTCTCCAATCAAGCTAGTCTTCCTCTTTCTTTCTCTCTCTCTCTCTTTCTCTCTCTAACCTTCTCTCTAAAAGAGATGAGGAAAATAAATGAATCAAACCCTAATAGAAACAACATTAAAAGTTGTTCGCGCACTCTCACTCAAGCGGGGATTTTCTCGCTTGAGCGAGAAGGAATATTCTTAGCCAGATCCGCACTCTCTCTCAAGCGAGAGCCTTCCCTCTTGAGCGCAATTGCGTAGGAAAAATGACCCATCCTTTCTGACTTTGTCTCGCTTAAGCGAGAGCAAGTCAGGGAATAAACCCCTGATTCTGGATTGAATTGTGCTTGAGCGAGCCTAATTGCGCTTGAGCGCAATTCCATCACAGAGAGCCTCCCAAAAAAGCACTTTCCCTCGCTCAAGCGAAGCGAGGATGACAGAACACAAACTTTGAAAGAAAAAACATGTTTCTAACATGCACAGCGGAAATAAAATGATCTGTTTGTGTTTTAAATTACACATACTAATTGATAAAAGTATCTGTGAATGTAAATAAAATTTACCCGGTTGAAGCCCAGAAAGCTTAAAATTTTTCCTTCAGAACTGTGAAGGTCCCACGTGTATCCACACCGAGACTAATCTTTGCTTGTCAACACCTTGACTGTGAACTCTTTTCAGCAGAATATGAATAAAAGAGAGTGAAGCTATTTTATTTGGATCACTTCTTGTATTTTTCTATACAGTCACTTGCTCTTTATATAGCCATGAATTGTAACCGATTCGCAATCTGATATATCTACTCACTCGTATCAGTGAGATCTTTATCCCCTCTTTCCTTACAATTCGGAACAGAATGTATCCATTTGCACGCTTGAATATAACTTCCTTATAAAAAGCAATTTGATTTCCAATTTGACCAAGTCAAGATAAAAAATCAATCTTCCCTGTTTTCAAAAAGATTTCAACTTTTGAAATAATAATGATAATAAAGATTCTGCATTCCTCTATTCTAAATAGAATATATATCATTTATATTTTTGGTGCAAATCAATCTTCCCGGATTCAAATATATTTCAAAAAGATTTCAACCTTTGAAATAATAATAAAGATTCTGCATTCATCTATTCTAAATAGAATATATACCATTTATATTTTTGGTGCAAATCAATCTTCCCGGTTTCAAAAGATTTCAAAAAGATTTCAACCTTTGAAATAATAATAAAGATTCTGCATTCATCTATTCTAAATAGAATATATATTATTTATATTTTTGGTGCTAGCAAAAAATATAATAATATTTCACTTACAAAAAAAAAATAATTTACTTGATGAAATTAATCTTTAATTTAATTATCAAATAATAAATTTCTCTTTAGCAAAGATTAGAACACTCGTTAGTGTGTGACCCCGTAGGTTCAAACTAAACCGATAGTAAATTAACAACATTAATTTACTAATCAAGGTTGACGTCTAGCAACACTCCTTAACGTCCGGATAGCATGAAATAATATTTTATATTTCCAAGAACCTTTAGAAGAATAATATAATATTTCCTTCCATCTTTATAACTCCAAATTAACTCTAGAATATGGTTTAATTGTCAAATTCTATTAAGTTAATATATAATGAAAAATCAAGAAACTCTTTTCTTTATTCTTTTAATTGCCTTGGCCAAGGTCTTTATTTTTCATTATAGAGTTCAAACTCATTACCAAGAGTTGATGGATTCTTCTTGATTAATCATTTAATTCTACAAGAATTTAATTATACCAAATAATCATTCAACTAGCACCTTAAGGTATTAGGTGTCCGAAATCAAAGTATAATAAATGTCTTGTTAATTATTATGATAATCTCAAGTCTAAGGAAATTATTATATTTCTTCACAAGAATTTCCTATTGACAATTATAAGGTAATGTTTAACCATCAGGAATTTCTCTCTTTGAGTCAGTTCAATAATCATATTCCTATATGCACCATCTATATGTGTAATTTAATAAATGAGATCTATTAATCTTTATCCAATAAGACCATTACACATATATTGATCTATCTGGATTAATGATGTCCTAGCCTCAATAATTTTATGATCAAGAACAGTTTAGATAAAAAATTATGAAAGACTTATTTCTCATTATTATAAATCTCTATTATAAAAACAAGTCACTATTTTTAATCAAGGACCTTATCACATTAATTATTTTTCACAAATAATAAATATGATAATAAAACAATAAAATATAATTTTATTAATGCAAACATGATAGATTGGATCAGGGGCATACCTCATATTCCTAACAATCTCCCACTTGCACTAGAGCCAATTTGTCATGTACTTCATTCCAACCTCCCACTTGTGTTTATCAAACTCTTTAATACCAAGTGCCTTGGTGAATGGATCTGTTGCATTCTCTTTTCCATCTACCTTTAAAATCTTAACGTCACCATGTTCAATGATTTCTCTAATCAAATGATATCTTCTCAAGATATGTTTAGATTTTTGGTGTGATCTTGGCTCTTTTAATTGAGCAATGGCTCCATTATTGTCACACAACAACGAAACCGGCTCTTCTATTGAAGGAACCACACCAAGCTCATATATGAATTTCTTCATCCAAACTGCTTCCTTGGCAGCATCACTTGCTGCTATATACTCTGCTTCAGTTGTTGAATTTGCAACCGTAGCTTGTTTGGAACTTTTCCAACTGACTGCACCACCATTTAAGGTGAAAACATAACCTGAAATAGACTTACTATCATCTTTGTCTGATGCAAAACTTGCATCTGTATAACCTTTCAGCGTCCGTTCAGAGTCACCATAAATGAGGAATTGGTCTTTAGTTCTTCTTAAGTACTTAAGAATGGTCTTAACCACTTTCCAATGTTCCTCACCAGGGTTTGCTTGATATCGGCTAACTACTCCTAAAGCAAAAGCGACATCGGGACGTGTACAAGTCATTGTGTACATGATAGCTCCCACTGCACTGGCATATGGAACTCTATTCATGTGTTCCCTCTCTTCAAGGGTCTTAGGACAATCCTCCCTACTGAGAGTAACTCCTGTTCATATTGGCAAATATCCCCTTTTGGAATTCTCCATGTTATACCTTTTTAAGATGGTATCGATGTACATGGATTGAGAGAGTCCAAGCAATCTTTTAGATCTATCTCTATAAATCTTTATTCCTAGAATATATGTTGCTTCTCCCAAATCCTTCATAGAGAATTGCTCAGATAGCCAAATCTTTGTACCTTGCAAAGATGGTATGTTATTTCCAATAAGCAATATGTCATCCACATATAACATTAAGAAAATAATTGAGCTCCCACTAACCTTTTTGTAAACACAAGGTTCTTCTTCACATCTAACAAAATCAATTTTTTCAATTGTTTTGTTAAACTGAATATTCCAACTTCTAGAAGCTTGCTTCAATCCATAAATGGACCTTTGCAGCTTACAAACTTTATTATGATTAGAAGAGGATATGAATCCTTCAGGTTGTGTCATGTACACATCCTCTTTCAGCTCACCATTAAGAAAAGCTGTCTTCACATCCATTTGCCATATTTCATAATCATAGTATGCAGCTATAGCAAGTAGAATCCGAACTGATTTGAGCATTGCCACAGGAGAAAATGTTTCGTCATAATCTATTCCTTCCTTTTGACGATATCCTTTGGTAACAAGGCGAGCCTTGTAGGTCTCGACCTTTCCATATGCTCCAATCTTTTTCTTGTAGACCCATTTACAACCTATTGGTTTTATATCCTTTGAAGCTTCAACTAAAGTCCATACTTTGTTGATCCTCATTGATTCCATTTCGGATTCCATGGCTTCTTGCCACTTCTTGTGGTCCAAGCTTCGTAGGGCCTTTTCATAGCCATTAGGGTCATCATCATTATGATCAACCCTATTTCTCGTGTCATCTTGGACTAATAAATTTAATCTATTTGGTGCATGATGTTCACGACTAGACCTTCTAAGAGGCACTTGAATTGTACATTCCCTTTGTACTTCATTAAGAGGTTGTTGAGCTTGTTCTAAAACTGGTTCATTAACCTGCTCTTGAACTACAGTTGGTTCTTCAACCACAATTGATGGAGAAGGTAACCTTTGCGTTAATTTCAAAATATCAAAGAAAGGTCGCTCTTTTTCCATCTCATGTTCTTGAGCGTTTGTTGTTCCATTGGTTTCTTGGGTTTCATCAAGATCTATTTCTTTACCATGACAACCTTCTACAAGAAATTCTCTTTCCAAAAAGGTTGCTCCTCTTGCCACAAACACTTTATGGTCAGAAGGGTAATAGAAATAGTATCCCATTGTCTCTTTAGGATATCCAATGAATCGACATTTGTCTGACCTTGCTTCAAGTTTATCCGTTTGCAATCTCTTAACATAGGCAGGACAACCCCAAACTTTAATATGCTTGAGACTTGGTTTACGCCCTTTCCATATCTCATATGGTGTTGTTGAGACTGACTTTGTGGGAACTCTGTTCAACAAATATGCCGCTGATTCTGATGCATATCCCCATAAGTTAATTGGAAGATCAGTGAACCCCATCATGGATCTTACCATATCTAATAAGGTTCGATTCCTTCTTTCAGATACACCATTGTGTTGAGGTGTAGGTGTCCACTGTGAGAGGATCCCATTCTCTTTTAAATGATCAAGAAAATCATTGCTAAGATATTCTCCTCCTCTATCAGATCTTAGCACTTTGATATTCTTACTAGTCTGTTTTTCAACTTCACTTCGGAATCTTTTGAACATTTCAAATGACTCAGATTTGTGTTTCATGAGATACACAAAACCATATCTGCACATATCATCAGTGAAGGTGATAAAGTAATAATATCCACCTTTGGCTTGATTTTTCATAGGTCCACAAACATCTGTATGAATTAGTCCTAGTAATTCAGAAGCTCTCTCTCCTTTTCCAGTAAATGGAGATTTGGTCATCTTTCCTTTGAGACAAGATTCACAAGTTGTATATGATTCATAATCATACTGATCAAGGTACCCTTCCTTGTGTAACTTGTTAATTCTTTTCTCTCCAATATGACCAAGCCTACAATGCCAAAGATATGTTTTGTTTACTTGATTATCCCTTTCTCTTTTGGAATTAGAAACATGCATAACTTGATTAAAGTTTACATCAGCTAAGACATAAATACCATGTTGGAGATAACCATTTACATACAAATCATCACCATGATAAATTTATAAAATGTTATTATTGAAAATAATTCGAAAACCTTGTTTGTCCAACTTAGAAATTGAAATAATATTCGAAACAAATTTCGGAACATAATAACAATTATCTAATACTAGTACTTTGCCAGTAGGCATTATTAACGAAACTGATCCTAAAGCTAAAGCAGCAACATTTGCTCCATTCCCAACTTGAAGATTGACTTCTCCTTTCTTCAACCTTCTAGTTATCCGTAGCCCCTGCAACGTATTGCAGATGTTAAAACTACTACCAGTATCTAATACCCACATAGAAGAATCAGTAACAGTTAAAGAAATCATGAAAACATTTTTCATCATTGTCTCACCTTGTTTGTTTTCCTTCAGATAATCAAGATATTTCTTGCAATTTCTCTTCCAGTGTCCCCTTTCTTTGCAGTAGAAACATTCAACATTGCTTTTGTCAACCCCACTATTCTTATGTTTGGGTTTGGTCACGCCACCCTTGGTTGCAAAAGGTTTCCTTTTGGGCTTAGACTTTCTTGTGCCCTTTTTCTTATTGGATTTGCCAACTACCATTACGGTTCCTTTGGTCTTATCAGAAGCAATTTGATTCTCATAATCAATTAACAAGTTCAGCATCTCATGCAGATCACAATCCATTTTATTCATGTTAAAGTTAACAATGAATTGCGAGAACGTTCCAGGGAGTGACTGCAAGATCAAGTCTTGGGATAACTCTTTTCCAAGTTTGCACCCCGATTTCTCAAGTTGTTCTATAAGATTAATCATCTTTAGAACATGGGGTCCTACTTGAGCATTCACAGTCATGGTGGACCTAAACAAGTTCTTAGATAACTGATATCTAGCAGTCCTGCTTTGTCCACCATACATCTTCTTGAGATGATTAATAATTTCAGCTGGTTCCATGTCCTCATGTTGCCTCTGGAGTTCGAACTCATAGATGCCAAAAGGAGGCATTTGGTGCTCATGTAGTCTTCCAAGTACTTCTTATGAGCATTGGTCGCCTCTACATTGTTTTGATCCTCAGGTTGGGGCACAACAGGCTTATCAATTACATCAATAAGCCTCTCGTGCATGAGAACAATTCTCAGAGTACGGTACCAATCATCAAAGTTGGATCCAACCAACTTTCCATCAGCGAGTATAGAACGAAGTGATATAGCAGTCATTTCGAGATATCTAATAAAAGTTATAAATATGTCAGATCATATTCATTTAATAAATATATGCTCCCAAAAATTCTCCCACTGACTACAATAGCAGTTTAAGAAATAATTATTTCTTCTTGTGAAAATAAATGACTTAGAATTATGAGCAAATACTTGGTTGTCAAGTCATTTCTCATACACGTTTTAAGGCATACAATTTTTTTTCACCAAAATAATATAATAAATTGTCCCCTGGTTGTCAGGTCGATCCTATTAATTAGTATCATGAAATTAAATTAATTTTATACTCTCTTAGGTTGTCTAGGCACTCAGTATAAATTAATTCTAAATTTGCATCTTATGCTATAATTAATTACAAGTCCCCTGGTGGTTATCAGGTCGTTCCTAGTAATTAATATACACCTAATATACTATATAAAAGGGTACTAAATTTGGGCAATTGAAACCATTTCGAGTAGCATATATTAACTATTAAATTTCTCATAATAAAATATTAACACATTAATATTTTATAATTCTGATTTATGACATGCAATTTTTAAATCTGATACTGCTACTAAAATTAAATCCAAATATTTATATTAAAAATAGCAGCAACATACAAATATATATATATATATATATACACAATATTTGTTTGATATGCCAATTGATATCATGTGGCTAACGTACAATATATATGTATATACGTTTGAAACAAATATAATTGTCAAATCGGATTTGACCTTCATGTCACGTCCAGCAATTTATTTAAAAACAAAATAAAGCTATTATTTCCGGGGAACGACATATGCTAGTGCTAGACTATAATAGAGGAACAAGAGACAATATCATATCAACAGGCTTTCACAAATTACTAGAACAGAGTGTGCAGTGACAAGTCACGTTAAACATATAGGTTCCAAAAACCTATTATTTACATTTTATAGTATAATTTATAACACAAAACCAGGCTCTGATACCAATTGAAAGAAAAAACATGTTCCTAACATGCACAACGGAAATAAAATGATTTGTTTGTGTTTAAATTACACATACTAATTGATAAAAGTATCTGTGAATGTAAATAAAATTTACCCGGTTGAAGCCCAGAAAGCTTAAAATTTTTCCTTCAGAACTGTGAAGGTCCCACGTGTATCCACACCGAGACTAATCTTTGCTTGTCAACACCTTGACTGTGAACTCTTTTCAGCAGAATATGAATAAAAGAGAGTGAAGCTATTTTATTTGGATCACTTCTTGTATTTTTCTATACAGTCACTTGCTCTTTATATAGCCATGAATTGTAACCGATTCGCAATCTAATATATCTACTCACTCGTATCAGTGAGATCTTTATCCTCTTTTTCCTTACAATTCGGAACAGAATGTATCCATTTGCACGTTTGAATATAACTTCCTTATATAAAGCAATTTGATTTCCAATTTGACCAAGTCAAGATAAAAAATCAATCTTCCCTGCTTTCAAAAAGATTTCAAAAAGATTTCAACTTTTGAAATAATAATGATAATAAAGATTCTGCATTCCTCTATTCTAAATAGAATATATATCATTTATATTTTTGGTGCAAATCAATCTTCCCGGATTCAAATATATTTCAAAAAGATTTCAACCTTTGAAATAATAATAAAGATTTTGCATTCATCTATTCTAAATAGAATATATATCATTTATATTTTTGGTGCAAATCAAACTTCCCCTTTTTACTGATAAGCTAGCTCAAGCGAGACCTTCTCGCTTGAGCGAACATGATAGAACACAATTTTCCCTCTTTTTACTAATATGCTCGCTTTCTCACTTGAGCGAGAATATCAGAATCCTGAATTCCCATTATTCACTCTAGTTCCTTTTCCCTCAAATTTCTTTTATAAAAACATATCCCCATATTACTTTGATTTATGAAAATAGCTAGAATTTGGGATGTTACAAAAGTCACCCAATAGGCACAACGGTCTATCACATGAAGTAGCTAGGTCTCTAATATCACGCCAAAGTAAACTTTTGTGTTGAGGATGTGGGCTACCGTAAATAGTTGTCATTCTTCACCATTATTCCACATAACTTGCATATGGACTAGTTGGTTTGTACTCTTAAGTGCAAGAAATTAGTGTCTGGTGTGTGGCAAAATGAGTTTGTTGTTTAATATTTAAATAAAAGAATATATATTATTTAATATTTAAATTATGGGAGATGGCTTTTGGGAAGAGTCTTATGTTTTAATGAGATGATATATTGTTTGATAGATATAATATATATCGGAAGGACATGAATAGTCCTTACTTCCGCCCATTATGTATGTCTCTAAATTTTCTATCAAGTATTGAAGAGCATAAAAAAGAAAGGAAACAAATAGAAAAGAATATCTACAATTCATTAGAAGTTTTACAAAGATTGAAGCATAAACTTTTGTCATAGTGTTTCTATTCATCCTTATTAAGTGAAAACTATGAATTCTCAATATCCTTATTTGACGTTGATTAAACATGAAAAATTTACATTAAGGACCTTCACTGTCCAAAAATAATCTCTCTATAAGCACAAAATCCCTCTGGAATGGCCATGTACATCAACAATGTAATGGTTCTTGAATCCTAATCTCCAAATAATGTTATAGGCCGTGTTACCATTGACATGATTCTCCCACACGATTAAAAAATTGATGTCTTATCCTCTCATTGGATCTTTGATGAGATTTGGAAATCCCTTAGTACCCCTATAGTTCTAACTAAAGATATCCATTAAAAAGGAAAACTAGGAAATTGAATCAGTCATAAAGCCAGGCCTATTGCATGAGTAGGAGGTTCAAAGGTCTCCATTACAAATACACCATTGGTATGAGTAATTCCATCTTCTTTACTAACCTATTGGGCGACAATAGCTAGCCCATCATCTGGGCGCTGAGGATGTTTATAATCTTTTCACAATTCCAAGCCCCGTCTAGATAAACCATTAAAGACAGCTATGACAATTGAAGGAACTGTAGGTTAGCTAAAGGAACTATTGCTTGCATGCAACTTCATTTTCGTCTCAACTAACCTATTCATCATTTGCATAGTAAAGTCATTATCAAACTTGATGTCTCTATTCTTGGATATCGAGATAGTGTTGACTTCCTCTTGAGGTTTCGATGTTGCATTGTCCCTCAACCCTATTTTGGGTTTGGACCATTTTTGTGTTGCTAGCCTTGGGGATTTTTGCCCCCATACTTTTCTGTGTCTTTTTGTTACGCGTGGGTCTCGAGCCTATACTGTTGGAAATCCTTCACAATATCAGTTTCCTTATTTTTCGAGTTTAATGATACTTTATCTATTTCTGAATTTAAAATTTTAAATTGAGATCCTTGATTGTGATCTATTGCATTAATTATGATTGATTTATCGAACCTAAAATTTCGCCTCCGTTGTGGTCTACGGACCAACATAAAAGGACTAAAGTGTTGGTCAAATCCTAAATCATTTGCAATCATATCTGAAGCGTGATATGTTCGTTGCATGTTACCATCAAATACCTAAGTTATCGCCATTGAAACATCATTGATTTTGGGAACCTCTTCGTTTAATTGCGTTTTTTCATTACATTCTTTGAGCTTGCATCCATAATGATCACAACTAAAACAAATTAAGTGTAGCTCTTCATACTCAATATTGAGTTCTTGGCCAAGAATAATGATTTTGGGCACTAATCTTTTGGTCGAGTCAACCTCCATTATATACACGCAAATCATCCCCTTGTCCTGTTCAAAAGACTGGTTTCTTCAAATTCCTTTTTAATGATCAAAATGTTGAGACAGGGTTCAAATTACTTCCTTCTTCTATTAGGTGAATATCAATGATCTCCCTCTTCAACCAATACTCTTTAACATCTTCCATGACCATATTGTCTTAGGAACCAAATCCACTTGTAGAAGAGATTCCTTATAAGAAAGGAATCTCTTGGTTCTTCCTTATCTTCTAACATAGGAGTAAAAGATGTATTCTCTTCCCAAGTCTTCACCTTCTTTTTGCTTCTACGTAGCAAATCCCCCTCTTGGGTAGAAGTTTCACTCTCCATCTATTGAATTTAAAAATATATTAGGTGTCATATTCATTAAATGATGTGACAACACATTATTGGATGACGGTGTAAAACTTTTTTACATTAACATTATATATTCATTAAACTCACAATAATAAAGAAAACAACAAGAAAATACCAAAAATAAATAATAGAGAAAATAAAGAAAGTCGACTTGTTTGAAACACTTTTTTCTTTTGAATTTTTAAAAATCTTTTTTGTAAATATTTTATGTTGTATTTCATTTATTGCAAAAGACATCTTTAATATGTTATTTGAGGAAAATCTTATTTGAAGACTTGTTCATGGAACTAGTGTTAGCTTTTGGTTTCATAATTAGTTATCTTCCATTGAAGTCAAAAGTAGAGTTACTAAATATAACAAACTTTGTAAGGGTTCCTCGCTACTGCATAAGCTTTCTTCTTGCACTATTAAATCTAGAGTTGCTTGGGGGAAATGTTTTAAAAACTGAACCGGGGTAATTGAACTGGTGAAGGCACTGGTTCACGGTTCAATGGTTCAACCGTGGTTGAACCGTGGTCAAACCGGTATTAATTAAATATATTTTAAATATTATATAATATTTTAATTAATAAAATAATACAAAATTATAAGAAATTAAGATATATGAAGTTATAAACTTGTTTAAACAACCTTATTATAAGGTTTATAAAACAAAAAAATAAAAATAATTGATAAAATAATAAATATCTATGTGTAATTCTCAAACATATGTTTTTATTTATCTTAAAAGTATTTTAAATTAAATAAAAAATAAAAAATAGAATTTTTTTATGAAAGGCCGGTTCAACCTGTTTTTTACCTGTTTTGACCGGTTTTTACCGGTTTTTTCCGATTTTTTGACTGGTTTTTTGCAGCACCAGTTCACCGATTTATTTGGACCAGACACAGGACCGGTTCACCGGTTTACCGATCGGACCGGCCGATCCGGTCCAATTTTCAGAACTATGCTTGGGGGTATACCTATGAAGGTTGAGTGAAACTTAATATGGATGAAGCATGTAACCCATCTATTAGAATGGTAGCATATGGTGGTATAATTATATTTGATCATGGAAGCTTTCTACTATCCTTTTCATCGTGCCTAAGTAGATGCAACGTTATCCTAGTCGAACTGGAAGAAGTATTAACGAGCTTAAATTTGGCTCAGGATCAGGGATTTTGGAAAATTATGCTTGAGTCCGATTCTAGTACAACTATTAACCTATTAAGAGAGGATGCCCATCTTTCCATCCTTAAGATCCATTAGTACATTGTATATGTTCCTTTATGCAACTTGATTGGAAACGTCAATCGGGTCATGTGTATCACAGGGCAAATGAGACTACAGATTGCTTTGCAATGTATGACTTCAACCATAGTGAAAGAGTATTGTTTTTAGATAGTTTGCATGTTTGTGCGTCTTTAGAATTTAGAATTTATGAGAGATCTGACAAGCACCTCAATTTTGAGAGGAGACTGTGTTTAGGGTTTTTTTTGTTTTAAATTCCTTAATCCATTAAAAAAATCAATAAATGATGTGGTTGAAGGGAATCAAGCATGTGGTCAGGGTGCAGCGGAATAAATGGATTCCCTCCCTTGTTATGATCATTAATGCGAAAACACAAATTAAGGCATAAAAGATATGAAACATGATGACATACCTTTTACGGATTGCAAACGAGGCAATAGCAGCCATGCTAGAGGTGTCCACGTCGACAGCCGAACTAAGGAACCCTCCTCAACTCTACTAATAGCGTTTAGAGAGTAAGAGTGATTGCCCGTGTGTGTATAGGGTAATGCATCTTATGCTATATTTATAGAGTGGTGACTAGGGTTTTACCCCTCACTCTATTAACCCTAACATATATGAGCCTGACCCATCATTATATTGATATAAAATCCTTCCACTGGGGACACATGTCACCATATTAATCAATTTCTTTCCCTCCTAAAAACATCACATCATCCTTCTTACTTTCTTCTTATTTTTTTATCAAAATTATATCTCCAACTTTTTATTAAAATTATATCTTCATTTGTTTAGCTTTTATTATAGTGTTTTTTTTATAAATCACGGGTATCCTCTACGGGAGACTGTCTTAATCCTGTTATTTTCTTTTTTTCATTATTTTATCTCACTTTCATTTTCCTTTTTTTATTATGATATCATTATATTGATATAAAATCCTTCCACTAGGGACACATGTCACCATATTAATCAATTTCTTTCCCTCCTAAAAACATCACATCATCCTTCTTACTTTCTTCTTATTTTTTTATCAAAATTATATCTCCAACTTTTTATTAAAATTATATCTTCATTTGTTTAGCTTCTATTATAGTGTTTTTTTATGAATCACGGGTATCCTCCACGAGAGACAGTCTTAATCTTGTTATTTTCTTTTTTTCATTTTTTTATCTCACTTTCATTTTCCTTTTTTTATTATGATATTAAAATATTTTCTTTCATTATTTTATTTATTAATATGTTTCATTATAAAAGAATTTTTTTTATGAACTTCAGGTATTCTCCACGGGAGACAATCCTATTCCTACCATTTTATTTTTTCTCACACATTAATTTTCTTTTTTTTATTATCCTTTTTACTTTCTTTTTACTTTTTAATCAAAATTATATCTTCATTTATTTAGTTTTTATTGTAGTTTCTTTTATGAATCATGGGTATCATCCACGGAAGACAGTCTTAATCCAGTCATTTTCTTTTTTCTTTTATGTTTTTTATATCACTTTCATTTTTTTTATTATGATATTAAAATATTTTCTATCATTATTCTTCTTTATTAATATGTTTTATTATAAAAGATTTTTTTATGAACTACGGGTATTCTCCTTCCTACCATTTTTATTTTTTCTCACACATTAATTTTATTTTTTTATTATCCTCTTTACTTTTTTTTATTTTTTTTATCAAAATTATATCTCCATTTATTTAGCTTCTATTATAGTTTTTTTTATGAATCACGAGTATCCTCCACAAATGCAGTCTTAATTTTTTCGTTTTCTTTTATTTTTTATCTAACTTTCATTTTCTTTTTTTATTATGATATTAAAATATTTTCTCTCATTATTTGTTTTTATTAATATGTTTCATTATAAATGAAATTTTTTATGAACTGCGGGTATTTCCACGGGAGACAATCCCGTTCCTACCATTTTTATTTTTTCTCACACATTAATTTTTTTTATTATCCTCTTTACTTTCTTTTTATTTTTTTATCAAAATTATATCTCCATTTATTTAGTTTCTATTGTAGTTTTTTTTATGAATCACGGGTATCCTCCATGGGAGGCAATTTTAATTTTGTCGTTTTCTTTTTTCTTTTATTTTTAATCTCACTTTCCTTTTCTTTTTTTATTATGATATTAAAATATTTTCTCTCATTATTCATTTTTATTAATATGTTTCATTATAAAAGAAATTTTTTATGAACTGCGGGTATTCTCCACGGGAGACAATCCTGTTCCTACCATTTTATTTTTACTCACACGTTAATTTTCTTTTTTTATTATTATATTACATTTATTGTACATCAATACATTTATTATATTTCCTAATGTGTGTTTTTATGTGATAAAAAATCAGAAATGGACGATGACAAAAACTGTATTATCCTTTTTACTTTCTTTTCATTTTTTAATTACAATCATATCTTCATTTATTTTGCTTCTATTGTAGTGTTTTTTCTCCTTTTTATTTGTTTTTAATTAATCATTCACTTATAATATCATTCTTCTTCATTCTCATGTTAGTAAAGTGATCCTCCATGGGAGACAGTCTTAATCCTGTCGTTTTCTTTCCCTCTAAAAAATATCACATCATCCTTTTTACTTTCTTCTTTTATTATGATATTAAAACATTTTCTCTCCTTATTCATTTTTATTAGTATTGCGGGTATTCTCCACGGGAGAATGTCCTATTTCGTTATTTTTCTTTTATCAAAATTATATCTCCATTTATTTAGCTTTTATTGTAGTGTTTTTTTTATGAGTCACAGGTATCCTACACGGGAAGCAATCTTAATCCTGTCGTTTTCTTTTTCCTTTTATTTTTTATCTCACTTTTTAATTTCTTTTATTTCTATCGCACTTTTATTTTTTTATTATTATATTAAATCATTTTCACTAATTATTCGTTCCTATAATTTGTTTTATTATAAGAGTAATTTTTTTAATGAACCACAGGAGGCAGTCTTGCTCTTACCATTTTTTTTCTTTTTTTTCTCACACATTAATTTTCTTTTTTATTATTATATTAAAACATATTCTTTTAATATATAGGTATTTATGATAACTAATATTTTATCCTGTGCGAAGCACGGTACATAAATCATACCATCAATTTACCCCGTGCGAAGGCACGGGTCACCTACTAGTTATGTTATAATTCTAATCAAATTAGAATTGTTATCTTTCCTAGCGGCTTGTTGTATGCGTGTGACCCAATAGGCTTTTAATATCTGGTTATGATATTAAAATAAAACCCTTTTTCTATTTAATATCATAAATAGTGAGCGGTGTCTAGCAATACATCACTACTACCCAAATATTGAGATAGTCAACAACTTTGACGAATCCTATTTTATGATAATAATTTATATGATCTGTTCCTTTGTCCAAATATCTAATTGAACTCAAGGGCATGGAATATGTCATCCTTGTATAGTTCAATTTATGTTTTCTTGATGCCCAAGTAGACTATACAGAAAATAAACATCTCATGTTTATCCTCCTGAGCATGGTCATGCATTTTGTAGTCTAACTTTATCAAGAGGCCTACATATATAACTCATGTTACATAGGAGGAGCAAATCTCATCTAGATCACTCACATTCCACCACATAATTTATTATATGTCCAAGAACCAACTTTATGATCACCTTGTTACAGGTGACGTTTGATGATATTTAAAATATATAATTCCTTATGTAGGAATCATAGTGATTTCAGGTCAAAGGACTTCATATAATATTTATCAATATAAGAAACGTTCATGACACTTATGTAACAATCCATGCAACGTTCTTAAGGTGGGTCAGTCCAGTACACCATTACTCTTAATGTGTACTTATGTGAGCACATGATATCTCATATCCATGATCCGTGAGATGTGATCACCAACGAACTCACATACTAGTCTAAATGCATCTTTTGTCCTAAGATGATACTTGACCAGAGACTATTTTAAGAATAGTTCTTCATAAGATCTCACGATCAAGTCATCTACTTGATTCCTTATGAAGTTTAAGCTTATTATTCTAAGGACATTAATTATATTCTAAAAGAATGACTTGCCTTTATAAAATAATATGATACAAGTGATGGATGTTCAAAATAAAACATATAAGTCTCTAGTGCATATACTAACAGTGGTAACACATCATTGGATGACAAGGTAAAACTTTTTGACACTGATAATGTATATCCATTAAATGTGAATATTGTGGAATAGTAATAAATTTCTATATTATAAATTTGAAACCTTAATTTGGAAAGTGAAACATTCACTCTTTCCACTCTTTTAATATTACTCTTAGCATTCTCTCATGACTTTCCATTCACGATTTAATTCACACACACCTTTAACATTCCCCCAAATCTCCCTCAATCTCCTAAGCATTTGCCACTGTAATGTCCTAATTTCTTTATTAAGAAATAATGTCTGTTAGAAGTACTAATCCCTAATATTGAAAAAAATTTCGTGACATTACCAATATCGTTAACAAACATAAACATAGAACTGAATACATCAATTTATTTGCTTAAATAATCCAACATTTTACACAATCCATCACCCAAATAATAACATAGATAAACTCTTGAAATTCTTTTATAACTAAATAACGAAAACTATGCCAAAACAATTGGCTAAATCTAATTTAAACAAATAACTAAAAGGTTCCAATAACATAAATAAACTAAAGATCCTAATAACAATAATGATGGAATCATGGAAATAGTTCTTGATTCAGCCAAAACTCCCAAAACCGAGTCATAATACGTGTCTTGCATACCTAAAAAATCACAAAATGTATGATGAGACTAACGTTTCGGTGAGTACAATCATGCAAACAAAGTAGGGTAAGCACATAAATGATAATGCATCAGCACAACATATATACAAGTCATCTCATCACATGTTAGTCATCAATGCATAAGTCAGTCCTTAATGTTTAACCCAACATCAGGGGTCTTTTCACTAATACCTCACAGCAGACTTGAGCTCAAAATCTTAGCAAGAAGGACCTCTCTTGCAATCATAGAGACCTCTCCATTTAACTGTGATGTATTATTAGCACCATTCATGATTCAATTTTATTTTTCCTTTTCCTTTTTCCTCTTTGGTTAAAGACCTATAAAGCCGAAGCTCAAAGATGAATTATCCTCATCCTTTATCCTTAATCCTTTTATATGTATAAATATCGATGAACATTTATTAATTATGAAACATGTGAAAATCATCAAGATTATAAGTAAAACTTTTCATGAGAGTTAACAAGTAATCATAATCCTCTTTCATACCCTAAGGCCATGCAATCATATGATATGAGTCAGGAACTTCCCTAAAACAAAGCCCCCAATAACCATGCCCTAAGGATTTGGCATCCCAAAACAATAACAATTTCACATCATAAACATAGCACATAGGGCAATCATCATTCATCACCAATCAAAACATTCACAATCAAATCAAGATACGAAATTCAAGAAGAGGGGCCACATAGGGTTTCAAGCATGATGTCAGTGAGTGTGTGGATTACACTCACCTCCAAGGCAATCCAAAACGCGCTCTGAACTGAGTATTGAAGTTCCTTGAAGAATCGGGGTTCCCAAGCTTTCTCCTTCTCCTTCTCTATCTCTCCCTAAAGTGATTAAGGTTGATTAAAATTAGGGTTCTTGGTTAAAATAGTGTTTAATTAGGTGCCCCAAGTCCTTTTAGGGCCAAAACAACCCCATTTTAAAAAAAATGTTGTCGCGCAAACTCGCTCAAGCGAGATCTGCTTGCTTGAGCAAATTCCAGGCAATAACTTTTGCATGGAACTCTACCTGAAATTCACTTGAGCGAAAATCCTTCGCTCGAGCAAATTTCTCATACAATTTTCTACCAAGTTCTGTCTGATATTTTCGCTCAAGCAAAAATTCCTTTGCTTGAGCAAAAATGAGGTAGTGTTGCTCCCTTGTTTGCAGCTTCCCTTCGCTCAAACGAGCAATCCCTCGCTTGAGCGAATATGAGGCAACGTTTTCTCCTTTTTAACAGTTTTTTCACCCTTCCTTTCGATTGGGATGTTACAACCATAACCTCCTAAGATCCTACAAATTATATTAAAAAGGAATGTTATTTTGGATTATGTTATTGCTTCAAGAAATCTTTAATTCCTAAACTCAATTTTAGTACAATAAACTCCTTCCATCTTTATCTCAAATCCTTCCCTTATTCCTTTTCTTTTCAATTTTCAATTAAACACCTTATCCCATTAAGGAATTTTAATCTTTAATTGCTTTTACAATTCTTTTATATTAGTGATTTCGATTCATTTTCACATGGATGTTACGCTTCAATATTATGATATAGAAGTTTTTTAATTTTTATTTTCTTTTGCTACATTTGTATTGTTAAATAAATATAATATCTCTTGTTCAATTTATTATTTTTTTTATAAATGTTTCTGTTTAAACTAAATAGGATTTACAAATTAACTGGACAATATTTTCTAAATTTAACATATAACAAAATAATAATTTATTTATCACACAAAAGAACAAGAAATATTACATAAAACCTAATAACAAATAAAAAAATTTTATTTGGAGGTTGGGATATGCATTATGACAAAAAGCCTAATGTAACATCCTAAAATTAGGGTCTAGAAACTGTAGTGGGAGCTTTAGGTTGTGGATCCGGCCAAGAAAAGGAAGTTAGAAATGGCGTGAAAACTTGGGGATTAGAACGTGAATTTAGACAATTGGATAAATAAACTAAGAGTCTCGAGTTTTGAGAGATATTTGGAAGAATAACCAAGTATTAACTAAAACAACTGTAGGCAAAACTTAGAAGAAATCACACCCTGAGTCAAGGAGAATTATAACGGTTTAGGAATAAGAAAAGAAAGTTAGATGAAGAAGAACTAAGTGGGAAGGGTATGTTATTAGAAGGAGTTAGGGAGAAGTGTATCATCCTATGTTTTAGTCATTAGGTGTGTTAAAATAGAAATGAAATAGGTTTTGAGAGGAAAGGAATTGATTGGGTGATGTTTGGGTGCTAAGGGGTTAGTTTTTGCAGCAAACCAGAAAATTTTATGCTGGTTTGGGCGCTCAAGTGTGCTGGTGCGCGCTCAAGCGCTCGATCGTGTTGTTTTCCTCTCCAAGACATAAACTTTGGGCGCTCAAGCGTGTTGGTGTGCGCTCAAGCGCCCGAGCTTGTCGTTTTTCTCTCCGAGACAGAAACTTTAGGCGCTCAAGCATGCTAGTGGGCGCTCAAGCGCCCGAGCACGTCCCTGTCTCTATTAATTCGCTGAATCTCTTTCCCTTCTTCATTTTTCTTCACTCCATTAGGGTTTTAGAGAGAGAAAGAGAGATTCTAGAGAGAGGAACTCCTTCGGAGCTTGGAGAAAGAGGATCAAGGCCAAGGATCTCCAACCCTAACCCTCCCCAACCTTCTTTCCCTTCTCTTTGAGCTTCCTTTGAGGTGAGTAAAGCTCACACACAATCACTCCATTTTGTATGGTTGCTCCTCCATGTACCCACTCATTCCTTTCCCTTTCTTGAGGTTGTATGTGATTGTTTAGGACTATTTACCGATTGATTTTAGTTGTATTGTATGTTTGAAGGAGATTGAGCTAGATACCTCTATCCAGGGTTTGGAATTGGGAATTTTGCTAAGTTAATGTACTATTTATTGCTTGTGCTGAATATTATGATTATGTTGGTTGTATTCCATGCATTGGTGATGATTATGCTAAAGATTTTCATTTAGGGCTTGATAATGGAATTTTGCTAATGTTGAGCACTAATAGTTATTCTAGTTGTTTATTATATTTACATTGTATATTTATGAGTTCTGTTGTGCCTGTTGAGAATTAATAAGACACTTGGGCTTTTCCCCAGAGAATAAGAAAGAGAATGTTTAGATCTAGCATGGTTCATGTACTATATGTTATGTCTGTGCACTGCATTAAGGCCTTTGGTCCCAGATAATTGGAAAATTATTTTTGAGCCTCAGCTCCCATATAAAAATGAATTTGGCTTCGGCCCCAGTAAAAATGGCTTCGGCCCCAGATTTTGGCTTCGGCCCCAGTTACGGCTTCGGCCCCAGTTCACCTTAATTAATCAAAATTGGACTTCAGTCCCCAGTTAATTGGACTTCGGTCCCCAGTTAAAACACGGGTTTCGGCCCCCAGTTAATTGGAGGTGTTATGCCCAAGAAAGACGCTTCTTGTAGTCCGAGCTCAGGTCTAGCCCCAGTCTAGTGAAAAGACCCCATTTGCCGGATAATGCAGGTCATGCATAGCATATTCATTTTTAGATTTGCATTATACATCATGTATAGTTGAGTGTAGTTATATTATGGTAATTGAAAGAGCTTATGTATGATATAATGAATTGTGATAGGACTAAACCATGTATGATTTGTTGAATTATATGTTGCATCTCATATGCCTGCCTCCCTACACTGCTTGTTGAATGCTTTGCTCACTGAGACACTAGTCTCACCCCACGTTGTGGGATACATTTTAGTTATGCAGGCTGGATTGATTGACATTGGATAAAGATTGAAGTCCCTAAGGTGGATCATTTCCCCCACGGCTGTCAGATAGTTCTATGGAATTTAGATACAATATAATATATTAAATTAGAAATTGTGTATTTAGTAGTGATTGCTATGTTGAGCCACCGAGTGGCAGATGGATTATGAAATATATGTAGAATGTGTAATGTATTTCAGCTTAGGTAAACATTGGAATTACTTAAGCATTTGACGAGTGTGTATGTAAAGATATCTGTAATGACGCAGAATAATTTCATAAATTTAAGAATAGTGTCTCCAACGTGCATTATTCTTGAATTAAGAAATTAGGACGTTACACCTAACATGCGCAGATGCTACATGGGTCAATAAAATAACTTCAAAGGATTGTGGATAATCTTCCACCCATACATACTCACTTAAAGAAAAAGTCAATTTTGCAAGTTTATCGATTACAATATTTGAACTTCTGCGTACATGAGAAGCTGCAAAAAATGAAAATCAGTTAGAGAAAAGCATAAAATTAAGAATTAGACCAGCCACATAGGAGTTGTTAGCGCTACTAATGTTCCATAACGTACTCAAAGGCAAGCAACAGACCTAACTAGTATGTTAGAGAAGCATAAGTCACCTGCGAGCTGAAGACTCTACTCCAACACAAGGGTGTTCAAATCCAATCCAATCTAATCCAATTTGAACCGCAACAACCGATCTAAAAAATCGCAAACTGAAATAATCGTAAACCGTAAAAAAAATTGAAATTTTTTATTTGATTGGATTGGATTTCGGATTTTCCTGTGAGAACCAATCTAATCCAAACCGATCCAAACTTTTCTTAAAAGTTTTTATACATTATTGATTTTATTTTTCTATGATGATATAAAAAAATTATTATTGTGCAACTATATTTAACGAATAACATTTAATCATGGGATTGAAATCCATCAAGTAATTTATATGTTATAAGATAGGATAAGATAATTGCATGTCTTTATCATATTGGGTTTACCATAAACGAATATTGTTTATGGGCAATGGAATTGGGTCCACCCTCATATCTAATTAAGTATTTAAAGTTACAACTTTTTTGTTCAAGAAAATTAACAATTTGGCAAAACATAACTTTTCGGCTTTAAATTGGTAAATGATTAACGATTTCAGAAACTAGTAATGATGACATAATTTTGCTTTCATAACTTCATTTTTTAGTTTATTTGAGAAACCGAAGTCCAATCCAATCCAAACCGATTAAAATTAGATTGGATTGGATTTGAAAAAAAAAACAAAACTGATTGGATGATTAACCGAAATTATTGGATTGGATGATTTTTCCTTCAAAACTGATCCAATCTAATCTACGAACACCCCTACTCCAACGCCATTACCTCTACTTATACGACCTCTACATGTTGGAAATGACTAAATTTAGTCTATGCTATAAGGACATTACCTTAGTGATCCCAAAAAAATGGCTCCAAATCCTACACCCGCTACATTCTTCATTGAGACGTCAAAATTTAATTCAACTCTACTGGGAGGTGGAAAAAGACCATGAGGAAGTCAAACCATTAATAGGCATGGTGTGGTTTATTGTAGGACATCGGTGAAGATAACCTGCTTTTCAAAGAACTTGGCTAACAAATATCTTTTTTTTGAAAACCCATAAATTCCTTTTCATCCATATAACATAAAGGATGGTAAAAATAAGAGCAACCATATTTATCTCACATGATGATAAAACAGAGTTTAGCCTGTGATTAAGTTGTAGATTAGATTCAGTACCAATGTGAATACCCACTAATGAAGCAAACCATATTCTTTTACTCTCTTCACATGTTAATAGTGCATTGTAATTGTCTCGTCCTCCATACCACAAATTGGGCAAGCAACATCAACTAAAATTTGGCATCTTTGGACAACTTTTGGAAAAAAAATTCACTTGAATGATGTTATTAATTTCTCTGGAATTTTCAATAAAACATTTTCACTTTTGATTTATTAGTCTGTGCAAGGGTCACTACTAAAAATTTGGTAATTAGAGAGGGAAGAAATCCCTCGCTAAACAAGGAAAAATCCCTCGCTAAAAATTTAGTGACGGATTTTGCGACGGATAGTAAATCCGTCGCTAAAAGTGGCGTCACTAAAATTTTGTGACGGATTTAAAAATCCGTCACAAATAGCGAGGGAAAATTTCCCTCGCTAAAATATAAAATTCCGTCACAAACTAAGTGGAGAAAGAAAACATAATTCCGTCACAAATAGTGAGGGAAAATTTCCCTCGCTAAGATATAAAATTCCGTCACAAATTAATGGGAGAAATAAAACATAATTTCGTCACTAATTGTGACGGAATAATATCCCTCACAAATAGCGAGGGAATTTTTCCCTCACTAAGATATAAAATTCCATCACAATCTGATTGGAGCAAGAAAGCATAGTTTCGTCACTAGTTGCGACGGAATTTATTCCTTCTCTAATAGAGAGGGAATTTTCCGTCGCTATTAAATATGGAAAAATTTTCCTCTCTAAATAATGAGGAGTTAATTCTCTCCCTAACTAGCGAGGGAGTTAATTCCCTCTCTAATTAGAGAGGGATTAATTAGAGAGGGATTTGGAGAATTAATTTCATCATTGTTGTTAGGAAATTAATTTGCCAGAGGTATTATTTCCTCTCTAACAAGCCATTTTTTTTCATTAAAAATAATATTTATAAAATTCTCAATAAAAATCATAAGTATCAAATATTCAAACTCATAATTATCCAAATCATATAGATATATAAATTAAATATATATAGATATAAAAATTAAATACATATATGACAAAGCTAAATAATCAAATGTTAGTCCCATGCTCACCAAATCTTAGAGACATAGAAAGCTAAATATAAGTGTTTTGAATGTGTAGAAAAATATAAGAGTTCAATTACTACTTCTAGTGAAAATAGCGTAATAATATAACGTATTGTCACACCTCTATTCAACAAAACTATCTCCTTGTTCAATTTAGGACAAAACCTCTTTTATCCCTAATTTTAAATATAATGGGTTTTACAAAACCAATTTTAAAACCATTTTCTAAGTGCCCGTTTGGTTTAAATTATGGAGCATCCAGAATCAATTCTGCAGAATTAATTTTAAATCACTTCCGTCCAATATGCTTCGTAAAACGTGCATCATCCATCCCAATCATTCATTCCTAAAATCAATTCTACTCAACTGTAAACCAAACGGACACTAAAACAAGTTTCTAAACCATGAATTTGCTACAAACAACATAACGAAAAACAGCCCTTACCAACAAAATAATTATCTTGAAATTAAAATAAATAAATAGAAGAGATTAAACAAAAGAGTATAGACAAATAAGACTAAAACCTATGAAAATAAGGAACCAAATAAATAAAGACATGCTTGAATAATATAAATATATCTTAAATATTCTCTAACAGGGTATATAATATTAAGAGTGTACAACTGATTTAAAATGCTATAGATTTTTTACAACTAATTTCCAGAGCTCCCTAAATACAAAATAGAAACTAACCTCCCCTATATAGTGACGAACACCGAAAGCTCCGCCTCTTTCTCCCTAAACTGAAGCAATTCCATTAATTATTGGGAACTGCAACCCATCAACACGGTGGCGCGATTATAGCTACAAAAAGAAAGATAAGTTAAATTCACTATTAAGTTGCAACTTGACAGTGAAATACTATTAATTTGTAAAGAAACAATGACCACAAGTTCTCTTGATACACAAGAACTAACTCAAAAAGAAGAGATTATAAAAAAAATGAGTGAAAACTATAAACATAAAGACATAGAATATCACATTCACAGATAAATGGTGATGTGCTTGTATATAAAAATCAACTTGTTCCTAAAGACATAGAACCTCTTTATTGTCCTAACTTACAAGTAATGACTAAAATGCCATGTCACAATAACAATCACAAGGAAAAGCAATTAAATTTACATGTATCAACAAATAGGGATTAGGACAAAGTAGCATGTCATTCAAGAAACCTAGGTTAGCCAACAAAAAGTTAGGCTAGAAGCAGTTAATAATCTATCAAAGTAATAGTGAGAAATTTTTTTATAATAGAGCAGGGGGAAATGGCAATCATGGATAAGTGGAGACACCGAAGCTATATGTTTCTTTACTCAATATGAATGCACATGAGAACTTTCAGACACTTACCAAAGGTAAACCAATATTGGGTAAAATCAATTCATAATCAAGGAAAAGATATAAAAGTAAGTCCATCTTAAAAGTGAACAATCATAAGATTCATTATACTTTAATCCTAAAACTGCATATTGCAAAAATTAATAATTAATAATAATGAACAAACAAACATAAATAAAGCAGTCCAGTTAATTGTATATGACACACATCTTCTGTTAGTCTTTTGAACATCAAAATGAAGAAAGCTTTAAAGAGGATGCACAATCACCTTATTGATGAATTGGGGCGGTGTTCCCGGTTCTATAAATAGATGAATTGGGAAGTGAAAAAGGGGGAGCTCTAATTCATTCATAGAGAATTCTAAAAGAAAAAAAGAGAGCATTTGAGTAAAAAAGGAGAAGGGGAGGAAGCGCATATTACAGAATTTGGACTTATCATCTTGAGTCCTAATTTATACAGTGAAAAAAAAGAGAAAAGAAGAGAAGTAGCTATGATAAAAGAGAAAGAGGGCAAAAGAAAAACAGAAAGCAAAAGTAGTTCATACAAAGAGAGGAATTCAACACAAATCAAACAAATCGAAAGAAGCATAAACAGTCTTATTCTATTTCTTTTTGGTATGAACCATCATCCCTGAATTTATTTCTCCGCCAAATCACTATCCCTATGATGATAATATTCATGATCTGTGCACAAGTTTTTACTTGCACCATAACATCCAGGATACACATCACAAGCAAATGAAAACAGAACACAACCAGCACACACAACACACCCATTCAGTAACAAGTAATTTTCACAGTCTCATTCCAAGTAAAAAAGTATATACATATACATATATAAAAACAGGGAAATAACAAAACCGCAGCTACTATCCACCAGTTGTGGACCACTGCCGTCGCAGCACCACCATCAAGCCTCTGTGTACACCCCTTTACAACCTTACTCCCACCACCTGTGACAGAAACAAAGCAGTGAAGAAACAGAACCAAACCCAAACAAAAGAAAGTCAAAGAAAAACAGACAGAAAGAGAAAGGGAGAGTCACAACACCCACCGCCATGAGCCGCTGCCTTTGTGGCAGCCACCGCCTGTGAGCGGCGCCGCTCACCTCGTTTGGCCGCGGCGGTGCAACCCCTTCGTCGCACGAATGTGCGACCACCATTACAGGTCGTATGCGGCCCCCTTTTCCTCATCACTGTGGCTGACCACCGCGGACAGTCTCCCACAAGCGGTCGTCACCTCCTCTCGCGGCCGCGCACCAAAGCCCATCCATCCCCTTGTCCGTCAGCCGCCGTCTCGGCCAGAGGCGATCTCCCTTCGCGATCGTCCGTCTCTCCTCCTGCTCGCACAGTATCGCATCTCTGCGGCCACCACCGCAGCCAGCCACTGCAGCGTCGCGCCTCCCACCTTCCTCATCGCCGTCGTGGGCGGCTCGTCCCTCCCAGCTGCTCGCGGTCGTGGGCTCCTTACATGGCAGCAGTAGCCACCCTCACTTCCCTATCTCTCTCTCTCAATCTCTTCCTCACTAGTAAACCCTAACAGACTTGGGTGAGTTAGTGAGTAAAGAGCCCTCGTTTTTTTCTTCTCTTTTGTTATTTCGCTCTTTTAAAAAAAAACAGAGCCTGATTCTTTTTATCTTTTTCCTCTTATTTTGTTTGTATTTTTAGGGCCAGCGATGTATAAGCTGAGGCCCACTCTTTTTTTTGTTATGGTTCCGGGCCAGTGATGAATTTATGAGGCACGGTTTGTTTTCTACTCAGTTTATTATTTGCTATCTGTTTTTATGCATTTATTTCTTTTGTGATCCTTTTATTATGTGTTCTTACATTGTTATTACTATCATTATGCATTTCCTTTATTTTTATGAAAGCCAATGATGGTATCTGGAGCTCACTCATTTTATCATGTTATTCATCCATTGTTATTATTGTTGCTATTATTATTATTATTATTATTATTATTATTATTATTATTATTATTATTATTATTATTATTATTATTATGCTTTGTTTATTATATGTGTCCCACTCCCATTTCACATATATTACTATCATAATTTTCTGTTAATACTTTTCTAATACTTTGTGTTTGTTTAATTTACTTAATTTGTCCCTTCGTAATTGTAAATATTTCTTTATCCATGTGCAATATGGCTTTTTAAGTGAAATTCCTTTTAATAAAGTTATTTTTCCAAAATATCAAGAAAAACAAAGAAAATATATATTTTTAAAAATAAATATATGTATTTCTAAAAAATCAAAAACAAATATTTCCCAAAAAAAATCTCTTGCAAAAAATAAAAACATCAAAATTAAAATGTTTTCAAATTCTCTCTTTCTTAAAATTAAAATCAATCATTTTCCCAAAAATTAAAATCAACCATTTTTCACTAGTTTCACTAACTTGAAAGTAGGCAGTTAGGGTTAGGGTTATAACATCTTACACGTGCCATCATGCAAGTCACTTATCCACGAATTCCGAAACGCTTCCAAAACCCACCAACATACATTACCATGCAAAAGGTGCTTAAAATAATTTTTCACAAATTTTTGGCGACTCTTACTATTTATTACTAATTATCCTCTATTTATCTTCAATTAACTCACAATAATTACATTTTATTTCAAAAAATCACCAAACTTCATTCCAAAGGTTCCCCTCACCACCCCTAACATCCCCTGTGATCACCATATAAAATTTCACACTCTAACTTTGCTTGCACTTCCACTAACTTGAAAGTAGACACTTAGGGTTAGGATTATAATTTATAACATCTTACACAGGCCATCATGCATGTCACTTATCCACGAATTTTAAAACGCTTCCAAAACCCACCAACATTCATTACCATACAAAAGGTGCTTAAAATAATTTTGTTACAAATTTTGGAGACTCTTACTATTTATTATTAATTATCTTCTATTTATCTTTAATTATTTCACAATAATTACACTTTATTTCAAAAAATCACCAAACTTCGTTCTAACGTTCCCCTCATCACCCCCAACATCCCATGTGATCACCAAATAAAAATTCACACTCGAACTTTGTTTGCACTTCCACTAACTTGAAAGTAGGCACTCATGGTTACTGTTTCAACATCTTACACATGTCATCATGCAAGTCACTTATCCACGAATTCTGAAATGCTTTCCAACATGCAGTGCTAAGCAAAAGGTTCTTAAGATAATTTTCCCACAAATTTTTGGCGACTCTTACTATTTATTATTAATTATCCTCTATTTATCTTCAATTAATTCACTACAATTAAAATTTATTTCAAAAAATCACCAAACTTCGTTCCAAGGTTCTCCTCACCACCTCCAACATCCCCTGTGATCAATGTATAAAAATTCACACTCAAACTTTCCTTGCACTTCCACTAACTTGAAACTAGCCACTTAGAGTTAGGGTTATAACATCTTACACATGTCATCATGCAAGTCACTTATCCACGAATTCTGAAACGCTTCCAAAACCCACCAACATGCATTACCATGCAAAAGGTGCTAAAAATGATTTTTCCACAAATTTTTGGCAACTCTTACTATTTATTATTAATTATCCTCTATTTATCTTCAATTAACTCACAATAATTACATTTTATTTCAAAAAATCACCAAACTTCATTCCAAAGGTTTCCCTCACCACCCCTAACATCCCCTATGATCACATATAAAATTTCACACTCTAACTTTGCTTGCACTTCCACTAACTTGAAAGTAGCCACTTAGAGTTAGGGATATAACATCTTACACATGCCATAATGCAAGTCACTTATCCACAAATTCCGAAACTCTTCCAAAACTCACCAACATGCATTACCATGCAAAAGGTGCTTAAAATAATTTTCCCACAAATTTTTGGTGACTCTTACTATTTATTATTAATTTTCCTCTATTTATCTTCAATTAATTCACCACAATTACACTTTATTTCAAAAAATTACCAAACTTGGTTCCAAGGTTCCTCTCACTACCCCCGGCATCCCCTGTGATCACCATATAAAAATTCGCACTGGAACTTTGCTTGCACTTCCACTAACTTGAAAGTAGGCACTTAGGGTTAGGGTTATGACATCTTACACATGTAAATAAAACCATAATTTCATTTTTTAAAAGGGGAAAATAAAATATTTTTAAAAGTTTTTAGTTTGAACCACATGTATCCTCCACCTAATGCAATATTCTTGTTCGAGCCAGGAACATCCATCAAGGTGGGGTTAGCTCTCCCTGCGGGAATTTACACGTTCATTCAAAAAGTGAAGCATTATAGATATAGGTTTAATTTCAAAATTCTCAAATAATCAAAATCAAATTCTAAAAAAATTAACATTAGGTATTTAATGCAATAATTCTTTCAAAAAATTTTCCTAATTTATAAAAAATTGTGAATATGTTTGTTAATAAATATTGTAAATAAATTACATTTTTTCTCAAAAGGGAAATTAGAGAGGGAATAGATAATCCTTCGCAAATTAGAGAGGGAATATGAAATCCCTCGCTAAATGGAGGGTATAAATTATTGATATTTTGTGAGGGAATTAAAATCCCTCGCTAAATGGAGGGTATAGATTATTGATACTTTGTGAGGGAATTAAAATCCCTCGCTAATTAGAGAGGGAATCTAAAATCCCTCGCTAATTAGTGAGGGAATAAAAATCCCTTGCTAAATCGAGGGTATAGATTATTGATACTTTGTGAGGGAATTAAAATCCCTCGCTAATTAGAGAGGGAATCTGAAATCCCTCGCTAATTAGTGAGTGAATAGGAAATCCCTCACTAAATGGAGGGTATAGAGATTATTGATACTTTGTGAGGGAATTAAAATCCCTCGCTAATTAGAGAGGGAATCTGAAATCCCTCTTTAATTAGTGAGGGAATCTGAAAATCCCTCGCTAATTAGTGAGGGAATCTAAAATCCCTCGCTAAATGGAGGGTATAGATTATTCATATTTTGTGAGGGAATTAAAATCCCTCACTAATTAGAGAGGGAATCTAAAATCCCTCGCTAATTAGTGAGGGAATCCAAAATCCCTCGCTAATTAGAGAGGGAATCTAAATCCCTCGCTAATTAGTGAGGGAATCCGAAATCCCTCGCTAAATAGAGGGTATAGATTTTTGACATTTTGTGAGGGAATTAAAATCCCTCGCTACTTAGAGAGGGAATATGAAATCCCTCGCTAATTAGTGAGGGAATTTTCCCTCACTAAAATGTTCCCGATTTAGCGAGGAATTTTTGTGACGGATTTTTTAGAGAGGGAATATATCTGTCACAAAATCCCTCTCTACTTGTTCACTGAAAATTTAGTGACGGAATTAGCGAGGGATATTTTTCCTCTCTAAATCCGTCACAAAATTTAATTGCTACAAGTTTTGTGACGAAAAATTTTTTCCGTCACAAAATCCCTCGCAAATAGTGAGGGATTAAAATCCCTCTCTAAAATCCCTCTCTAATATTGATTTTTTTAGTAGTGGGTTTGTACATGTTAGAAAAACAGTTTCTTAAATGATTCCAATCCTTTTTAGTTTTTCAAAAACACCTAGTACACTAGAATGCCAACAATTATGAATGATACTGGCACACCTCATCAAATTTATATAAGTTCGACTTCTTATGTTTCTTTTTCTTTTTCCCCCCTCTACAATAATCAATAAGAATTGGGTTGTGTTCTGAAGTACTCCCTCCGTTCTTTTTATCTGTCGTTTAAGGTTTTTGCACATGGATTAAGGAATGCAATAAGTGTGTCTTTTTAGATCAATTGTTTACAAATATACCCTTTCTCTCTCTCATTAAAGCATTTAAAGTTCTCTACCATTTCTAGTCATTTGTAATAAATACTCCACTATTTAATAATTTTGGAAGAGGGTAAAGTTAGAAAATTAGCATTTATTATTGCCTTGGTATGTGAAAACGACAGTTATTTAGAAACAAATTTTAGACTCTAAACGATAGATAAAACGGAACGGAGGGAGTATATCTTTCCAAGTGGACCACTTGAATATTGTGCCATTTTTGCTTCCAAAGAGTATTAGCTAGTCCCCTCCAACCTTTCATAAATAGAGTTTGGTTCACTTTTGTTATTACACCGGGCATATTAAGAGCCACAATAACCCAAATTGAAGATATCACAATCATCAAGAACAGATTGGAAAAGGTAACATTGTTGAAACTCAACCGGATTGCCTCCACATTTCTCATAAGGATGAAGCACTTTATTAAAATCTACGAAGCACATCCATGCGACATCATCATTTGGCTTCAAACTTCTAATGTGTTGTTTGATTACCAGCTGCAACGGTGGGAATTGATTCCGCTTAAATTGATATTGATTTTAAATTATTTTCATGTAACGTGATTCATAAATCGTGCATCATTCATTTATAATTATTCATTTTATAAATCTATCAAAATTAATTCTAAACCAAATGAACACTGAGAGATCCAAATTTTCTTGTAACTCTTTATAATATAGTTTAGATTTATTATATACATATATATCATGTTACATAATAATTTTTTGGTTACAATGTTACATAATAATTTGAATATTACCTTATGTATTATATGGATAAAATACTAATTTTAAATTTATTGTAAAGCTATTTATATACTTTTCTTTCTTTTTTTTTAATCTTTTTATGATTTTTTAATATTAATTCGTGGACCTTGCGAGTATTTAAGGGAAATTGGGAACGAGGTAATGGAAAAATACAACCATGGAGGGAATATGGAAAAAGGAAGGAACTTGGAGATAATGGGGTGCCATGTCTAAATCATATCATTTTTCTATTTTATTTTAAATTATAATTATAATGAATTAAAATGTTTTTAATTATAAAATTTTTAAAATTCTCCTTATTATTTAATTTTTTTAAAAAATAAAATATGTTGATTAAGAAATATAGAACAATAATTTATTTTAAATTTTTTATTTAAAATTTAAAATATATAATCTTTTATACTTAATTATTTTAAAAGTATAAAAATATAAATACTACTCCATATATATTATAAAAAATATGTTGATTATTTAGTATGTACTCTTTTTCCTTTTTTTTCATTCCTTTTAAGTGCTATGTTACCAAAAAATATTATACAAATATTTAAAATATTAATTTTTTTATAAGAGGTTGAAATAGCATTTCGTATTAATCTAAATACAACACAGTAATAATTTTACTAAAATTAATGTCTTATTTGATTTATAAAAATCACAAATTTGTTAACATTAACTTTACAAGACTCATTTATTATAAAATTAAAAGAATGAATTTATCCACCACAAATTTATGGGTAGCGTTCTGATGTGGCACTTTTGTAAGATGCAAGAAGAACAAGGGAGCTCCACGTATACATGGGATTGTCAGGGATATAAAGGTCATTTGATTGGGTGTTCAAGTTGTGCGGTCAAAACTAGAAGAAAATACTATAATAAAGGGTTTAAGACTTTAAGGATGCACTGTTGCGTGGTTTTTGTTGTTTATATGGTGTTGGTGTTTGTGGGTTTTTGTCCTTAAAAACTAAAAACTCCCTATCTTCAATTCTATCTATCTATCTCAGGAAAATTAAAATTATTAAAAATGAAAACTTAAAAAGAGAGAGAAAGAACATGACTTTATTGTTTTGCTGATTTGGGATTTGAAGTTCCATAGATTTTCCTTTACCCAGTTGGTGCATTCTCCTGCGGAAATGTTTTTCCCTGCAAATGTTGTGATTTGATCGCAATTCAGAGTGGAAGGTGAGTTGCATGTTGAGAATTATGAATTTTGGTTCTGTTTCTTGTGTTGTGAATCCGATCTCGTGGTTTTTGTGAAGGTTTTGTGCTAATTCAGCATAGCACTTGTTGAATGTTGGAGAGATGCAGGACTGTGGTTGCTTGTACGCAATTATGTTCTGAAGAGTTTTTTTTTCTTTCTCTTTTGTGGATTCTTATTTTAAGAATTTTGGTATTTGGAGTTTGAGATCAGATCCAAGTGGCTTTTCATTCATCTGGATTCTAAAGTTTTAATTTTTTTATTGAGGGCATTCTTTTTGCGGTGTGTGTGTGTTGGGGGTTGAATTTTGGGTGTCTTCCTGAGTTTGTTGATTTGGCATGAAACTCTGCAGTTTAAGGAGCACTGTACTAACATTGAGAATCATAATTCAGGTGTTTAGTATCTTGCAAATGAATGTGCATCAAGGCAACTTTATGCAGCCTTATAATTGTTTCTGGTACTTTTGCATGAGTTGACTTTTATTTCATGGTCCCTCCACTTTCTAAATGTGTAATCTCTCTCTCTCTCTCTCTTGGGGGGGGGGGGGTGTTATTTCATGAATCTAAATTCAGCATCTGAACCTATGTTAGCATTTCGTGGTTCGATGCGATTAATTTTGCAATTTCTCTATTTGCTAAGATGTGGATTCACCTTCCGTTCTCTTACATGTTCATTTTGGCTATCAACTGGGTTGTTTTCTTCAGTTGTTCTACATCTTGTCTTAATTGTTCCTTGTGTTTTCGTTTGTGGCAGAAATGGTAATTTTGTTCTACATCTGGATGGTTTTTATGACAGATTTTGTTTCTCTGATGTCTGACTTGTTTATTTAGTTATTTTTCACTAGTGCTACTGACCTTTTTATGCCAAAATAATGTTGTGATTTATAAACCTTCCTTTTTCTTTCATGCTGTATCAAGAGTAAATCTTAGATTTCTCCTCAGAATTTATATAGATAAAATTTGCCTGTAATAGTGAAGCTTAGATTATTCAAGCGGCATACCTTTTCTGTAGCAGTAATATATGAAGAACCATTAACTGTTTGGCATAGAATTGTCTCGTTTTTTAGTGAGTATTTCTTCCTTTGAAATTGTTGTGTATATCTTATTACAGTGGTAGTGTGATATTGGTCATATTTGTCACTGGCTCCAATGGATTTTCTTTCCTGATATGTAAAATCTAGCAAAATTGTGAATATCAACTTGATACATGGGTCTTCTTTCAATTTCATGACAGTGATGATGAGGACTTGGCATGTTGGTACTTCTGGTTAATTGATGAGTTATTTATGTTCATGCTATGGTGTTGAAGAAGAGGCTTGATTATGGACTCAGGGGCTTTCAGGTCCCCACCATACCTAGACGTCCTAGATCTGCAAGAGTAAGTAACTGCAGCAATTATGGCAAGTGGCTACCCATTTTTTTGTGTTTCTGTTTGAACTCTATTTACTCAAGTTTGAATTTGTTCAGCGGCGGGTTCCTTTCAACAAACCAACTGTGGGTGGCCATGCTTCTGCTTTTGATCTACTGGCATCTTTAGCTGGCAAGTTGTTGCAAGAGAGTGAAAGTTCTGCTTCGAGCAATGCATCTGAAGGAAGTCATCAGCCTGCCTTTAGCCAATGTGTTGTTGAGCAGGGAAGGCAAGATGAAGTTAAACCATTAACAGCAGAGGGAATTCGTAATGGAAGTTGTGCAGAGTGTATTTTGATGACTGAGGTTGCCTCACACAATGGTAGTAAGAAATGTCTTGAGACTGAGTGTGCACTAGAATGCATTTCAGCTAATAATAATTCAGACTGTTGGGAGAAAGTTAAAGCTGATGTGAAGTCTGAAATTTTCAAATGGGAGAATAAGTTTGAACATCATTCTAATAGATTAGTTGAAGTACCTGAAGACGAGGAGGTTGGCAGGTCAGGCTTCAAGGGTTTATCTTTGGATAATAAATTTAGTTTGAAGGATCCATTGGAATTGGGTCTTAACTCTCCTGCACTAAAAAGTGATGTTAAATCACCATTTTGTAGGGAATTGTTTCCCAATGCTTCCTTTTCTGGGCAGGGAAATGATACTAAATTAGGTTTTATAGATGATGACGAAAACTTTTTAAGGTGCAACAAAGTTGGCACCAAGTCAAAGGCTTTTAGACCTTCACAATGCATTGCACATAGAATAATCAGGAAGCGGCTGATTTCCAAATCCTGGAAGGCTGCTCCAAAATTGAAGGATTGTGAACATTCTAGATTTGGTAAGGTTTTTAAGAAATTGTCTGTGCAGTCAAATGCTTCATTATCTATGCATATTATGCATATGAGTTAGGTTGTTTTGTTTTTCACTGAAAGTAATGTATAATTTGCAGATAAGGGAGTAAAACCCTTGAATCGTAAGAGGAAGACTTGTTACAATTTTGAAAGACCTCAGTATTACTCTCTTTTCAAGAGGAGGTTCTATGACAAGGGTTCAGCAGTAACTTCTGATGGAGGATTCAGCAGTGAGAGTGTATCTGATTCACCTGATAAAAGAATTGGTGGAAACAACCCTAGCTCATCTGTTTCTAAGGGTCCCCGTGGTAATTAATCACGTGGAGTTCATTAGTTTTGGTTAGCTTTTGTTCTTTGCAGCCTATAGGAATTGATGTTCTGTCCTTGTGTACAGTTAAGTTTAGCATCAAGTCATTCAGGATACCAGAGCTTTATGTTGAGGTTCCTGAAACCACAACTGTTGGTTCATTAAAGGTATGAATATATAGTTAATTTTATCTTTTAAAAATTATTACTGTTGTGAATGAGCCTCATCCTCAGATTGAAGTGGCTGCATAACATTCTTTTTGTTAATGTATTTTTATTTTTATTCTTTTTACAAATTTTTATAGAGGACAGTCATGGAGGCAGTGATGGCTATACTTGGAGATGGAGTGCGTGTTGGTGTTCTTGTTCAGGGGAAAAAAGTTAGAGATGATAAAAGAACACTTCTGCAGACTGGTATATCTTGTAAAGAAAATCTGGATAAACTTGGTTTCGTGTTGGAGCCTACTTCTTGTCAAGCTTCTCCAGCTGTTTGTGTTGGTGATCCTTCTCAATGCAATATATCCCAGCCGACCAGGTGAGCCATAGTTGATAATACAGTTTCTTTTCTTCAACATAGCTACTTTATGATCTGACAATTGTGATAAATGGACACCTTTCATTCAATGGAAAGAAATAAACTTGTTTCTTTTTTTGTCATCTGATGTATTTTGATTATGGTTTCAGTTCCAATTGAGTGTTCACTTGTTGTCTATATAACTAACTTCATAATTGGGTTTTTCTAGGTCCCCAGGAACTCCTGCGTTGGATTCAGGGATTTCTGATACTGTACAGGATTCCTCTTTGCTGACAAATACTGGCAACCTTGTGGAAATTAACCATGACTCGACTTCTTCCCATACTGACATTATAGCTGATAAACTAACACCAGATTCCAGAGCGCTAGTTATTGTTCCAGCTAGGAGCACAGAGGCATTACCTGTGGTCCCTGTGAATCAGAAAACTAAGCGCTCTGAGCTTGTACAGCGTAGAACCAGGAGGCCATTCTCTGTGTCTGAAGTTGAAGCACTTGTTCTGGCAGTTGAGGAACTTGGAACTGGAAGGTTCGATGTTTATCTGCTTCACCTGCTTATAGGCAGGAAACAGGGTTGCTGACATTGTTTTCATTATATACAGATGGCGTGATGTAAAGCTGCGAGCTTTGAGAATGCAGACCATAGAACTTATGTAGACTTGAAGGTACTCCCTTTTATTATATCAAACCGTTTTCTTTAACTAAAGTGGTTGCTTACTTTATGCTGTAAATTTCTAGACAGATAATACAGAATAGGAATTTGAGTTGCTTGTGGTTAATTTGCTGTTTTACGCAATTAAAAATTGGCCCTTATCATGAATTATTGCTGCTGTTTGATTCTAAAGATTTCCTCCATTGGAACATAGGATACTATGATTAAATTATTTAGTTAACCTCAATTTGTATTTTGAGGGTTTTATATGGCTGACACACTAGACAAAAGTGGGATTTGGAATGAAAACATAAGAGAAAAAATTGAAGTAGCAACCATTGTGGAAGAGATGAGTGAGTCTCACCTTATGTGATTTGGGCATGTGTAGATAAGAACCATAGAAGCATCCATAAAAAGGGGAGATCAAATGAACGATAGTCTAATAACCAGAGGTAGAAGGAGACCAATGAAATTATCAACTATAGGTCAAATCATTAAGAAAGATTTGGATTTAAATGGTTGATCATTAGACATGATTTATAATAGGACATTATGATGTTATTTAATCCATATAGCTGGCTCCACTAAAGGGAAAAACTTTAATAGTTGTTGATGGCATAAATCTTGTCCACAGCATTATTCATATTGTTTTTGGATGTTGAAGCCTCTTAGTTGCATTGTTACCAAGATTGGTATACTTGCATATTGAATATCTTTTACAATAGATCAATAAATAGTTTTTTATGGTTATTTTGATTATCACATCACAGGCATATGTTGTAATATTAGCATTGTTTAATTGCTAATTACTTTTACCTATTGGTGTATGTGCAGGATAAATGGAAAACATTAGTACACACTGCAAAAATCTCCCCTCAACAAAGGAGAGGAGAGCCAGTTCCCCAGGAGCTCTTGAACAGGGTTTTAGCTGCTCATGCTTACTGGTCTCACCACCAAGCCAAGCAGCATGCCAAGCATCAAGCTGGACCCATCAAGATCAAAGAAGCTTCAGCTGAAAGACACAGTGTTGATGGTAACCAAGCACTTGTGATGATGTAGAAAGAAATTAACGTTGTTGACTTGCAACTGTGGAAAATAAACTTGTACATGTTGATTCAATTTCATGTAATATCCTCACCAAATTCGTCGCCAGTCTTAAATTGCAGACAGGTTGGCATTTGTAAATGATTTGAAGGAATAAGGTTGTTATGACAGGAACTTAATTGGGTTTTTTTTTTTCTTTCTTTTTATTCAATTTGATGAATGTAAGTAGAATTGTCAATAGAACACCGACAGCATAACATAGAAAAAAGAAATAAAATTCTCCTTGTTATTATCTCTCTCTATTAATACTGCTAAAGTTTCAGTTTGATGTTTCCTTTTTATTTGCTGCAGATTTTAATTAGTATTTTATATATTTATATACATCTGCTTAATGTTGAATACATTTAATTGACAATTGATGAAAATGTATGTCTTTTTAGATTAAGGTTTACTTATGGCCACTCTAATATTTCACATTTCCTTTTAAATCTCTTTTTTTTTTCTATCTCTCTTTTTCTCCTTTTTTTCTCTCCATTTTTTTTATCTCTTTTCTTCACACCCAAAATTGAGGTGTCATGTCAACCAATTATTTCCATAATTTCAGCCGTTGTAAGAATTTGGTGAAGATGGTCAAATTTCATTTCTTGGTTGATTGAAATGGACGATTCTTCTCCTGACAAGCTCAACCATTGGTTATATTCATTCTTCGTTATGGAGATTTTGGTGGTCTCTGTGTTTCATTGGTGGTTGAACGCTACCAAATTACATATTTTTTTTATTCATTATAAATAACTCTGCTTGAAGATTGGAATTATATATTAACCACCTTATCATCTAGTATTGTTAATTTATTATTATCTACTCCCACTTTAAAAAAAATTATTATTATGTACTTATGCTTTATTCACTTTTTCAGAAAGAATTTCAATGGGTTGAGTAGAAAAGTTATTTAATCCAATCTTATTAGTTTTTTTTATTGTTTAATTGGTTTGGTTTTAAATTCAATTTAAAGTTACCTAATTCAATCTAAATTGGTTTAACTTAAATTAATTTTTCAATTTTAGATTTGATTTTTTTGGAGATATATAATAAATATCATAAAAATGAAAGTGTAATCAAGACTAGCAAAAGAGAAGCAAGACAATTTAACAATCTTATTCATGTTTCAACTTATAATAATGAAAGTTTATGGTACAAGTTATTATTATATTTAGGGTTGTGTTACAAATACATAAAACAGTTTCAACACTGTTTTTACCACATTGTAATATCAGTTCAATAAAAAAAAAATGGAGAGAGAATGGGGGTTTTAGGCACAGCTGGTAGTATGGTAAAAACAGTGTTCAACACTGTTTTATGTATACTAAACATTTCCGTTATATTTATATTCATTTTAGTATACATTTTTCCTCAAATATTCTATAAAAGATTATTTTTACTTAAATGTACATTATAGATGTGTAAGTATAAATGATATGTGAATTTATAAAGAAAAAGTGCATGTAAATATTTGATTTGGTAAATATGAGTAAAATGTCAATTTGATGGTTGAAAGTGTAATGGTCGATCATTTTCATTCCTAAACAAATTCATTAAAAAGTCCTTGAAAGTGTAATTTGTGCATCGATTTGGTCTTTACATTAACGCCAGTTACTTAGTATTAGCATATTTGCTCGCGTGTCACGTTAAGTGTTATATATGTTACTTATGTGGTTAATATATGGGTAATTCCCCCATTCCAATGACTAAATCGACATATAATAGCAAATATAGGTCCTAAATTGATAAATACCTACATAGCCACCATCTTTCTCCCCTTCTTCCTTCACACCCCATCTCTCCTCCCCAATCTACATCCCCCACTACCACTTCGCCCTTCCCTCTCCTACCGTTATACAAACAGTTATCAACCATTATCTTTTAACACTGAGCTCAAAAAAAGGAATAAGTCAAGTGGAGTTTTTAGTTTCGTCGGCTTTTAACCTTTTAGATTCATTAGATAACTCTACATTTCTAGTAAGTGGGGTTTTTTTTATTCTAATTCAAAAAAACAATCGAGTGTTGTTTTTATTTGGGGTGAGGGGTTTGACGCTTTTCCTAAGATTTTTGCTTGTTCCTTAGAGTGTTTCCTTGGTTCTGAACTACCATTTTGTAGTTCCAATTTATAGGTTTTGGAGGGTTTCGTTGTTGCATTAATGGGTTGCCTTGTAGGTTTATTCCTCCTTTTAGCTTGGGGCCAATCAACTTTATTGTAATTTTTCAAGGATAACTTATAGATTTTTTAGCCACATGATCTAAAATGCAATTAAAATCTTGATTATATATGTTGCTTTATTGTGAAATACCTCATTGGAAGAAATTTTTGTAAACTCAAACTACAATAACAAAAAGGTTTGTGCAACAATGAGTGGTGTTCATAGCAACGAATTGTTAGGTCTGGAAATGGGTTGGTTTTTCTTCTTACGGACCTCCAAGGGTGGTTGATAAAGAAGACGATGGGGGTGCACCTGTCATGACACTCAACCCAAAAGTCAGTAGTGATTTTGGTAGAGTTTTGGCTAGGATCAAAGGAGTGTGTACCTGTTTAGGGTTTTCATGGGGTATATATAGGCGTTAGGATTGCATGGGTGCTTCTCCCTATAGTTTGTGGGATAAGTCCCATTAGTCTACTACGTCTAAGGGAGCAGGGCCATGTGTTCGTCTAGGAATGGAGAAGATTTTATGTATTCTTGTCTATTAATCCTTGACTGGACACATGGTTTACAACCTACTTTCATGTGGCTCAAGGCACGTAGTCTACAACATACTTTTGTGTGGCTCAAGGCTTAAAGTACTTGAGTGGTGAAATGTGGTACGAATGGTGTTCGAGTTCGAGCTAGCATCATGTTCGACCCAATTCTTCGTGGTGTAAGGTTGGACAGACTTCCAAACTAACCCAGACAATTCAACTGGGTCCGAGTAGACCCTGGAACAAGTGGATTTGATAATGTAGAGAATTTGGTGGAAATGTGGGTGTCCGTGCTGAATTCTTCAAAGGCGATCTCCGACAAGCTTCACAGTGGCGTACGGTGGTCGTGTACCTGCAGGGACTCCGACGCTCAAGTCAGAAAGGATTTTGGCAGAGTTTCAGTATATCGGAGTGAATGCATACCTAGTTTATCCCCCTTCTAGGTTTATATAGGCAAATATTGGCGAGAAAAGTCGTTATTTAGTTACAACAGAATTTATCCATTGTCGCCACGGGCTCGTCCGACGTGAGGATCACGCACCAGGTGTTGTTCGGCTTTGCTGTAACAAGATGCCAACCTTCTTCGAGCGCCTGGTTGTATGTCGGAGATTATACGTTTCAGGGGTGTGGATGCTTATCCCGTACCGTCATCAGAGAATATGTCGGCATTTCCATACGAATGCATCCTTTATATGATAGTTGGATACGGTTCCTTTGAAGTCGGAGAGATTTCCTAAGGACGATGACGACCGTGTCTGAAGTCGGTCCAAAACAGTGGGGCTATGAGCTTTTGACTTTAGTAACTTTAAGTATTGGTGCTTGTTAGGAACAATTTTATTGCAGATTGTCGCATTACAATCAAACCTGCAAAATGTATTTGAATGAAGCTTTGTTTTCTTGGGAAATAGAAATGGGAAGAGGAAGAACAAGAGAGGAGTATGGGCAGAGATTGTGGTTGTAGTAACTGTGTATGTATTAATCAATTTGGGACTTATGTTTCTTATTAAATATTCAATTTAGAGTTGTCCACTATTACTTATATAAGCATCTTACACAGTGATGTTAAAGTAGGAAACCGATTTGATGAACGAATTACATGTTCAAGGATTTTTTACTTAATGAATTTCCTTCTTTTATAGATGAAAATAATCAACCATTAAACTTTCAAGACTAAAATGACATGTAACTCAAAAATAAAATTGTTTGGGTAAAAGGTGCATGGAAAAGCAAAAATGTTACATTTGGCGGTAGAAGGAATAGATTATCCATTAGATTGAATTAGTTTTATGAAATACAACATAAGATAAACATTACTATTTCAACTATTTTGAATTCTTGATCATCAAATGACCAAATGAAACTCAAATGTAATTATTTCATTTATGTATACTTTTGATACAAGTAAAATGAAATTTCATTTGAATTTTAATATATTAAAATTATGATTTACATTTTAAAATCAACAAACCTCAAATAAGTTGATCCGGAGGTTAACTCAAAACTAGCTCGGCTGGTCCAACAGTCTACCAGCCATCTCGGCTGGCTTATCAGCCATCTAGGCTGGCCTATCTTACAGCCATCTCGGCTGGCCTACCAGCCATCTAGGTTGGCTTATCTCAACCATCTCGGCTGGCCTCTCAGCCATCTCGGCTGGCTTATCAGCCATCTAGGCTGACCTATCTTACAGCCATCTCGGCTGGCCTACCAGCCATCTAGGCTGGCTTATCTCAACCATCTCGGCTGGCCTCTCAGCCATCTCGGCTGGCCTACCAGCCATCTAGGATGGCCTATCTTACAGCCATCTCGGTTGGCCTCTCAACCATCTAGGCTGCATGGACACTTAACAATTGTGCAACCCGGGACCACCAACCAACTCCTCACCCTGCCACTTGCCTAGGCCTACGTGGACTGACACCAGTAAAGGGCATTTCCCATCACATAGACTGAGCAACTTACCTGCTGACACAAGCAATCAGGCGTAGGTTGGGCTACATCACAGGCTAGCTCTGACTAGACCACATGCTATAAATACCCCCTCCTATGGAGGGTCAGGTACGCTCATTCTCCCCTGTTCACACTCTGTCTCAAACCCATTCTAACTTGGGCGTTGGAGTGTCTTCGCAGGTCACCCCCTCTTCAACCATCGGAGCTACTGTTCCTCGCAACCACCACCGCATCGCCACCTCCACCATCTCGGACAGCCTGGGAACATCTCGGATTACATCCTGAACCACCCTGGAACACCCAGGAATGATCACCTCCGGCACGATCAATTGTCTGGAACGATCATTGGCGTCGTCTGTGGGAAGAGGTAAATAGTAAACTCCACCAATAACTCTTCTGGTTGAAACCTCTTCTCCTTTTTTCTTTTTCCTAATCTCAGAAGAAACCATCACCCTGAGCGTATATGAATACTCAGATCTGGGCTTGCCCAGTTTCCTGCATTTTTGGATCAACTTATTTCTTACGAATCTGCCCTATAAAGTGGAGGGAGGGGAAACGAGCGTCTCTTGGTATTTTGTATTGATAATCCGTTTCTTGATTTATGGTCATTTGCTGCACTGTATGGGAGGAGATACCTGCAAAAGTTATACTCCTAAATCCGAGGTGTGAAAACCCGGATGGAGAAGTTATGAAGATGCTTCTAAATCCGAGGTGTGAAAACCCGGATAGCCTATTTGTAAATCCGAGGTGTGAAAACCTGGATGAGATGCATCTAAATCCGAGGTGTGAAAACCCGAATGAAATACTTCTAAGTCTGAGGTGTGAAAACCTGGATAACATACATGCGGGGATGACATGCTTCTAAATCCGAGGTGTGAAAACCTGGATAGCTTACATGCGAGGACGAGATACTTCTAAATCCGAGGTGTGAAAACCCGGATAACATACATGCGAGGATGAGATGCTTCTAAATCCGAGGTGTGAAAACTCAGATAGCATACATGCGAGGATGACATGATTCTAAATCCGAGGTATGAAAACCCGGATGACGTACTTCCAAATCCGAGGTGTGAAAACCCGGATGGCATACTTCCGAATCCGAGGTGTGAAACCCGGATGGCGTACTTCTAAATCCGAGGTGTGAAACCCGGATAACATACATGTCAGGATGACATACATCTAAATCCGAGGTGTGAAAACCCGGATGACGTACTTCTAAGTCCGAGGTGTGAAAACCCGGATGGCATACTTCCGAATCCGAGGTGTGAAAACCCGGATGGCGTACTTCTAAATCTGAGGTGTGAAAACCTAGATGGCGTACATGTCAGGATGACATACTTCTAAATCCGAGGTGTGAAAACCTAGATGGCGTACATGACATACTTCTAAATCCGAGGTGTGAATACCCGAATAGCATACATGTGGAGAGCATGATATACTCCTAAGTCCGAGGTGTGAAAACTCGTATGGCGCACATGGAAAAGTTATGAAGATGTAATGTGAAAGACGATGTTTAGAAACACAGGACAATAAAACGAGATGCTAGAGCTTTGTAAACGCACAGGCGAAACCAAGTCTAAGAACTTGGCAAAAACCGGGTTCGTAAACTCGGATAAATAAATTCTTCATGTGCAGACCGTGAAGTACCTCTAAATCCGAGTTCATAAACTCGGATAAATAAATTCTTCATGTGAAGAACGTGGAGTACCTCTAAATCCGAGTTCATAAACTCGGATAAATAAATTTTTCATATACAGAACGTGGAGTACTTCTAAATTCAGGTTTATAAACTCGGATAAATAAAATTTTGGGAAAAAACATGGAACACCCCGGTATGAAAACCTGGATAGCACACATGGGAACAACATGAAATACTTCTAAATCCGAGTTTATAAACTCAGATAAATAAAATTTTGGGTAAAGAGTATGAAAAAGACAAGATGGGATCTCATTAACTCAGTTAACCGGCTATGATGGTATCCCAGCCGACCAATCTTCTCGGCCTATATGTCCCACACTCTGTTTTACCTCCTTGGATTTAAACCCCGCAAAAGGTCAGACCAGCCGTTAAAATCGCATTTGACATCTCGACCCCATATACTTAGATATGGCATCAAGCTGGGGGGCATCTGATCCAGAGATTAACTCAAAACTAGCTCGGCTGGTCCAGCGGTCTACCAGCCATCTCGGCTGGCTTATCAGCCATCTAGGCTGGCATATCTTACAGCCATCTCGGCTGGCCTACCAGCCATCTAGGCTGGCTTATCTCAACCATCTCGGCTGGCCTCTCAGCCATCTCGGCCGGCTTATCAACCATCTAGGCTGGCCTATCTTACAGCCATCTCGGCTGGCCTACCAGCCATCTAGGATGGCTTATCTCAACCATCTCGGTTGGCCTCTCAGCCATCTCGGCTGCCCTACCAGCCATCTAGGCTGGCCTATCTTACAGCCATCTCGGCTGGCCTCTCAGCCATCTAGGCTGCATGGACACTTAACAGTTGTGCAACCCGGGACCACCAACCAGCTCCTCACCTTGCCACTTGCCTAGGCCTACGCGGACTGACACCAGTAAAGGGCATTTCCCATCACATAGACTGAGCAACTTACCTACTGACACAAGAAATCAGGCGTAGGTTGGGCCACATCACAGGCTAGCTCTGACTAGACCACATGCTATAAATACCCCCCTCCTATGGAGGGTCAGGTACGCTCATTCTCCCCTGCTCACACTCTGTCTCAAACCCATTCTAACTTGGGCGTTGGAGTGTTTTCCCAGGTCACCCCCTCCTCCACCATCGGAGCTACTGTTCCTCGCAACCATCGCCGCATCGCCACCTCCACCATCTCAGACAACCTGGGAACATCTCGGATTACATCCTGAACCACCCTGGAACACCCAGGAATGATCACCTCCGGCACGATCAATTGTCTGGAACGATCATAAGTATTGGTCTATTTTTTGGAACTAATCATCTTATTTAAAAGTTGTGGAGTTCTGTTTTTCTTTAATAATCAAGGTTTTTCACACTTATTTTTATACACTCACCTCTATACTCCTTTTTTATCTTTCTCTTATTTTTAATTATATCAATTATTTCCGTCAAAAAATTATATCAATTATCACATATCTCAATTTTCCTTACCTTTCATACACCAATTTTTAAGTGTAGAATTTTTTTTCCTTCGTAATTATTTTTTCCCAGTTTGCTGGCAATCCAATTCTTAAACCTTAGGCTACTAGTTCTAACTTGAAACTCAAAACGCAGGGGTTTTAGGTTTAGCGAAGAAGTGAATGGAGTGGAGAGATGGGTGGGAGTGGAGCACCTGATTTCTTCTACAAGGAGGCTCAACGCCTTGGCTACGTGGCTCGCTCCGCCTTCAAGGTCAACCATCAACGTTAACATACTTTGCTTATTTGTGCCTGCGTTTGATGTAATCAAGTTCAATTTCTAACTAACTCTCTCTCTCTCTCTTTGATCTTTGGGTTGGGTGGGAACAATGCCAACAACAGCTGCTTCAGATACAGAAGCAGCACAAGGTAATCAAGCCTGCTTCCTCCGTTCTCGACCTTGGCTGTGCTCCCGGTGCTTGGCTTCAGGTCGCTTGTCAGAGCTTAGGCCCCCTCAACAATGGCGGCTTCGTTCTCGGCATCGATCTCAAGGTAGTTATCCCCAATTCCCTCTCACTTCTATGCTTGTATTGTATTCATCACTAACCCTAACACTACTCTGCTCCTGCACAACAGAAGGTGAAGGTTCCTCCTCTTCACTGTGATTCAAGGGTCCAAACCATCTCCGCTGATGTCATGACCCTCCCTACTCACCAACTTAGAGCTCTTTCTCCAAAGGTACTTAACATCTCATTAATTAATCCCCAAACCCCAATGCTATTGGTAGTGGTAACGACTCTAATTTGGTGAGATTGAGTGTGTACATATTACATAATTGAATAAGTGTGTGTTTAGTTTATCTCAAAACCACATTTCAAATGTTGATTCGGACAAACGCTACTGAGAGTAGTTTTCTACACAGTGTAAACCAAACACACCATAAAACCATGTTTCAAACATGGATTCAGACCAACGCTACTCTCAATAGCGTTGGACCGAACGTGATTTCGAGCTATAAAGCAAACAGACTATAATTCTTGTGTAAGTATGCAAGATAATTTTAACATGAGTTTTGATGGTTTATTCTTATTGGTTTTTTTCTAATATATAGACATTGTGATAACAAGAAAATTGCCCAAATTCAATAATTCTTAGGCTTGAAAGTTTTCTGCTTTGGTCTTTGATTTGTCATTTTGTCTTCTGCAGCAAAAAGGGTTTTCTGTGATACTTTCAGACATGTGTCCTTTGGTTTCTGGAATCACAACTAAAGATGCAGCTTTGTCACTTGAGCTAGGGATGCGAGCATTGGAGTTGGCTGTTGGCAGAGTTGCTTCTTCTGTTTATGCTGATGATTGTAATGATGATAATCACAAGGAGCAAAGTGATAATCCATCCGGTTCAGATGATAATGGAGTGTTGCAAGTTGGAGGGAACCTTATTATAAAGCTTTTGGAGAGTGAAGATACGAAAGGTGGTTCATTTTTCAAAACAAACAGATGACTAGTTTATTTCAGTTGATTTGGTTGTGTAGTGTATATTATTTAATTTCTTTGAATATTTGTGTTGCAGAAATCAGCCAGATTTCCAAACCATTGTTTAGAAAGTCATCTTGGCTGAGACCTAAAGCCACAAGACCTTCATCAAGAGAGATCTATTTGATATGTCAAGGTTTAAAGCAAGATGCAAAGACATAGATTGTTTTGTAAGATATTCTTTGTCCGGGTGAATGTTAGGCATGAGCAGAATACAAATTTTGTAACCACAATTTTAATTGTTTTTCATCTTGTGCATGTAAACTGTGTAATTGTGAAATTCATTATTTATACATCCAGCTTATGCTAATATTATTCTTGATTTTTAACTCTGCCAATACCTTTTGATATTGGGATGGATGAGAGGATAGGATAGGATGGCAATGTTCCTATCTGCCTCTCATAACTTTTTACTTTGTGTAATGTCCTGAGCTTGCACATGTCCGATTTGGTGTTGATTAGTGCAAATAAACTAGTTACGGAATTCATTTTTTCCTATCTAGCTTCCGATACAACTATGGTCTCTGAATTTTACTCTGCAATTAAAGCCTTCTGATATGTTACATAATAGTCAAGTTATAATGCCATGTTCCGTCTGTGCGTCTCCTCCGGGACCCGGATTTGCTGCAATTGGTTTTTCACGCAGTCAGCAAATTCAGACTGTCCGATGGAAATTGGACGGTCCAAAGGCCAAAATATGCAATCAATCATCTCGGCCTTTGGACCATCCAATCTCCATCATCGGACGGTCTAGAGGTCAAAATGTGTAATCAATCATCTCGGCCTTTGGACCGATAGGATTAACTGTACTGCAGTCAACTGCAGCTAATCCGAATTCGTCTCATCCCCTACCCTCCGAATTCGTCTCATCCCCTACCCAGGGGAATTGTAATAGTTTCAGTCAGGTACAAATAAAAAATTATTGACTGGTTAGGTGGTGAAAATAAGCTTTTTAAATTAATGAAAAGCACAATATTTAAATAAATTGCTTGTTTTAAGTATTGATATGTGGATAACATGGTTAAAAAAAATTATTGAATTGCTTTATCTTCAACTTTAATTAGTGATTTTGCGAAAAAAGAGCTATACGTTTCAACAAAGTCCAGGTGGATGGATATGCCTTCTTCAACTAGCATCTTTGGTCTCAAACGTAAAATATGCAAACGTAATATGAGCAATCTTCTGCGCCAGTTTTTGGCATGCATAATCACTGAGCATTCAAGATTGACCTGCACACTCGATAATGAAGACTATTTCAAAGTAACACCATGTGGATGATTGAAAATATCAGTAGCAGCTATGAGCAATCTTCTGCGCCAGTTTTTGGCATGCATAATCACTGAGCATTCAAGATTGACCTGCACACTCGATAATGAAGACTATTTCAAAGTAACACCATGTGGATGATTGAAAATATCAGTAGCAGCACCATGCTTTCAATGATATTTCCGCCTCTTCAGAAAAAGTAAGACAACGGATTATGTTACAGGAGAATACTTTGCAAACAAGGTCAAATATTCTAGACTATATACAGTACTGTACTGTATGATCAATTATAATGTATATTGCAGTTGATAACTGCGAAGCCAGTCTTCACCTTTTCATAATAATCCAATCTACTGAAAGTTTGAGTATGGAACTGTGAGGATGATGCATAGGAAGCAGCTCCGCGCCATGCATCCATGACAGGATCCAATGCTCTAACTATGTTTATAGGTGATCCACATGGTCTAATCATTCGAATTCCAGCTTCCAGGCGTTCAACTATACCAGGGAAAAGAGAACTTCCACCAGTAACAAGTATGGAACTAGTTAGTCTCTCTTCCAAGCTTTGATTCTTGTATGGTAACCTCCTTATTGAGACCCCAGTCATCTCATCTAATCCTACCTGATCAATCCCAATCCAGTTTGGATTAAACAATATCTCAGGGCATCTGAATCTTTCAACCCCAAGAACAATCTGAAAATCTTCTTTGGTAAGAGGACGAATTCGAGGTACCTCAGCAGGTTGAGAGGTACTGACTTCTAACTTCGGTACAAATGTTGGATCCAAGTCCTACCAAAACAACAATTCAGAAAAAGAGGGGAAAAAAATTCTGTGAATATCAAGACCCACATACAAGGTGATTGGACAAAACAAGCATGCAAACATAGACAGCCTTGACATACATAGTATGTGTAAAGTGTATCATAACATGCTAAAAGAAAAGTGAACTAACTTGGAGCCTGGAAGAGATGCGGGCCAGCTCTGCCTCATCCTCATCAGGTCCCTCATCATCATCGTTATTATCTTTGCTCATCATTTTGTACAGTTCCCAATCTTCATCTCTGGCACCAAATGTATCCTCACCCTTACCACGATCAAAAGCTGCAGTTGTCAATAGGCGCATTCGTTCCCTTTGAGCAGCATTCAGTCTCTCACCACGGCCAACACCACCAGACAAATTATTTCCACTTGCATAGCCTCCATTTGTCTTGAAATCGTTTTGTTGGTCAACTTTTCTGAAAGGTCTTTGTATCTAGCATGTAATTGTTCCAAGTAAAGCTCTGGGTTCTCTCTGCAGCAAGGAGGAAAAATAAACAAGAAAATTTTCGTAGGATTAATAGTATTGTAAATCATTCAAAGCCCAGACAAGATTGCACTCATGCTTTGACAAAAGCAGTGTCTTGGACATAAATTAAGACAGATAGTACAGTACACACTTTTCTCTCCCTTGTTCTCCTTTACCTTCAAAACCCTTAACGGATTCAAGCTAGTGACCTTAAATTAGCTAGAAGGTGTACAATCTCACTTGGTTTTTCCCATTTTACTTAATTAGATATGAGGGAAAGTTCTTTTACTCATATAAACAAGACACAATGTGTAATTTTAAATTTAAGTTAATAAAGGAAAGCATTAAACTCACAGGCGTTTCTCCTCTTCTAGCTGTTGTTGCCTCTCTCGTTCCAATTCCTCTTCATAGCGCTTCTGTTTTAATCGCTGCCGCCCCTCAGACATGGATTTGAGTGACAATTGTTTCTTCTTTTCATTGAGCTGTCAAGTATCAATGGAGCAAATGCAATGAACATTATCAAACTCAGAGCACAATGAACATTATACAAAGAAAATATTGGAAATTTAAGCATACTAAGATTCTAAGCAAATGTTGCTCCAGGAAAAATTTGTACAAACACACTTAAAGGGTGGAATGCATGGAGCTAAACTTAATGATGCATGAGATCAGCTGTCTTGAGTGTTTCATACAAAACAGACCTGTTCTGGGGTCAACATGTCGTCTGGGATGTTTATAAGAGAATACTTCTCGTTGGTGGAAAGGTCAGCCTTTTCATTTTCATCTTGTTCATTTTTTGGTTCACCTTTTACTTTCCGTAAAGATTGTGTAACTTTATTACGTGCAGATTCTATCTCCTGCCTAGAGACATAGCCAGTATCTGCCAGGAAAGATGGAACATCACTCTCCTCCACTTGATCAAGCTGATGCAAAAGAAATTCCAAACCATGCAATTCATTTTCCAGTTCATTTATTTTAGATGATCTCTTCGCCTCAGCCATTTCTCGAAGCCTTTGACCTTGTTTCTCTCTTATTGCTGCCTTTCTTGCAATCTCTTCCTCGGAAGGAGGCTCCTCAGTTGGGGGTGGAACCCAGGGGAGTTGCCAACATCTCGTTTTTTCTTCAGCCTCCTTGGATCCATTCTGTTAGATCATTCATGAAGTTTTAGAAACAGTGGAGGAACTTAGATAAAAAAGAAAAATAACTGATACCTTAAACAACCGAGATTCAGAAACATAATCTGGTGCAATGTAACAATGTTCCATTTTCAGGTCTTCAACTTTTTCCCATGTAAATCTAGCCCTGCATTGGGCATTCAATTAAATCTAAGAAATTCTTCTATTTAGCACTCAGCTTGATAGTAGCAGAACCCAGGTGATTGATACTCACAAATGATGAGGATATTTAAGTGAAAGAAGTTGCTTTAAATAATCAGTCACATGGAATCCACCAATATTAGTTCGGCAGCATCCTTTATAAATGGGCTCCCCATCTACAAACTGTAGTAGTAGTAATAATAATAATAACAAGAATTAGCAACACTTCAACATGCTCAGTAGATTTTATCTTGATTCTATTTAGCAACTCTAATAATATATAGCAGAACTGACTAACAAAGGCAATATTGCATTAATATTTGAATATACGTGTTGTCAGAACTCATCAAAACTTGCCATTATTAGCAACACTTCGACACGCTCAGTAGATTTTATCTTGATTCTATTTACAATTCTAATAATATATAGAAGAACTGACTAACAAAGGCAACATTGCATAAATATTTGAATATATATGTTGCCAGAACTGATCAAAACTTGCAATTATTACTCCCCCCCCACGGAAAAAAATTGTCTTCATCACATTATCAACCTTCCCTCATACAAACAACAATCCGCTAGAGGCTCAAAAGTATCCCACAAGTGATAACTACTATAATCACAAATTCACAATAATGATGATAAGATACCATGAGATAATATTTACAAATTTAATCATGTTCGATGCACAGATACTACATTAATCTGCAACACATGACATATTTCCTTGAAATATAAAAGCCTTTAATTCAGTAGGAAATGTAAAAGCATACCGGAATCACATGGGTTGTGGTGAATCCAGGACACAAAGCCAGACCATCTTTAGCACAAACCCCATGCTGTTGATTATATTTATAGCTGAATGCCGTATCAACACCAAAGGCTGCAACAACCAAGTACAAAGAGCTTCTGTAAGCAACATTACACATACAGAATCTAGCACAGAATCCAGATGTTACCGGAAAAAACCAGCAACAACCATGAGAGACAAAACATGGTAATTTAGGGTTTGCATTGGAATCAATTTTCTACTGAAGGCCACTTGCAAAATACGAAGAAATATTTTTGTAGGTTGCAAAGTATCAGTACCTATTGATGGAACACCATAAGTCTCAAAAAGAAGCTCTGCCATTTTACTACGAGATTGAACTGGGTTGCACACACATTCCGTGATGAGGACAGGATGATCAATCTGCTCTGGCATTAAACATTATAATTACAAAGTGTGACTCAATTATTTAATCTGTATTTACTAGCAGACCAAATTCAGTAGTATCAACAATGCCAACTAAACCATAGTAGAAAAAACATTGAGCTGAATGCTAGGAGGTACTTCCCTGCCACCGCCCTATGCGGGTGCCATCCCTTCCCGTGAAGGGGTGAAAAAGTGGGAAAAAAAAAACATTTCCACCTATAGTCATACATACCTCCGTTCCTTTCGCACCCAGACGGTCAAATCCAAATCAAGAATCTATACATCATGAAAGAAAATGTCAATAATGCTATCCTCAACAGGGTCTTTTAAAACAAAAGAAGCGTACAATTTATTTAATATCTTACATATTCCATTGTTTCAAACTGGTAAACAACATTATTGTCAAATGCAGAGCGTGGCCCTGAGCGAGTGCAGTCAAAGTATTTGAGTAAGGCAGGATCATGGTCACCCACAATAGTGACAGTTTCCCCTGTGTTGTTAGAAGAATGTGAAAGAACAAATACCCATCAAATGCCACATAATTGATCAATGTAAGCACAGAAATTTTCTTCAATAAACACAGCTACAAATGCAGAAATAAAAAACATAAATTGGTCCAAAAAAAAAACTAACAAAAACTTATATGAATATTATTTAAATGCTTTTGTACCTGTTACTTTATGGCGTGGTCTTTGCACAATGTTGCGGAAGATAACACGGGGTTCAGTCTCTCCTGCCCATCTGAGAAAGGAACAATTTTTTTTTTAAAAAAAAAAAGAGTGTGAAATTAATTAGGGTTGGGGAGAATGAATGAATGAATACCCGATGCGGAAATAGGAGGCGCCATTATCGATTACGATAGGAGTGGAGGAACTGAAGAGACTGTAATCAGATTGACGCTTAATTTGGAAATGAAAGGCATTTCTTGCGCTAACTGAATGAATGATACAGTGATTTCTTGAACCTTGAGCTGATGGAGTTGCTGTGTTGTGTATTCCGGGGGATTTATGGTAGTGAGTAAATTGCTATATTTCCGGGGAAAAGAATTTATGTAATAATATTGTAGTAAGAATTGGATGCGGTAAATTTATTTCAAAGATAAAATTTTAAAGAGTTACTATAACATGCTCAATTTTTAGACTGGGGTCAAAACTCAAATCAAATAACCATGGTCAAATATTTTCGCATTTGATTATGTAGAAGATTTGCTCATTAATGCATATAGTTTAGTTGACCAAAAAAAATGCATATAGTTACATACATAAATTCTCGAGTTTTTGTTATATCTTCTTAATATTTTTTATTATTAATAAAAGGAAAATATATGATTTTGATATATTACGAATATAAAATATTTTCCATTTAAAATGATTATAATTTAATAGTTTGAATTTGAGTAAAAAAAAAATTAATAGTTTGCATAATTAGTAGTATAGTCATCCAATACTTTTTCATTTTAAACTAATATAATGTTTTAGTAAATTATCCATTTATTCTATCGATACTTTTCATTTATTTTAATAAAAATACTTAAAATAAGAATAAAATTTAACAAAACATTAATTTCTCTTAATTTTTAAATAATAAATAAAATTAATTATAAAAATTGTTAAAAGGAATTAAGACAATTAACAATTATTTTAAGTTTTCATATATAAACTTGGATATAATAATAATATAGTTATACTTCTAATTTGACCTATATATATAATAAAATTATAGTGATTATAACAAAGGTATATAGAAAGCTTGAGAAAATAAATTTCAATAATAATTAATACTAATAATTAATACTCCCTTTGCTTTTTTTATTGTCATTTAGGGTCTCAAATTTATTTTAAATAAGTGTCATTTTCCAGATATCAAAGCAATAATGAATATTATTTTTCTCATTTTAATTACCCCTATTGTAATCTGGTTCTTTTTATTTAAATATTTATTATAAAGTTTTATCCTAAATGTTTTAAAAGTTTAAAATTTTAATAAATATACTTTTTATGTTTTCAACAAAAAAATTATGGTAAGAGATAAATAATATGAATATAAACACATTTATTTATGCATAATTATTGAGAAAAAGAAAAAGTATTAATTGCATTAATGAGAGAAAGAGAAGTGACATCTTTGGAAAAAATTGGACTTAAAAGACATGGTTATCACGTTGTTTCGTTTCTTTTCTCCGAACTGTTCTCCGATCTTGAGGTTCGTTAGTAGCTTGAGAGAGAGATGCCAAAGAGTATCCCCTTCTCGTTCACTTCTTCCTTTTTTCTTATTCTTTCCTCCTCTCACACCTTGTACAATCCCCGAGAAGACTCTCTACTACTTCCTTGTTTTCTTGTGACAGAGCGCTGACCCTCGGGGATATCTCCCTTTATTACCCTGTCCAGCTTTCCTTGTAGCATCCCCTTTATGGGTAGCCCAGAAATCTATTTCCCAGTTTCATGTAAATATGCTTTCTGCTGTGCTTCCCTCCTTGGGTACACAAAAAAGGATGTTGGACTCCCATTCTAAACACGCCATCTGCCACCATACTGCCATGTTGGTCACGCTGCTCAGTGCAATACCTCCAAGGTGCTCCACTGCGACCAGACGCTCTCCTTCTCCCTGATTCGTCAACGGTTCAAAAAGCTCTCCTTTTAATATTAACTATAGTTTTCCCAAAACATTTTGTCCCCTTGTGTTCTGGCGGAGGAGCCCGTCCTTCCAAAACACACAACAGCCCAATATCTCGATTGGCAATGCAAATGGTGGTTACCATTATTGCCCTCTGTCAGCGCAACAGTTATCATTTCACTACAAGTTATCACTTCACACGCACGTTTTTCACACCGGGGTAGCTAGTAAATTCAAATTCAAAAATTTACTTCCCCAACGACACTCTTAATTTTCATTACAGACTTTGCTCTCCATTCCTCTCTTCGACCTTCTTCATTTTTCTTTCCATTGTCCAAACTTTTCATCCTGAGCCATGGTTCGTTCTCGTGTTTCTCACTCAAAGCCTCTTTTCGACGACATCCTCTTCACTCAACTGACATAGACATGGAAGATTCCTCCTCAGACCTTATACCCAAAGCCATTTCTTTCACCACCTGGGCTCATCGTCCTCCGGCTCGAGCAAATCCTGTAGAACGCTTCCAGCAAAAATGGATTGTCGGAGCGTCAACCTTCCGTCCGTCCCTTTCCTTCGCGCCTTCTTCAGGGGAAGACTGCTTCAGGGATTCTCTGATCACTCCCGTGATTCGCCAAGAGGAAGCATGCTTAGTTTATGATGTTCCTAATGCCTGCTTCCCACTCACCTTGTGGCCCCTTCTCTCTTGCGTTCTCGTTTGATTTCTGGAGAGTTCCCCATGGTCCACCATCCTTTTATGACCCCGCGCTAGCACACCTCTACGGGTTGCTGGTCCGAGTGGATTGACTATGTCTTTGCTATGACGCTCCCTTTGTGGAGATCCTTAATAAGGTAGGAGTTGCAGATGCTATTCGTATGTCCCCTAGGTGGGGAACCATCCGAAGAGTTGAAGATTTAGATGCTCTGGTTCAAGCGTTGGTCCCCACACTACACATACTTTCTATACATCATGGGGAGAGTTTACCCCTACTTTGGAAGATGTCCATGTGCTGATGAAGTTACCCTTGTTTGGAGACTCAGATGTCTCAAGTTCCCCTGTCAGTAGCCATCTGATTGACATGGCTAAAGATTTGAAGAACGCCACGATTGATAGTGCTAAGTACAGCCGGGAGTTTTTGGCAAGACGCCGTAATGATCCGATTTCCTTTGATCCACTTCTAAAAACTCCTCCCCGTAAGGTTAGGGGAACTAGGAATGTCCTTCCCCCTAACAAGCATAAAGTATCTCGTGATTTTCTGAAGTGCACTTTTGCTACTTGGGTTCGATATTTTTTTGGAGATTTTGATTTGCAAAAGGCGTTTCAAATCCCGGTCCTCCAATTTCCCAGCCTTTGAAGCGTGCAGCTTTCCTCGCCTTTTGGCTTTCGAAGTATGTTTTTTCCCCGCCCTCCGTGGGAATCTGTGAGTCCTGGCGTTTTTCTCTTAGCGTGTTTGCTTACCGAAGGGACGCGTATTCCCTTGGCCTCTTTGTTTCTCGGAGGATTTTATGGGTCGCCTCGACCAAATTCAAGATCAGATGCTTTCTTCTTCATTTGGGCGCTTCCCAATCAACTCTTTGTGGATCTGGTTTTCCTCCAACATTTCCTTTTTGAGCGATTTCCTGAGTACGCCCCTGTCAGAGCTGCGCCAGAGCCTCCCCCAAAAGGAAAAGATCATCCCCTTGAGCCCCGGGCGTGGGGGTGGTCCATGGGTCGCCCACGACATTCACTTCTTGATCTTAGTGATGAGGAAGACCAATTCTCCCATCGTCCTTATTTACTCAATCTTCTCCCTGGAGTAGAGCCTCTGCATCGCTTTTATCACGAAGATACATTCTCTGCTCGCAACAATCGCTCTCTCTCCGTGTAGAAGGCGTCTTTGACATGTGGCGTCTTATTCTTCAACCACAGGTATTGTCGCTTCTGCTTTTGTTTAACAAGGCCTTATTACTATTACTGGGGCTATTACTTATTCCTTTTCTGTTCGCAGTTTTCTTCCCAGGTTTTTTGGTTACTGACACGGTTTCTGCTGCTGGGGGTGCCTTTTGGCCTTATGCCTATCGCCCAGATCGCGTGTGTCGTCAATTTGGGCTGGATCAGCCACCCCGCTCTATTGATATAGCTTTTACTGATGTGAATGAAGCGATGAAGGCAGTTTTATTCAAAGCAAATGATGCGCTTCCAGCATTTGATGCTTCTAAGTTTGTTCCTTCAACCCAAGTCGGGCGTGTTCTGGACATATGGGTAGCTTATCATGCTAGGCTGAGGACTTCTGTTAAACGATATGAGAAAGTAGCTTCTCAGCGAGCATTCCCTAATGTTCCAATAATGTGTAAGGACCCGTATTTTGTGACTGCCCTCACTCGAGAGAAGCAGAAACCAGGGTATTGCGTGTTTATTTGGGTGTGAACTAGTTTAATCTTTGTCTCCTTTCATCACTTGCACATCTTTTTCACCCTCTCTCTCCTTTTTGTGTGATCTGTAGCCATTGACAGGTACTAGCTCGAAGAAGCGCAAATCTTCCTCCGTTCAGGAATTTAAAGCCAAGAGTTCTGATCAAAAGGCCTCTTCTTCTAAAAGAAAGAAATATATGCTTCAGCGTCTAAAGTTGCTTCCCTGGAGAGCGTCCCTGATACGCCTATTAGAAAGCAAGGAACCACTCGCTCTCCCAAACCAAAGAAAGAGCTCGCTCTTCCAACAATGGCCTTAGAGCGTCTGAAAGCGAAGCCCTCTCCTAAGGATTTGCCCCCTACAAGCCTATCTAACCCGCTTGTAATTCCTAACGTTGCAGGCCCCTTTGAGGGCGACCAACGCGCAACCAAATCTCTTTCTCATGTCGCTACCGAAGGCTCCTCTGTTGATAAAGTTTTCAATGAGGAAGAAACAAATTCTTTTATCTCTGCCCATGCTTCTTCTCCTATCCTCAAAGAGAAATTGATAGGTGAGTTTTTGCCTATATTTCCCCTTCACTATTCATGTGCGCCTTATTCCAAACCTTTCATCCACTGGTTTGATTGATTTTTTATGATGATTTTTTTTTTGAATTTGGTAGAAGAGAATTCTCATGTCAACCCCTCCCTTAAGGGCGTTCCCTCAGCTGCAAAGCTTGATGTTCCTGAGGATGCTACTACGCGAGCTGCAAATGTCACGAGTCCCCAAGGGAACAATGCCTCTTATTCCACCAGGGGATTCTTCAAAGGCCATGGTGTTGGCTTCTTCTTTTCCCACTGCCCCCGCTAGGTTTGTATGCGTTCTGTCTTGCTCCCCTACATATTTTTGTGATCACTTCGTCACTTCCCCTCCGTTTGAACCTGTAATTACTTCTTCTGTAGCGGCAGATTTGTCCGTGGAAATAGTCCCCATCCTTGGGTCTCTCTTGTCAGACGAGGATGCCAAGGTACTCAGTGAATTTTCTGCTAGGCATGCTGGGTTTCTCCTTCCTGAGGCTACTTATCCCACGGCATTCCTGAGACCAGCTTACTTGCTTTTTGCTGAGTTCCTTCATTTCATCCGTTCACAGACCATACTATTGCACTTCTTGGAGCTCATAAGGAGAAGGTGATGAATGATTTGAAGGCTCTCTCCTCGCTCTTTGGCTTTAAGGGGCTTGGTTTGATGAGCTTTCCCAATGTTTGGATCGTCATATTCCTTCTGCAAGCCTTGGAGGACTTAGACAAGATTCGTGAAGCTGCGATGAATCAAGAGAAACGCAATGTGGACCTGAAGGCTCAGATAGAGCGTCTTAACCTTGAGTTGACTCGAGGTGAATTGGAACTGGAGCGCTTATCAGCTAAGCGTCGTGAGATTGAAGATGCCCGCGCTGGCCTTGATGTCCTTCTTAATATTTGATCACGTTCCCCTGCTTTTTTTCCTTTTGTTTGTTGCATCTTGATGTAAAGGACTATCCTTTTCCTCATTTTCTTTTGGGAACCTGTTATCTACTTTTCAATCTTTTCGTTTGAGTCAATTATGGCAGTTATGGTTTGAACTCACTTACATCGGCATGTATGTTCAACAAATACACTCCTCCATGCTTAAATAATTGCTACGAATGCGATAGTAAGTAAAAAAAAATGAATGTGTTTGATTGGTATAAGGCTCATACCTTATCATAATTCGTCCCTGCATGGATCTATGCCTTACGAATTGATTCCTTCCCTTCGTTTAAACCGGGTGTTGCATTACTCAACGCTTTCAGGAGGAAAAGGCTACCTCGATCAGTCTGACATGTACATATACTCATTTATTTTGTATTATGTATTTAGAGTGCATTTGAATGCTGCAAACACTCTCAGGGAGGGTAATGCCTCAAGGAACCCCTCCCAGGTTTACGTTTGGAGCTCAGGAAATGTTCTTTGAGTGCATTCATTCACTGCAAAAACGCTCTCAGGGACTCTCAGGTCTTACGTTGGAGTTTAGGAAATTGTTCTTTGAGTGCATTTAATGACTACAAATGCTCTCAAGGAGAGTAATGCCTCTAGTAAACCTCTCTCAGGTCTTACGTTTGAAGTTTAAGAAATTGCTCTTTGAGTGCATTTAATTACTGCAAACGCTCTCAAGGAGGGTAATGCCTCTAGTAACCCCTCCCAGGTCTTACGTTTGGAGTTCAAAAGAAAGTGAGCTAAAACCAAGAAAAAAGTGAAGCATGTGCTATGAATCCTTCGTGAATGATGAGACAAAATAATTCCTTCATTCCAATGCATCATTCAATCAGAAAAACAAAGGACAAAAAGAAACTAAATATGGCAGCTTCCACCCAAAATACCATTTAAATCATTTTACTCCAAACAAAAACAAACAAAATAACATGTCAATGCTTACTATTTCCCTAGCTGTGGTTGGTGCCTTTAAGCGTAATATTTCTTTACGTACTTAAAATTTATCGGGCCTATCACGCGTTCTTCTTTTGGGTCAAATAACATGCAACTACCATTTGGGTGTGCTTCCTGCACCACGTAGGGGCCCTCCCAATTTGGTGCCCCACTTTGACACATGTTGCTTTCTTCATCACCCGCATCTGTTGCTTTCAAAACTAGCTCCCCTTCTTGAACATTCTTGACGCCCTAACTTTTCGTAGGCTAGGGTCAACCTCGGTGTGGTGTTTCATGAGTTCATTCTCGGCGTGTTCCCTAATTCCTTCCAGCAATTCTACTACCTCCTCTCTCTTTTCACGCTTTTCTAGAGCCATCCTTGCACTAGGGTACCAGTATTTCTGCAGGCAAAATCGCTTCAGCCCCATATACTAGTGAGAAAGGCGTAGCTTTAGTACTCCATGCATAGTGGTTATGTATGCCCATAGTGCCAGTGGTAAGTCTTCGACCCATTCTTTCGGTGCTTCATCAATCATTCTTGCTAATATCTTCTTCAAGTTTTTGATGGTTGACTCAGCTTGCCCATTGGACTGGGGGTAGTATGGTGATGATCTGTCATGCCTGATGGCATATTTCTCCAGTATCTTCTAGACCTTTTTGTTGATGAAGTGGGTGCCATTATCTGACACTATTCTCTTGGGCAAGCCAAAACGGCAGACTAAGTTCTCTTTAATGAAGTTGGTCACTGATAAGTGAAAATTAGTTGATAAATTAGAGTACTTTTCAGTTCACTTATCAAGGATAAAATGATAATTTTGCCCCAATTTAATCCCTTATTATTTAATATTAGATAAATTGTATTTATTAATCTGAGATTTGAATTTGATGCTATTTTGATAGAAATATTGTTAACTTTTGCAGGATATTGCAAAGATTTAATTTGAAGGATAGATAGCATCAAATGAGGAAGATATTTGCAAAATTTGAGATTGATTGAAGATATTTAATGAAGATTTAAAGAAGATTTGAGATAATTAATGAGGAGATTATTGCCAATCAATCAAGGATTCTGCAGACAAGCTTCCCAAATAAATCAAGGATTGCTCAATAAATGCAAGGATATCATCAAATAAAGGGAAACAGGAAGGACAAATATGCGAAAACCAGTCTCGGGGAAAGATCAAGAATTAAAAAGAGAAAGTTGGAGCAGCAGGACGCTAGCTGCGCTTCACCTGCGCTATAGCGCAAGGTGAAGCACAGACTCTCTGGAAGTTGCGCTCACTCCTGCGCTATAGCGTAACCTGGAGCGCAGGTTACGCTGATTTTGTCCTTGTTGCCGTTTTTAGATGGATCTCTTCCCAATTTGCATTGTCTTTCCTTAGTCTATAAATAGGAACCTCTTGCAACCTTTCCAAAGGTCGTCAATCATTGTAATCTAGTCTATAGTTCAGTGATTATGTACCAGAGCTAAGTTTAGAGTAGGAGAGGAGGAGCGCTTCACAAGGATTGAAGATGGTGACAACATCTTCGGTGGTTTGTATGGCTACCTCGTGTAGTTAACTCTTCATTAGGATTGGATGTAATTGATTCTATCCCCAAGTGTATGTAAATTCTATATTATTATTTCTGTGCTCTCTGTCTATAATATTGGTAGTCTTATTCTGTACTTAATTCCTAATTCCCCACGCTTGCGTCTGGAGTTATAGGCTAGTCTAACTAAAGTAGTTTTGATTAGGATCGAGAGTGGGGGGCAGGATTCTGAAGAAACTCATTCTCTGATTGAATAAGAATACTCGGTTAACCATTGACCGAAAATGGGTGTTTACTAATGATTGATGGGTAGTTGTGGTACCATAATGAAGGGCAATCCGACCATTAGGCTTGGTATTGATAACTGATAGCAAAAAGGGTTAGTTGATTGTGATTCCAACGAACGAACATGGGTGTATCCTAAATGAGTGAGGGTAGTGACAGTACTTTGAGCGAAGGTGAGCCCACAACATTAGGCCTCGTGATCAACTAGTTCTTTTACCAAACTGACTAAAAAAGAGCAAAATAAGCCAAGGGTAAGTCTGTCGCCTGGGAGCAGCCGCATGGATTATCTTTGAGTGTGTGAGGCCGCTGGTATAACTCGGAGTCTTAGTAATAAAGTTTGTCTAGGATATTATAGAGTAAACCTAAAATAATAGATAGTCTTTACATGCACAAAGGGTGAGATGATACGAAGTCCAATCCTAATCCAAGTAAAGTGTCTCTAACTCTTCCTTTCTAATTCCATTATTATTAAATCCGTTCTTTACATACAACAATTCTCTCTAAACCGTTGTTTTCTCTTGATAATTAGATCACAGTTTACATAGATTAACCGTTCCCTGTGGATACGATACTCTTTCTTACTATTATACTGCTGGAGTTTTGATTCGCTTGCCAGAAACCCATCAAGTATTTTTGGCGCCGTTGCCGGGGAACGGTTTCCAATTTGTGTAGAGTCTGGAGGTCTAATTATCAAGTATATCTATCTTAGGATTTCTTTTATTTATTATTCTTATTATTTTAGGAAATTTTTATTATTTAGGAAACTTATACTTTATTTTTATTATTATATTTTATTATTTTCTTTTTTTATATATAAATATATATATATATTATAAAAAAATTATTAATAATAATAATAAATAAATAAATCAATATTTCGTTTTTTAAAAAAATAAATATTTAATTAATTATGTTTGAGCTTCTTGACTAGTGTTCTTGTGAAGGATAGGTGTCTCAAGAGCAACTGAGAGAAGGGACCAAATAGAGAGAGAGAAAAAAGGCAAAGGAGACAAATTCAAGGCTCTCCATATTTTAGGAAACTTTTATTATTTTTAGGAAATTTATAGTTTTTCTATTTTTTTTTAAATTTTTCTTCCACACTTACCTTTTTTGAAGTTCTTGTTTATGTTTTTGAGAGGCCAATTGCCCCCCAATCAATTACAACTTGAAGCAGAAATAAGAAGGACATCATAGAAGAACAAAAGTAGAAACAGGGAAAGGAGACAAAGGAAAAGTCGAGAAGAAAACAAAAATAAGTTATTTTTATTTATTTTATTTTAATTATTTTCTTTTATAAAAAATATTATTATTATTTTGAAAAAAAATATATTTATTATTATTTATTAAAATATATATATATATAAATAAATAAATATTTATTATTAAAAAAATATTATTGTTTTTTGTTATTTTGTTTTTCTCTTTGTTCAAGCTTCTTGATTATTTCTCTGAGAAGACACGTAACAGAAAAAGGGACAAAGCTCAAGGAGACCATTTCAACACTCTCTGTTCAACCACCCCAAGTGGAGTAAATGTCACATGGCTTCTGAATGGCAAAATTCACCAAAAAGACTCTTGGGAGATTATGTTATACCTCAAGGGCTATGTTATTGCTCAAGTATTGTCATTCCAAGTACTGCAAGAGCTGTGGAATTCCAAGCATCACACCTTCAACTTGTTTGAAATCACCGGTTCTCAGGCCTAGAACATGAAATCCAAATGATCATCTTTCTACATTCTTTAAAAAGATTGAAACTATGGGTTTTGCTGAAGAGGACAAAGAGGTTGTTTACTTACGCTTGTTTCCTTTCTCTTTGATAGGTAAAGCTAAGGAATGGCTGCAATTCACCCCAGCCAAAGTCTGACCAGTTGGAACATGGTAGAAGAAAATTTTTAAGGAGATTCTTTCGCAGGCCATGTTGCATTCAAGCCAAGGCAGACATTCCTTCGTTCAAGCAGGGTCAAAAATATTTCTCCCATTCACCGATTCAAAGTAACTTCTCTAATTACAGTAATTATTCTAAACAATCTTTCACAGGATTGGGGAAGTTACCAGGATCAAAATTTTGGGTGGCAACAAGATGCTATTTCATCCATAAGCAAACTTTTAAAGATGAACTTAGGGAAGAAAATAAGAGTTTGAAGCAGTCATTAGAAGCACTCCACAGTAGCTCGACAGACTTTCTCAGCCACTGCAACCAGTTTACTCTTATCCTGGCCAGTTCTCCTCCACAATTAATTTGTGATTTTTGCGGAGGTAACCATCTCAATGGTCACTGCTCTTATCCGGAAATTCAAGAAGAGGAAACTGAAGCAATATAAGAAAGAGAAATGAAGAAAAGAAATCAGAGGAAGCTGCTAAAGAAAATAAAGAAGAAGAAAAAGAAGAAGAAAAAGAACAGTTCACACATGCACTGCAAGACAGGGAATTACCATATCCAAAGAATCCCTCCATGAAAGATAGGAACATGATATTTACAGCCTTCATAGAGAGTAACAAAATAGTGCAACTCAACATACCAACGTTGGAGGCCATGGAGCAACTCATGATGGAACTGCTCAACAAGAAGAGAGAGTCTCCTGATGCAACAATTGAAGAGATAGCAGAAGCAATGGCCAACCAACAGTCAGAACAGAGCTCAGAAAACGCTCAAACCAACCCTTGTAGAATTTTGTCCCACCATAATTGTTAAATTAATAGGGGAGGAAATCAATGATGTTCTGGCTGATGAAGAGGATGGATCTGAAGAAACACAAGAAGGTGCAGCAAAAGGAGAAAAAGAAGATGGAGAGGATGAAATAGAAAAGATGGTTGCTTGAAGAAGAGACCTACTGTGAAAGTAAGGTAGAGAATACAACATATGAGGGTGTACATGATGAAAAAGATCAAGAAAAAGAGAAAAGAAGTGAACAGGGAGATGGTGAATCAAAGCCCGAGGAAGGAAGAGAAGTGATTTCAAGAACAGAGACCATGCCTTATCCAACTAGTCCTTTAAAGGAAGATCAAGAAGGCATGGTGCCAGTGATAAACCCTTCAGATCTCACAAAAGAAAGGCATGCAATCACACTGACCAGGACAAGGCAAAGAGAAGAAAGTCAAGCTAGAATTAAATTCAGAGCCTAGAGCCAGATTGAAGATCAAGTGGTCAGGTGTGCTCCATATCAAAGACCCCTGCGAAGCAAAGAAATTGAGAGCAATCACCTGTGAATCATCTAAGCTTCAGGAAAAGAAGACTCATGCACATGAGAGCAAGATAATAAAGAAAAGAAGGATCAAGCCAAGGGAGTTAGAGACATGGTCTAATTCCAGAAAGATGCTACAATGGTCAAGGTCAGCTCACACTACAAATTGCTCCTAGGCAAAATTATGGGAGGTTTAAGGGCCAAAGAAAGGAAAGGTGCAGCACACAGGCTCATCAAAAGATTTCAGTTACAGCCACCTTGAGGGAACAGGCGTCGAGCTATCAGACGTCAAACAAGCGCTTCTGGGAGGCAACCCATAGATTTTTAAAGTTTTTAATTAATTTTAGTTTTGTTTTATTTCTTGTTTGTTAATTAGGATTTTTCATTTTTAGGATTTAGGAAATTTTCAAAATTGATTGGAATAAGTTTGTGGAAAATAAAATTTTTTAAAAAATAGGAAGTAGCAGAAAACGTGACTGAAAATTACAAAATTGCATTCTGTTTTCTTACGCTTCAACCTGCGCTGTACGCAGGTAAAGCGCAAATATGCAATTTTAGTCACTATATTATGCGCTTCACTTGCGCTGTAGCGCAGGGTGAAGCGCAGGATACGAAATTTTAAAAATCTTTTATTTTCTCAGGTACTACTTCCTCAACTCTTCTTTTCACTCTTTCCACTCACAAAATTCCATCAATTTTGAAACTTTCAATTATGTTTTCTTTAATTTTGACCAAGTGAAATCTTCATTTTCTCTATTTTTATGAATTGCACAGACTGCTGCAGAGTATAAAGACTAGTTGACCTCAAACCAATCAGGAGTACTAGACCCATACCCAAGCATGCTGCTTGAAGAGTCCGGATATTCTTGCAGTGGCCTGGGGACAGGCCTATTTTCCCAGGGGGGATGGAGCAGTAGCTGGACAAGGACTTACAGGATACAGAGGATGAAGATTGATACTGGTGTTTTCTTTCTTTAGTTTTTCTTCTATTTTCTATTATTTTATAGATTTTTTCTAGTTAATTAGAATTTTTAAAAAATTTTAGGACCTTAGGAAATTAGGAATCAAGGTAATTTTTTCCAAATTCTCTGTAAATAAGTAGTTTAACTAACTAATCTAGGAAAGATGATAAGGTCTTGTGATTAATTCCTTAATCAGTTAGGATTAGGGTACTTCTCAAGAGAACCTATTGTAAGAACCAAAAAACTCCTTGAAAGGTTTTAAAGATGACAGTCTATCAAAATCAACTTGTTGTAATTCTGATTTAAATAAAACTAATAATTTCACTTTGAGTCTCTTGAGGAAATACAGGTTAAGTCTCCAAAAGATGACATTCCTCTCAAAGCAAGTGAAAGCAAGAAAGCCATTGAGAAAGAAAGAATTATTTTCTTAACAGAAGATCAGAGAACCTTTTAAGGAAAAGCCCAACCTTGAGTTGAAAAATCTCTTTTAATTAAAATATATTAGAAGGGAGATTCATTTTACAAATTTCAGAAACTGTTCTAAAGACTCTTCAAAGTTTGAACTAGTATGCAGAAGAAGCAAATCAGATTTCTGGAAGAATGACAGAGGAAAATTGGCTCACATTTAATAAACTAGAAGCCATAAAAAGGATGGACATTTTTTAGAAGCAAGAATTATTTCTGTTTGAGAAAACTAATGTCAAAAGACTTTTGCAGAAGGAACAAACTGATAAATCTCAATGAAAACATAACTGTATCAATTTCCTGATTATTATATCAACAGAAGTCCTTTCAAATGAAATTTCTGTAAAGGAACTTAATTCATGCAAGCTTCCAGAAGAATATAGCTCCATAATTAGAAAGGAACAGCCCTGCAGAAGATAGAACAGAATGGAGACAAAATACAGCTGCATCCAGCTGTCAACTCTGATGAATGAAAAGGACACTTCACTGAATCCTAGCTGGACAATTCCAAACGGATATTTTCCTCATCTCCCTATAAAAAGGGAAGTTCCCTTCAAGAAAAACACACACCAATCAGAAGAAGCTTCAGTTCTGTGAAAATACATATCATATCTTCTGGAAAAATATCTCTCTCTTCCAAACTCTGAGAACGTGCTACAAACAAGCTTCTGAGAGAGAATTGGCTCAACTACATCTACTGCAATCATATTGTGAGCCCTATATTTTATTTTCACTACAAAACTGATTGTCTGATTGTAAAAGAGGCTTGGAAATTAAAAGTGCCTCTTGTGTGAGTTAGCATAAATTGTATTAGAGTGATTCAACAAGGGTGTGGTGAAAAAGGACCTGCAGTAGGTGTTTGCAGTGTCTGTGTGTGACTGTTTCTTCTGCAGAAGAAGCTGCAGTATGAAGACAGACTATTAAAAAGGTCAAACAGTTGCTGTAAGTGAGCCTGAAGAGGCTGCAGAAAAATACTAGAGGTATGGTGTACCCGAAGGATTGTATTAAGATCAAGTTGAGTAAGAAAATCCTACATGGTGTAGGGACTAGATGTAGCCTCAGGTTGGAAGAGGTGAACCAGTATAAAAACTCTGTGTGTGAACTTCTCTTCCTTACTCTTACCTTTAAAGTTTTAGTTATTTATATACATATATATCTGCATAAACTTAATTGAAAAATTGCTAACCGTGGTAAAAGAATTTTCAATACTTAGCCAAGATCATCTTGAGCAAACACAGTATTAAAATTCAAAACTGCAGAAAATTTTAAGTAATCACAATTCAACCCCCCTTCTTATGATTGGAATTTCAACTTCAATTGGTACTAGAGCTTGCCTCCAGGGTTGAACTCACTTAACATTGAGAGAGGAAAGGTCAATAGATGTCCAACCATGGAGCTGCAATGTTCATTCCAAAAGGATCATCAACAAAGAGACCACCAACTTTCAATGGCAAAGATTATTATTATTGGAAGGATAGAATGAAGCTGTTTCTAGAATCCCAAGATATTGATCTTTGGGATATCATTGAAACAGGAAATTTCATTCCTATGATAATAAGAACAAGAATCCTTACTCCTCCTAAAGAAGGACAATCTGAGGTGCAAGAAGAAGCTCCTCAACCTAAAGAAAGAGAACAATGGACCTCAAAAGATAAGCAGAAATATCTTCTGAATTCCAAAGCAAAATTCTTTCTCCTATGTGCACTAAGAAGAGGAGAATATGACAAAGTTGCAGGATGTTCTGCAGCAAAGGAAATATGGAATACACTAAAGATAGCCCATGAAGGAACTAATCAAGTCAAGGAATCAAAGATCAACATATTAATTCATCAATATGAAATGTTCAGCATGGTTGAACATGAATCTATTGATGAAATGTTTAGCAGATTCATCATTATCATAAATGATCTAAAATCTCTTGGTAAAAGCTATTCAAACCAAGAGCAAGTCAGAAAAATTCTGAGAAGTCTTCCAAAAATTTGGAGACCTAAGGTTACATGCCATTCAAGAGGCAAAAGACCTTGCTGTATTGAAACTAGATGAACTTCTTGGCTCTTTAAAAGTTCATGAGCAAGAGCTTATGGATGATTTACCAAGAAAGGATAAATCAATAGCTCTCAAAGCCAGCTCATCCAAAAGACCAATTCTGCTGAAGATAAATCAGATGATACAGATGAACATTCTACTGAAGAAGATGATGAATTTGTTGAGTCTCAAAAATATCATAAAGAGGTTTATGATGTTTTAAAGACTGAAATTTCTCTAAGTTTTAATGATCAACAATTCAACTTAAGCTGTTTCTCATAAGATACAATTGTCTAAATGTTATCTATGATTTTCAGCAAGAAGCCTACTTTATAAGACTAAGTGTTGTACCCGTCTGAAGAAGCTGATGCTGTCTGAAGATGGTCAACCCGTCTGAAGCATCAAAGCCATCTGAAAGCTTTGCTGACATGGCATCTCTTGTCTGAAGCTGTGACAATCCATGTACCTCTGCACGTTTTCACGCACGTTCTCTGCTACAAACAACTGGCACCTGTGCAATTGAATTCAAGCACGCGCTCTGTCACAACGTGTCCTCTGCTATGCAGCAATTGCAGCAGCAACAATGAGCACCTTTTTGGAAGGAGCAAACCTTGTAAATATGTCAGAAATTGTCAGGGAATATCAGAATATGTCAGAGAATATTCTGTACTGCAGCAACTGTCTCATAACGGCTAGCATGGATTTCACAAACCTGAGAGTCTTCAACGATTCAATCATTTGGTTATAAATACCCCCCTCATTTGAAGACCGGAATAGAGAGAGAAGCATAGAAAAAGAATAGGACGTAGCTCACAAGTGGTAGTGAGTGAACCAGGATAAATTCTGTGGCTAAGTTTCTCTTCCCATATCTTTGTCATTTCAGTTTTAAGCTAATTAAGGGGACTGAATATTTTACTTAATATTTTAAAAAGAAGAAACTTGTTTTAGAACCATTTTAAAGCAGTCTGAAACCAACTTCAGACAGCTATCTAAAAACTTCAGACAGCCCACTAGCAACCTGTCTGAAAGTCTGTTTTGTAAATCTGTTTTCGAAAAGCTTCTTAAAATATTTAGAAACACTATTCAACCCCCCTTCTAGTGTTTCCCTGTGTTCCTACAGTTGGTACCAGAGCTCTACTCAGGGTTGATACACCTAACAAGTGTCTGAGGACTGAAAGATCCACATGGAAGCTTCAAACAGTAACAGGCAATACATCACAGAAGGAGCCTCTATCACAAGACCTCCAGCTTTCAATGGAGAAGATTATCACTACTGGAGAGATAGAATGAAGCTGTTCATTGAAAGCACAAACATTGATGTTTGGGATGTGGTCACTGATGGAGACTATGTGCCTATGCTAAATGATGTGCCTATACCTAAGACTGAATGGACTTTGGAGCAAAAGGCTAGAGTCCAGATGAATGCTAAGGCCAAACTCTATCTGATATGTTCCTTGAACAAATCAGAATATGAGAAGGTTCATGGATGCACCTCTGCCAAGGAGATTTGGGATACTCTTGCAGCAGCCCATGAAGGAACTGAGACTGTCAAGCAATCCAAGATAAGTATGCTCATACATCAGTATGAGATGTTCAAGATGGAAGAATCTGAAACCATTGACCAAATGTTTAGAAGGTTTCAGACCATAACAAATGGACTCAGGTCCTTAGGCAGAACATACAACTCTGGAGATAATAACAGAAAAATCCTAAGGAGCTTGCCTAAGTCCTGGAGACCCAAAGTTACTGCCAATCAAGAGGCAAGAGATTTGAACTCTCTTAGAGTGGAAGAACTGTTGGGATCTCTTAAGGTCCATGAGCTTGAGCTTGGAGAAGATGACAACAAGAGAAAATCTCTAGCCCTAAACGCCAAGACCAAACAGTCTAGGCATGGCAACATCAAGGCTATGCAAGCTGAGGCAGCTTCAGAGGGAGATGAAGACTCTGAAGATAGCTCAGAAGATGATGATGATCTTGCTCTTCTAAGTAGGAAGATCAAGAGAATGCTGCAGAACAGAGGAAGATTCAGAAAGAATCAACCCTCAACCTCAAAAGGAGGTAAGTCAGGTAAAGACATACAAACTGACAAAATTATTTGTTTTGAGTGTAAGAAACCAGGGCACATGAAGGCTGAGTGTCCAAAACTGAAGAAAAACAACTTCAAGAAGAAGAAGTTTTTCAAGAAAAAGAAAGGTCTCATGGCAACATGGGAGGACCTGGATGAATCAACTTCAGAAGAGGAGGAAGACACCTCAGAAGAGGCAAATCTGTGTCTCATGGCAAGCCTACCATCTTCAGACAGCTCTGAAGCTGAGGTATTCCCTCTTACCTTGCAAGAAATGTATGATGATCTGGTGGAAAGTTCCAAGGAACTGTTCCTAGAGTATAAGAATCTATCCAAGGCTCACACAGAAATGTGTAACAAATATGAGTCTCTGGAAATAGAACATATTATGCTCAAGGAAAAGGTCTTTGAGACTGAAAACCATAGTTCACAAGCTGCGTCTGAAGAAAATAAAAAACTTCAGAAATAGATTGTAGAACTGACAAATGATCTAGCCAAGTTTGTCAAAGGAACAAAAAATTTAAGCATAATGCTTGGAAATCAAAGACATTCCTCTGACAAAAGTGGACTAGGCTTTTTTGATCACAACATGTCTGAACCTCCTACTGTCTTAAATTTTTCTAAAAGCAAAAAGAAGGTCACTGGGTGTTCTCACTGTGGTAAGCCTGGACACAATGTGATTCAGTGCAAGCACAAGAGAAAAGCAAGACCCAAAGCTAACAAAACAGGACCCAAAAGAACTTGGGTACCTAAAAACTTGATCATTCCTGTTGCAGATGTGTTTAACAGGACAAAGGAGACCCCACAAATGGTACCTGGACAGTGGGTGCTCGCGACACATGACAGGAGAAAGGTCTTTGTTCCAAAACCTTAGACCTAAGGAAGGAGGAGTGGTCACCTTTGGTGGAAATCAGCAAGGGAAGATCACTGGCATAGGGACTATAGGTATAATTCCTTCATCCCTCATTAAAAATGTTATTCTTGTGGAAGGACTACAACATAATTTACTGAGCATAAGTCAATTATGTGACAGTGGTTATGTAGTATCCTTTACCAAGGAAGGATGCATAGTCAAAGACTCCTCTGATCAAACACTTTTTACTGCTAAGAGACACAACAATGTGTATAAAATTGATCTAGAGGATCTAGCAAGTCAAAATGTAAAATGCTTCATTTCTGTTGAAGATGAAAAACAGATTTGGCATCAAAGACTTGGGCATGCCAGCTTGAGATTAATCTCAAGATTAGCAAAACACAACCTTGTTAAAGGATTGCCCAAGCTCTCATACAAATCTGACATTTTATGTGATAGCTGTCTGAAAGGGAAACAAACAAGACACTCTTTCAAGAGTAAAGATGTTGTTTCAACTAGCAGACCACTAGAACTTTTACACATTGACTTGTTTGGTCCTATTAGAACAGAAAGTCTTAGTGGAAAGAAATATGGTTTGGTCATTGTTGATGACTATTCTAGATTCACATGGGTGATATTCCTTAGAAACAAGGATGAGACTTTTAAGAATTTCACAATATTTTGCAAGAAGGTACAAAATGAAAAGGGATTCTTTATTTTGTCATAAGAAGTGATCATGGTGGGGAGTTTGAGAATGCAAATTTCAAATTGTTCTGTGATGAGAATGGGATCTCACACAATTTCTCTATGGCAAGAGCACCTCAACAGAATGGGGTTGTTGAGAGAAAGAACAGAAGTTTGCAAGAGATGGCAAGGACCATGCTCAACTCAAGCAACTTACCTAGAACCTTCTGGGCAGAAGCTGTTAACACAACTTGTTACCTTCAAAACAGAATATTGATAAGACCAATTCTGAAAAAGACTCCATATGAGTTGTGGAAAGAAAGAAAACCCAAAGAAAACCCAACATATCATATTTCCACATCTTTTGATGTGAATGTTTATACTGAACACCAAAGATGATCTTGGAAAATTTGATGCAAAGTCTGATAATGGATTTTTCATTGGATATTCTGAAACATCTAAAGCATATAGAGTGTATAACTCTAGAACTTTAACTGTTGAAGAAACCATACATGTAAAATTCAATGATAACAAAGAGACTGATAGGGAACTATCAGATCTAGAGGATGATTTTGCAGGAATGGAGCTGAATGATCACGACAATTTGAAGGATGAGCACCTGTCTGAAGTTCCTGCTGTTTCTGAACCTCTTCAGACAAATGTTGAGTCTCAGACAGATGTGATACCTCCTCACAAATCTGATTGGAGATACAAGTCACATCATCCTAAAGAGCAAATCATTGGCAGCACTTCAGAAGGAGTTAAGACAAGATCAAAATTCAGACATTTGAATTCTCTTGCTCTCCTGTCTGAAATTGAGCCAAAGAGCATTGATGAAGCTCTGCATGATGAAGGGTGGATCCTAGCCATACAATAGGAGCTAAATCAATTTGCTAGGAGTGATGTCTGGACCCTTGTTCCTAAACCCCATGGGAAAACAATTATTGGAACCAAATGGGTGTTCAGAAACAAGCTGTCTGAAGAAGGCAAAGTTATCAGAAATAAGGCAAGGCTAGTAGCTCAAGGTTATAACCAGCAAGAAGGTATTGACTTCACTGAAACCTTTGCCCCAGTGGCCAGGTTAGAAGCAATTAGAATTCTTTTATCTTATGCTGTAAATAATGGCATCAAACTATATCAAATGGATGTCAAAAGTGCCTTCCTCAATGGTTTCATTGAAGAAGAGGTTTTTGTTAGACAACCCCCCTGGTTTTGAAGATGTAACTTTTCCTGAACATGTTTTTAAACTCAAGAAAGCTCTCTATGGTCTGAAACAAGCCCCAAGAGCTTGGTATGAAAGACTGAGGAGTTTTCTTGCAACTAATGGTTTTGAAAGAGGAAAAGTTGACACAACTCTTTTTAGAAAACAGTCTAACAAGGATCTTATACTTGTCCAAATATATGTTGATGACATTATTTTTGGTTCAACTAATTCTTCATTGTGCAAAGAGTTTTCTGAGTTAATGCAATCTGAATTTGAAATGAGCCTAATGGGTGAACTAAAGTTTTTCCTTGGACTTCAGATTAAGCAAGATTCTAATTGTATATGGATCCATCAAGAGAAATATACAAAGGAAATGCTTAAAAAGTTCAACCTAAGTGATTGTAAACCCATGACAACTCCAATGTACCCTTCTGCATCTCTAAATAAAGATGAGAATGAAGAACCAGTGAATCAAACTCTGTATAGAGGAATGATTGGTTCATTATTGTATCTAACAGCAAGCAGGCCTGACATCATGTTCAGTGTGTGCCTGTGTGCTAGATTTCAATCTGATCCAAGAATCACTCACTACAAAGCTGTAAAAAGAATTTTCAGATATCTTAAAGGTACTACTAATCTTGGTCTGTGCTATAAGAAAAGTAAGGATTGCAGGTTAGTAGGATACTGTGATGCTGATTTTGCTGGAGAGAGTTGAAAGAAAAAGCACCAGTGGTGGATGTCACTTCTTTGGAGAAAATATGATCAGCTGGTCAAGCAAAAGGCAAAGCACAATTGCATTATCAACAGCTGAAGCAGAATACATCTCAGCAGCCAGCTGTTGCTCACAACTATTATGGGTGAAGTATCAACTTGAAGATTTTAATATTGCAATATCTGTTATACCTGTGTTATGTGATAATACCAGTGCCATTAATTTATCTAAAAATCCCATTCAACATTCTAGGGCTAAACATATAGAAATCAAACATCATTTCATTAGAGACTATGTTCAGAAAGGTGTTTTTGATATTCAGTTCATTGATACAGAGCATCAATGGGCTGATATATTCACAAAACCTCTAACTGAAGATAGGTTTAAGTTTCATCAGAGATAAACTGAACATTCATTCATTGTGAGTGTGTATGAAAAATGATGTGTCTGAAACTTCAGCCTGTCTGAAACATGTGACCTGTCTAAAGTTTTGGTCGTCTGAAATTAACTGGATGTCTGAAATCTTGCACTTGTCTGAAATGAACAAATGACGTGGCAATAAAGGGACGGTTTAAATCCACTTTGCACGTTACCCTATGTCTGCGCAGCCAGTTTCTGCCATCATTGCCTCAGAGGTCTATAAGTACTGTAAGGCAGTGAGTCCTTGGTACGTTACAGCTCACTACCCTCTCAAAACCTTTGCTATTCTTCATCTTCAAGAAAGCATTTTCTCTCTCAAGTTCTTTCCAACCTTCAACAATGGCACCAAAGAAGTCTGGAGCTGATAATATTGTGAAGACCAAGGGTGTCTTTCTGGAAGAGCTTGAAGCACTAGGAATGGATCTTCATGCAGAATTTCAAGCAGCTGGGTGGCTTGAATACTTCAACAAAAATCGTTCACATTGGCATGAGCAGAGTATACTTGATTTCTGGGCCACAGCCAGAGGAATCCCTAACCCTCAAGGCATCTACACCACCATCAAAGCTAATGTGCTTGGTACGTCTATCTTTATTGATGAAGACATCTTGGCCATTGTCTGTGGTGTCAAGACTGAAGGTGCTGTCTTCTCTCCTGGCTGGGAATCAAGAAATGGAGGTCAGAAGCATTTTACTGAGTTTTTGTATGGAACTCCCTCCCCTACTAGTCTGGATGCTAAGAATATGTCAGATAAGGCTAGGGTTCTGCATGCTATCTTAGGGAACTCTGTAATCCCTAAAGTGGCAGCAGAAACCATGTGTCTGAACTGGAGAGATTCTGCCTCATTCACCTTCTGAAGAAGCAGAAGATAAATCTTCCAAATATCATCATGTACCACCTTCAGAAGAGGCCGAGAGACTCTGCTGGAAGTTTTCCTCACAACACCATCATCACCAAGGTGTTGTTGTATTTTAAAGTTCCAGTTCACCAGCTCTTTGATCACCACTCAATCCCTATGTTTGGTGAATCAAATCTGAAGAGCATGAAGATTAAGCTGACTCCAAGGCCTCCCTCTCCAACCATGAAAGAAAGTTTGCCGATGGAGAAAGCTCAGAGGAGAAGTTCCACTGTGCAGATTCTGGAAAATGAACTAAAAGGAGATATCAGAAGACATGAGTTCAAGCCCTCAAAGGCGTCACCTCAACCTAAGCTGAAGAAGCTACCTGTGAGAAGCTCAGCTAAGATAGCTTCTGCATCTGTACAGATTCAAGCATCTGAACCTGTTCAGAAACCTTCTCAAAGGTTGTCTGAAATTGTGGGTCAGGTGTCTGAACCTGCACAATCTTCAAAGCCTACTTCCATAATGGAAGGATAGGCTGAAGAAGCTGTGGATATTGATGCAGTTGCTGCTCAACCTCTTGCTGCATGCTCCTCTAACCCTGAACTGATTCAGGTTGCTGCTTTGGCTACTGCCATTGAACAAGAAGAGTTAGAACTGAAAGAAGAGCAAGAGAGAACTGACAGAGCTCTTGTAATAGCCTCACAACTTGCTTATGCTGAGGATGACAAGCAAGCAGCCATTGCTGAAGCCTCAAAGAAAAGAAAGAGGTCAAGTGCACCTCAGAGGAAAAAGAAAAAGGGTAAACTACTTCAGACAGTGTCTGAAGTTAGGATTACCAGAAGTACTGCTTCTCACCTAGAAGAAGCAGACATTGCTGGAAGGTATCAAAAGTTTGTAAAGGCTAATCATTACTTCAAGAGAAGAAGGGCTCTTTCCTCTGAAGAAAGAGAAATGGAGGATAAGGAAGCCAAGGATAAGGAAGAAAAAGAAAGAGCTGCTAAAGCTCAAGATGTTGCTGCTCCTAAACCTTACAAAAGGATCAAGGTGAGATTTGATAATGTAACTCCCTCACCTCCTTCATCACCTGAAAAGCAACCTCAATCCTTATCTAAACCCACCTCACCAGATAAGCAACCTTCTCCACCTACTTCCCAACCTTTACCAACCTTACAGCTAATTACATTACCCTCTGAACCTTTCATACCATCTGAACCCTCATCACCTACACCCATCATACCATCAGACAACCTGTTGTCTGAACCCCCTGCACCTCAAGAAAACCAAGTTCTTGAACCCACATCTTCACCATCCAAACCCACTCACCTCTATACATACAGCTATCTGATAGCTCATTACCTTCACCTTCATCACCTTCCTCACCATCATCATCTCCACCTCTCACACCTTTACCTCCCTCACCACCTTCATCTGTTCATCCATTCAACCTTTCAGCTGAGATTGCAGCCTTATGCAAGAGACTGACAAGAACCTCTTTTGGCTCTTGTCCTTTGCCAAAATTCCAGCATCTGTCTGAAGAGCTGCATCACTTTAGAACAGCCCCTGCTGTCTCACTTCATCATGGTCTCTCTAAGAAGACTGTGTCTGATGAAAGGGCTTTGTACTCCAACAATGCTGATGGTTTGGAGAAGATAAAGAAGGGAGTTGTCCCTCCTAATCATACATGGGATCTTGTCAATCCATTCTCTGAAGACTCATGGAAGCTGAACAATGAAGAATGGCTAAAGGTAAGAATGCTGAACACTGAAGCTGAGTTGTTCCAAAGAGACTTGGCTAGAGGAGTTGGAATGATGGGCTACAGGCTTCCTAGAACCAGTTCAATCAGGCCATCAACCAAAATCTTGGTGAAACCTGATAGGATTGTTCCTAGGTATCCCCTCAAAGAAGGTCAAGATGAAAAATTGAAGGGTCCTAAGGTCTATTCTGTATCAGCACCCTTGTCTGAAGCCATGACTGCTTCAGAATGGGAAGGTCTTCCTGAGTTTATCATATCAGAAGGAGGAGGCTTGAATCACCTGTTTGAAAACTGGATGTGGGAATCTTACTGGAAGATCAGAGAAGCTGTTGGGTCTTCTTCTGGGTGTAGTGGTCCTGATGCTGAATCTGCAATGGGTGTTGGACACTTCACAAATGTTCAGTACCATTTCTTAAGAGATCACTTTCCCCACAGGCAGATTCATTCAACCAAGCTTGGGTGCTTCTGAAGTATGTTGGGACCTTTTTCTGTCCAGTCTACAATCCTTCAGAATATGGCTTACAGCCTGGTTTTGGAGTTTTGAGATTTGTTTGTCCCTACCTTCAGCTCATCCTAGTTGAGTCTGAACCTGACCTGTTTGAAGAAAACAAGAAGCTAAATCCAAGGTCAAGGCACTTGAGAAGAGATGTGAAGAATCTGAAAGAAGATGTGCTGTCTCAGAAAAGAAAGCTCAAAAGGTTATTTAGAATCAACAAGAAATTCTTCATGAACAGCAGCTGATAAGAAGTGGTCAACAAGAGTTGAAGTCTTCTATTGAAGCTGCCATAGACAAGGCCAAGGAAGAACTGATCTTTTTTCTGTCTAAAGCCCTGCTGAAGAAGAAGGGCTAATTTATTGCCATGGTCTCCTGTTCATATTTCCTTTTCAAGTGCTGATTGTCTGTTTAATCCTTACATTATTTTTCATACAATCCGTGCCTTCAATCCATCTCATGTGGTCTTTGCTCTGATACTTGTTCTGTACTTCACAATCCTGTTTGTTTTATTGCTCTGTTATCGTTATTGCTCTATAATTCCCTTTTGATTGATGACAAAAGGGGGAGTATTAAATCTAACAAAATCTGGAGTGATTACAGGATTCAGGGGGAGTACATGAAATAGTCCAAAGCTGTCTGAACTTCTGAACTTCTGAGAAAATCATATATAAAAGCATCTAAAAGATATATTTGTCCCAGGGGGAGCTAAATCTCAATCTCTCAATTTTGCAGATTTAAGTTAAATTTGTCATCATTAAAAAGGGGGAGAATGTTGAGTCTCAAAAATATCATAAAGAGGTTTATGATGTTTTAAAGACTGAAATTTCTCTAAGTTTTAATGATCAACAAATTCAACTTAAGTTGTTTCTCATAAGATACAATTGTCTAAATGTTATCTATGATTTTCAGCAAGAAGCCTACTTTATAAGACTAAGTGTTGTACCCGTCTGAAGAAGCTGATGCTGTCTGAAGATGATCAACCCGTCTGAAGCATCAAAGCCGTTTGAAAGCTTTTGCTGACATGGCATCTCTTGTCTGAAGCTGTGACAATCCATGTACCTCTGCACGTTTTTCACGCACGTTCTCTGCTACAAACAGTTGGCACCTGTGTAATGCAATTCAAGCACGCGCTCTGTCATAACGTGTCCTCTGCTACGCAGCAATTGCAACAGCAACAAAGAGCACCTTTTTGGCAGGAGCAAACCTTGTAAAAATGTCAGAAATCGTCAGGGAATATCAGAATATGTCAGAGAATATTCTGTACTGCAGCAACTGTCTCACAACGGCTAGCATGGATTTCACAAACCTGAGAGTCTTCAACGATTCAATCATTTGGTTATAAATACCCCCTCATTTGAAGACCGGAATAGAGAGAGAAGCATAGAAAAAGAACAGAAACTCTGCAAGTTTTTCGCTGTAACACTCTGATAAATTTTATCATCTTTGTACACACAAATTTTTATTCTGAGCATACCTCAATAATTTCTGTACAATCTGTAGCTGTTTAAGTCTCAAAACTGATATAGTTTGTGAGCTTAAGCATTTCTCTCATTTGTATTTGCTTTTGAGCCTGGAGAGGCTTGTCTGAAAAAGAATACTTGTGTTGTTGAGCCTGAAGAGGCTTGTCTGAAAAAGAATACTTGGTTGTAGAGCCTGAAGAGGCTTGTTAGAAAAGAATACTTGTAATCTTGCAAGATTAAGAGAAAATCCAAGTGCTAGTTGGCATTGGGACTGGACGTAGCTCACAAGTGGTAGTGAGTGAACCAGGATAAATTCTGTGGCTAAGTTTCTCTTCCCTTATCTTTGTCATTTCAGTTTTAAACTAATTAAGGTGCTGAATATTTTACTTAATATTTTAAAAAGAAGAAACTTCTTTTAGAACCATTTTAAAGCAGTCTGAAACCAACTTCAGACAGCTATCTAAAAACTTCAGACATCCCACTAGCAACCTGTCTGAAAGTCTGTTTTGTAAATCTGTTTTCGAAAAGCTTCTTAAAATATTTAGAAACACTATTCAACCCCCCTTCTAGTGTTTCCCTGTGTTCCTACAGAATTAGCCTTTATATCCAAAAGGATTCAAAGGTTAATTAGAAGAAAAGGAAAAGGGAAAAGATTCTTCAACTTCAAAAAGGATGGACAAAAGAATGAAGGATCAAAAGGTCAAATCATCTGCTATGAATGTAATAAGCCAGGGCACATCAAAATTGACTGTCCACAACTAAAAAGGGAGCCAAAGACTGTTCAGAAGAAGAAGGCTATGATGGCTACTTGGGATGACTCAGATAGTTCATCAGATGAAAATACAGAAGAAGAAACAACAAATCTCTGTCTCATGGCTGATAAGGAGGATGAAGAAGATGAGGTAATAACCTATAACCCTACTGCTTATAGAGAATTAGAGGATGCATTTGAAAACTTACTTTCTGACTCACACACCTTAGCTCAGAAATGTGCCCTTCTAAAAGAACAGTTAGTTAAAACTAAGGAAGAGAATGATAAACTTAAAGAAGATAATGAAAGGCTAATTATAACTAATCTTTGTCTTCAACAATCTCATTTCAAACTCTCTGAACAAATAAAACAAATCAAACCTAAAGAAGATAAATACTCCGAGTCATTAAAAACAAAAAATGATCTTCTACAAAAGAAAATCACTGAACTGCAAAGTGATTTATGCAAATTTGTTAACAATACAAATAACTTAAACAAGCTTATAGGAAATAGTAGGGAAACCTCTGATAAAAGAGGATTAGGATATAATCAAAATCAGTCAACTAAAACTGTCAAAACTGTATTTGTACCTGCCAAAAGGCAACCTCCTAGTTGTTCTTGGTGTAACAAATCAGGACACACATCCTATGAGTGTTACAGAAGAAATAGGAGCTTTAAAAGAAAGGTACCTAACCACTCAGGACCCAACAAAATTTGGGTACCTAAATCATTATTATCTTCTGATGTAGGAACAAATAAAAGCTGTCAAAAGGAAAGGGCAACGGTTCTTGGACAGTGGCTGCTCAAGACATATGACTGGAGACAAGAACAAATTTGTTCAACTACACAAAATAGAAGGAGGAACAGTAACTTTTGGAGACAACAACAAGGCACAAATCAAAGGTATTGGAAAAATAGGTATGCAAAATTCTACTCAAATTAATAATGTTTACTATGTGAAAGGTTTAAAACATAATCTTCTTAGCATAAGTCAACTCTGTGACAGTTGCTATGATGTTTCAACCAACATTCTGTGAAATAAGAGACTCAACCTCTAAGAAAATATTATTTTCTAGAAAAAAAATTAAAACCTTTACATCATATATTTAGAAGAATTATCTGATCATACATGCTTTGCATCTTTTGAAAATGATAAATGGACTTGGCATAGAAAAGTTGGTCATTTAAATATGAAAAGTATTTCAAAACTTTCTAAATTAGAATTAATTAGAGGTTTACCAAAACTAAAGTATAAAAAGGACAAAGTCTGTGAAGCATGCACTAAAGGAAAACATACTCATTCCAATTTTCATCCTAAAAACATAATAACCACTAAAAGAATACTTGAATTACTTCATATTGATATGTTTGGTCCTACCAAAATACCAAGCTTAAGTGGAAAGAAATATGGACTTGTTATAGTAGATGATTATTCTAGATATACTTGGGTTTTGTTTCTCACCACCAAAGATGAATCATTTGAAGTCTTTAAAATATTTTCAAAAAGAATACAAAATGAAAGTGGTCAAATGATTGCCTCTGTTAGAAGTGATCATAGAGGAGAATTTGAAAATTTTTCTTTTAAAAGATTCTTTGATGAAAATGGAATTACTCACAACTTTTCTTGTCCAAGAACTCCTCAACAAAATGGAGTTGTTGAAAGAAAAAATAGAACCCTCCAAGAAATGGCTAGAACTATGTTAAGTGATAGTGGTATCCAAAAATACATTTGGCCTGAAGCTGTATCCACATCATGCTATATACTTAACAGAGTCACTATAAGAAGTATTCTTAACAAGACTCCATATGAACTTTGGAAGGGAAGAAAACCAAATATTGCATACTTTCATGTGTTTGGATGTGATTGCTACATTCTAAATAATAAGGAAAACCTTGAAAAATTTGATGCTAAATCTGAAAAAGGAATATTCCTTGGATACTCCACCACCTCAAAAGCTTACAAGATATATAATGTCAATAATCAAACTATAGAAGAAAGCATGCATGTAATTTTCAATGATACTGACCTTTCTTCTCAAGAAAAGAGCAAAAGAGATTCAGATGATGAATCTGATCTACTACAAAAGGCTTCCTCCCACAAAGATATCACTTCAGAAGAAGCCACTAAACAGGATAAGCCTACAGAAAATCCTGCAGAAGATATCTATACACATAGAACTGGTCTTCCTAGAAGCTGGAAGATGATCATAGGTCATCCACATGATCAAATCATTGGAAACACTGCTGAAGGTGTAAAAACCAGATCCCAACTGAAAAACAATGAAGATGATGATGTAGCTCTTCTATCTCAAATAGAACCAAAATATCTGAATGAAGCTCTAGGAGATAAATTATGGGTAGAAGCAATGAAAGAAGAATTGGAACAGTTTGATAAAAACAAAGTATGGACACTAGTTCCATTTCCAGAAGATCATTCCATAATAGGAACCAAGTGGGTTTTCAGAAATAGAATGAATGAAAAAGGAAATGTAATCAGAAACAAAGCAAGGTTAGTGGCTCAAGGTTATAATCAGCAAGAAGGTATTGATTTTGATGAAACCTTTGCACATGTAGCTAGATTAGAAGCAATTAGAATACTTCTTGCATTTGCTGCACATAAAAATTTCAAGCTTTTTCAAATGGATGTTAAAAGTGCCTTTTTAAATGGATTTATAAATGAAGAAGTTTATGTTCATCAACCTCCTGTTTTGAAAATAAAGATTTTCCAAAACATGTTTTCAAACTAACAAAAGCTTTGTATGGATTAAAATAAGTTCCTAGAGCTTGGTATGAAAGACTTAGCAGTTTTCTACTTAAAAATGATTTCACAAGAGGAAAGGTAGATACTACCTTGTTTAGAAAAACTTTTAAAAGGGATTTACTTATTGTACAAATCTATGTTGATGACATAACTTTGTGAGGAATTTTCTGACCTCATGAAAAGTGAATTTGAAATGAGTCTTATGGGTGAATTAAAATATTTTCTTGGCTTACAAATAAAACAAGAAGAGAGAGGCATCTTTATTTATCAAGAAAAGTATATTAAAGATCTTCTTAAGAAATATAAAATGGAAAGTTCTAAATCAATGGGAACACCCATGCATCCTTCAACAATTCTGGATGCAGACACAAATGGGAAAACTATTTCTGAAAAGGAATATAGAGGCATGATTGGGTCATTACTATATCTAACTGCTAGTAGACCAGATATCCTTTTCTCTGTAGGACTTTGTGCTAGATTTCAATCTTCTCCAAAAGAATCTCATATTACTGCAGTAAAAAGAATATTTAGATATCTTGTTTGAACTACTAATCTTGGTCTTTGGTACAAGAAAGGTACAGATTTCAATCTAACAGGATATTGTGATGCTGATTATGCTGGAGAGTGATTGGACAGAAAAAGTACAAGTGGAGGATGTCAATTTCTAGGAGAATCATTGATATCATGGTCCTGTAAAAAACACCCAACGATAGCTCTATCTACTGCAGAAGCTGAATATGTTTCTGCTACAAGTTGTTGCTCTCAAATGATATGGATAAAACATCAACTAGAAGATTATTGTCTGAGGTACTCCAAGATCCCTATCTTCCGTGACAATACTAGTGTTATAAATCTGTCAAAAAATCCTATTCAACACTCTAGATCAAAACATATTGACATAAAGCATCATTTTATAAGAGATCATGTCCAGAAAAATGACATTGAACTCAAATTCATTGAAACAAAGCTACAGCTTGCAGATCTGTTCACAAAACCTCTTGTAGAAGATAGGTTTGTGTTTCTAAGAAATGAACTTAACATGATTAAACTTAACTCTGTTTATAAATCAAATTGATGCTATGTATATAGAATACTTCTTCTAGAACATTTCAAAAGAATAACAATATGTGTATAAAAAGTCTCATCTTAATAGAAGAATCACCTTCTTTTGGAACCAAGCAAGAAAAAAACATACAGATTTTGATAAAAAGACAAGAAAGAAAATCTTGTCCCAAAATCATTTTCATACCCTTAGCTGACAATCATACTAGGAAATGTCACTTTCATAGCTAAACAACCAAAGTCATTTTGATAAAATAATTTTATTTAGATAAAGTCAAGACTTGTATAGTTGTCCTATATGGTTGGGCCAGGTACAAAAAGAATTAGGAAAAGTTAGCTTTTGTCCTAAGTGAGAATAGGGGGAGAAATTATTTCACAAAACTAGTAATTAAGGTTCTGACCGTTGGAAGCATCAACCGCTTCCCTAAAAAACTGAGCTTCCCAATTCGTTCTCCCTCCTTCTCTTTCCTGCGCACATTCTCTTTATCTTCTCAAACGGCTAGTTGAAACTGAGCCTTAATATAACCAGCCTCAAGTGGAACTCCCTCACCACCTCTTCTCTCATCCAAGATAAGCCTTTCATTTCATTTCCTTCATCAAAAAAAGCCCCATACTCTGTTTTTCATCTTTGTGAAAATGAGAATCAAACAAACTGCAAATAAGAAAGCAAACTTATCCTCTGGTGATACTGAAAAACCTCCAAGCGGTCATGATTCTCCATCTCCAACTGAAATGCATGTGATCCCTTTTGAAGAACCACTTGATGTTCAACCTCTAACTACTGTGCAACTAGGACCAAACACTGTACCTAAACCTCACCATCAATCATCAGTATCTGAAGGTCCATCCTCCTCCAAAGGAAAGAAATCAGTTTCTGAAGATGTGATTCGTGTGAGAAGGTCTGAAAGAAACAAGGCTAAATTCCACACTATAGGAAACGATCCAAACCAACCTATCCAGTTAGACATTCCCTCACCAGCCAAAGAAAGTTCATTCACCACTAATTCTCATAAAATGAATGATGAGGAAAGTGATCCTTCAGAAGAAGAAGAAGATTCTGACAGAGACCTCTTTGAAAATAAGGAGTTGCTGAAAATTTTCCATGAAAAATGGGCATGGAAAACCATTATTCCTAGAAAAAATTTTCTGCTGCAAGAAGTAAGAAAGGAAGGATAGGATGCCAATCACTTTGTTAATCTACAAGGCTGGGGAGACTTTCTTCTCATAAGGGAACCTGTGTATCCTAGGCTTGTCAAAGCCTTTTATGCTATTGCAAGTGAATACAGAAGTGATGGAAACTCACTTGTAGTAGATTTAAAAGGATCCGCCATAATCCTTACAGCTGAATCCATAGAAGAAGCCTTAGGCCTTCCTCATTGCTCTAATCAGATGTATGAAGACAACTAGTATTCTTCTGTTGGAACCACAAGAGCTGAGGTAATTCAGAAAGTGCTGAGTGAGTCTCATTCTGATCTTGTTTCTAGTAAACTAACCCCTATCTGTAGAATTTTCCACAAACTATGTTGTTATTCAATCATACCTAGAGGTGGTACTTTAGATAAAGTATCTGATCAAGATTTACTCATATTATACCATCTTCTGAAAGGAGAACCAGTTTCCCTTGCATATATCATCCTTAGAACCATTATCTCTGCTGCTAACCCCATTAGACCCTATGCAAGTTTACCTTATGGGATGTTGCTCACCATTTTGTTCAAACATCACCAAGTACCTTTGGAAGAAGAGGAGATGTATGAAGAATTTACATTCTTTGATAAAAGCAACATAAGGAAAATGCATATCAAAATCCCTGATATCTCTAGATATATGGAGGGAAGTTCAGATGAAGGGGAAGAAGAAGAAGATGGAGATAAACAGAAACCTCCAAGTACCAAGCAAAGGTCTTTTGACAAAACCTTTAGTAGAAAAAGGAAGAGAGATGGAGAAGGGACTTCAGCACCTACAGAAGAAGGCACAAGCCTTATGGACAATGTTCCAACTTCTGAGAATCCTCCAAGTCCTGAACTTCTTTCATCCTTCACATATGAAGACAGTGACAAAATCCCCTCTGATGATTCTGAAAAGGATGTTGCTGTAGAAGGTGTTGAAGGGAAGAACACCTCAGTAGTAGAAGCAAAAGATACCTCTGCAGAAAATGCTAGAGTTAATTCTGCAGAAGGTATGGCTGTCAATACTCTTACATTACTTGCTTCTAGTGTTTTAGAAATTCCTTCTTTTAGTAATCCCTTACCTCATAAAACATGTTCTTCAGGAAATGAACAAATGGACATTGATCCTCTCAATGAAAGTTAAAATCCATCTTCTCATGTTCATACAGTTGAGCTTTACATCTCAGATGAAGAACATAATCCAAAAGAAGAAGCTCAATCTGTTCCTTCTATAGGCACTGTTGGCACAGAATTTGTCAATCAATTCCTTGCTTCCCCCATCATGGATGCAGTTCTGCCTCCTTCTGGACCTATCACAGAGAACATACCTCACATATCTGCTACACTCTCCTCAATGGACATCTTCATCCAGCAATTAAGTTCTGAAAAACTTAATGATCCTCCTGCTCCATCATCTGACAAACCAAAAGAAGCTGAAGAAGAACCTGCAAGCATGATTCCACCACCTCCATCTTCAACAGTTGAAAGACATGTCAGCAAAATCAAAGCTGACATCAAAAACTCTTCTCAAATGTCAATGTGCTGCAAAATTTTGTGAATGACATGATAGACAGATTCACTCAGCATCAGTTTTGGTTTAACACATTTGTACTACCAATCATTGCACCTCAAGCACCTCCAATGCCATTCATCCCTTTCCAGCCACCACAGAATATTCTGCAACCCTCCACTTCATCATCTTCTGACCATTCCTCTCCTTCGAAGTAGGAGATGATGATTGTGCTTCTTCTCCTAAGACCTATATTGAATTTTGATTGATGGCAAATGTGGGAGAAATAGTAAATTTAGGGGGAGTAGTAAATTTAGGGGGAGGTAGAAAAAATGTTGTTTGATTTTGGTATTATCTGTTGTTTAGAGGAAAACTGTTGCTTTATTTTGAAGTTGTATTTTGAACAAGTTATTGTGTTAAAAGATCATTGTACTAAGCCTTATTTGAATGATCATGACTATTATGTTGCATTCTTGCTGTTTATAAAAATTTCTACTTGATGCAAACCTAACTCCCATTTTAAATCAATTATCAAAGTCAGGGGGAGTATTATACTTCAAAAATCAGAATAACACAAGACAAAATTTTGAAAGGTTGTCATCATAAAAAAGAGGGAGATTGTAAGAACCAAAAAACTCCTTGAAAGGTTTTAAAGATGACAATCTATCAAAATCAACTTGTTGTAATTCTGATTTAAATAAAACTAATAATTTCACTTTGAGTCTCTAGAGGAAATACAGGTTAAGTCTCCAAAAGATGACATTCCTCTCAAAGCAAGTGAAAGCAAGAAAGCCATTGAGAAAGAAAAGAATTATTTTCTTAACAGAAGATCAGAGAACCTTTTAAGGAAAAGCCCAACCTTGAGTTGAAAAATCTCTTTTAATTAAAATATATTAGAAGGGAGATTCATTTTACAAATTTCAGAAACTGTTCTAAAGACTCTTCAAAGTCTGAACTAGTATGCAGAAGAAGCAAATCAGATTTCTGGAAGAATGACAAAGGAAAATTGGCTCACATTTAATAAACTAGAAGCCATAAAAAGGATGGACATTTTTTAGAAGCAAGAATTATTTCTGTTTGAGAAACCTAATGTCAAAAGACTTCTGCAGAAGGAACAAACTGATAAATATCAATGAAAACATAGCTGTATCAATTTCCTTATTATTATATCAACAGAAGTTCTTTCAAAAGGAAATGTCTGTAAAGGAACTTAATTCATGCAAGCTTCCAGAAGAATATAGCTGCAGAATTAGAAAGGAACAGCCCTGCAGAAGATAGAACAGAATGGAGACAAAATACAGCTGCATCCAGCTGTCAACTCTGATGAATGAAAAGGACACTTCACTGAATCTTAGCTGGACAATTCCAAATGGCTATTTTCCTCACCTCCCTATAAAAAGGGAAGTTCCCTTCAAGAAAAACACACACCAATCCAGAAGAAGCTTCAGTTCTGTGAAAATACATATCATATCTTCTGGAGAAATATCTCTCTTCCAAACTCTGAGAATCTGCTACAAACAAGCTTCTGAGAGAGAATTGGCTCAACTACATCTACTGCAATCATATTGTGAGCCTTATATTTTATTTTCACTACAAAACTGATTGTTTGATTGTAAAAGAGGCTTGGAAATTAAAAGTGCCTCTTGTGTGAGTTAGCATAAATTGTATTAGAGTGATTCAATAAGGGTGTGGTGAAAAAGGACCTGCAGTAGGTGTCTGCAGTGTCTGTGTGTGACTGTTTCTTCTGCAGAAGAAGCTGTAGTACGAAGACAGTCTATTAAAAAGGTCAAACAGTTGCTGTAAGTGAGCCTGAAGAGGCTGCAGAAAAATACTGGAGGTAAGGTGTACCCAAAGGATTGTATTAAGATCAAATTGAGTAAGAAAATCCTACCTGGTGTAGGGACTGGATGTAGCCTCAGGTTGGAAGAGATGAACCAGTATAAAAACTCTGTGTGTGAACTTCTCTTCCTTACTCTTACCTTTAAAGTTTTAGTTATTTATATACATATATATTTGCATAAACTTAATTGAAAAATTGCTAACCTTGGTAAAAGAATTTTCAATACTTAGCCAAGATCATCTTGAGCAAACACAGTATTAAAATTCAAAACTGCAGAAAATTTTAAGTAATCACAATTCAACCCCCCCTTCTTGTGATTGGAATTTCAACTTCACTTATCATGATAGTTAATTAACTCCATTAAGTGCTTTATCAAGGAAATTTTAGCCATAACCGGTGAGATGAGAGCCTAAACACTTAAATTGAGAGCTTTTCACCGCTGCTTGTCAACTGTTATTGCTTGGGTTTCTGAATTTTGTCTTGATTGTAGAAGATATGGAAGTGATAAAGGCATATTTTGTGATTATAATATTGTGCTCAGTGCCAAACAGCCAACCCTGATTTAATATTTCCATTTCTTGATTGCCCATTTGAGCTTGAATATTTCCTTTGATGCACCCCGACAATGATTAATGATCATAACATGTCCCTTAACACTTGGGATAGAGAGCAAGGTGCACCACAACAAAATGGGACAAGAGGTTGGTCACAAGAGACTCAAGAGAAGGCACACGAAATCACAAGAGAAGGATCCTCCCCCACAAAAAATATTTCTATGTTATGTTGCTGTAAAAAAAATTTTGCACAAAAGTGTGGAATTGAATAAGTTGGGGGGAGAATTTCCTCAAAACAATGAGGCCAAGCTGAAATAGGTTGACCATTCAAGAATGACCAGGTGAATTGAGAGAAGTCCCAAGCACAATCACAAAATGCTCTCTATTCAAAGTGTTCCTTGAATATCCAGAGAAACCATGATTTCTTGTTAGCCCAACCTCATTACAACCTAATAAAGACCTTTTGATCCATACTAACTGCTTGCAGGTTCAGATCTTGGAAACGACTATCAATTCTAGTTGTTCAACAGTGGTGAAAATGATTGAGGGAAAAACTTACCCGTGGGAATGAGAGATTTCCTTGGTTTATGACTTACTGCTTTAATTGCTATTATTGAGAAAGTTTAATTGATGTTTGTATTTCTATTCTGATTGATGTATGGTAATATCCCTTGATCCTTAGTTTTTCTTATGATTGGAAAGTGACTTCTAGTCAGGAAAGAGTTTGAGGAATAGTTCCTTGAATTTGTTTTTAGTTATTAGGAATACACTGGAATAGAATTGACTCATGATTGCAAGGAGGTCTCTTGCTTAAGGACAAGCAAGAAGTTAAGTTGGGGGGATTTTGATAAGTGAAAATTAGTTGATAAAATGATAAAATGATAATTTTGCCCCAATTTAATCTCTTTTTATTTAATATTAGATAAATTGTATTTATTAATCTGAGATTTGAATTTGATGCTATTTTGATAGAAATATTGTTAATTTTTGCAGGATATTGCAAAGATTTAATTTGAAGGATAGATAACATCAAATGAGGAAGATATTTGCAAGATTTGAGATTGATTGAAGATATTTAATGAAGATTTAAAGAAGATTTGAGATCATTAATGAGGAGATTATTGCCAATCAATCAAGGATTCTGCAGACAAGCTTCCCAAATAAATCAAGGATTGCTCAATAAATGCAAGGATATCATCAAATAAAGTGAAACAAGGAAGGACAAATATGCGAAAACCAGTCTCGGGGAGAGATCAAGAATAAAAAGAGAAAGTTGGAGCAGCAGGACGCTAGCTGCGCTTCACATGCGCTATAGCGCAAGGTGAAGCGCAGACTCTCTGGAAGTTGCGCTCACTCCTGCGTTATAGCGCAGCGTGGAGCGCAGGTTACGTTGATTTTGTCCTTGTTGCCGTTTATAGATGGATCTCTTCCCAATTTGCGTTGTCTTTCCTTAGTCTATAAATCAGAACCTCTTGCAATCTTTCCAAAGGTCTTCAATCATTGTAATCTAGTCTATAGTACAGTGATTATGTACCAGAGCTAAGTTTAGAGAAGGAGAGGAGGAGCGCTTCACAAGGATTGAAGATGATGACAGCATCTTTGGTGGTTTGTATGGCTATCTCGTGTAGTTAACTCTCCATTAGGATTGGATGTAATTGATTCTATCCACAAGTGTATGTAAATTCTATATTATCATTTCTTTGCTCTCTGTCTATAATATTGGTAGTCTTATTCTGTACTTAATTCCTAATTCCCACGCTTGCGTCTGGAGTTATAGGCTAGTCTTAACTAAAGTAGTTTTGATTAGGATGGAGAGTGGGGGAGAGGATTCTAAAGAAACTCATTCTCTGATTAAATAAGAATGCTCGGTTAACCATTGACCGAAAAGGGATGTTTACTAATAATTGATGGGTAGTGTGAGTACCATAATGAAGGGCATTCGACCATTAGGCTTGGTATTGATAAATTGATAGCAAAAAGGGTTAGTTGATTGTGATTCCAGCGACTGAGCATGGGTGTATCCTAATGAGTGAGGGTAGTGACAGTACTTGAGCGAAGGTGAGTCCACAACATTAGGCCTCGTTGATCAACTAGTTCTTTTACAAACTGACTAAAAAAGAGCAAAATAAGGCAAGGGTAAGTCTGTCGCCTGGGAGAGCCCGCATGGATTATCTTTGAGTGTGTGAGGTCGCTGGTAACTCGGGGTCTTAGTAATAAAGTTTGTCTAGGATATTATAGAGTAAACCTAAAATAATAGATAGTCTTTACATGCACAAAGGGTGAGATGATACGAAGTCCAATCCTAATCCAAGTAAAGTGTCTCTAACTCTTCCTTTCTAATTCCATTATTATTAAATCCGTTCTTTACATACAACAATTCTCTCTAAACCGTTGTTTTCTCTTGATAATTAGATCACAATTTACATAGATTAACCGTTCCCTGTGGATACGATACTCTTTCTTACTATTATACTGCTGGAGTTTTGGTTCGCTTTCCAGAAACCCATCAGTCACTATTTCTGCTTTAGCTTCTTTCACTGCGACAACCTCTGCCCATCTCGTAAAATGTTTCGTTGCTACTAGTATCCAACGCTTCCCTTTAGATGCAGGCGTGATTGGCCCTATGAAATCCATCACCCACGTATGAAAAGGGTATGGTGAAGTTACCCCATGCATCCCTGTGGTAGGTGCGTGTATGCGATCAGCGTGTTTTTGACAACACTTGCACCTTCGTGCGTAGTCCATAGTGTCTTCCTTCATGTTTGGCCAATAGTACCCCATCCTTAATATTTCTGACCATAAGCTTCCTCCTCCTCGATGCCTCCCACACACTCCTCCATGTACCTCCGCCATGATTGTTTCTGCTTCTATCTTCCCTAAGCATTTTAAACTATCTCTTGTGAAGCTTTCTTTGAACAACTCCCCAACTTTTATGAAGTAGCGTTTTGCCCTTCTTTTCAACTGCTCTGCCTCACGCGCATTGGGAGGGAGCTCACGTGTCTCTAGAAACTCCTTCAACGGGCGTCTCCAATCTTCTTCAATTGCATTGACCTCTGCATGTAATTTGTCATCTTTGCACATCATACATACGTCCTACACCCCATCACAATGCATCTTCATGATAGGCCAAAACACTCCAATCCTTTGCATCCTTCTGTACAAACTGGGTCCACCTTGCCCACATACGGCTTGATGTAAACAATCCAACTTCCTACCCCCTTCACTTTCCGTAACACATTTCATTAGCAACCCTTCTGGACTTTTTCTGTATAACATCCCTTTTAACATCAGGTATTCCCTAGTTGTTTTGTTGAAGAATTTTTCTCTAAACTGCTCCATGATTGGCTTTCTCCAATCGGAGCATGCTTCTTCCCACAGTACTACACCATGGCTAGGCCGCTCTGTTCTTTTGAAGAGAACAATTGGTCCTTCCTTCTGGCTGGTTTCTTTGCTGCCTAAAGTGGCTAGCGCGTCAGCGTGCCTGTTTTCAGCTCTAGGTATGTGCTGGATCCTTACCTCCCTGAACAGGCTCATTTTGACACCCTTCTACCCCATAATCTTAAACAATTAGTAATTCGAAATATAGAAAGAATAGTTTCCCACAACGGGTAAAAGGTTCACATTTCTCGTCATAATAAAACGTCATTTATTCCAAAAGTAAACTCATATAAGTAGAAACAGTAGTCAATAGTTTTCAAAATATTCAAGCAGCGGAATCAACCTCAAAATAACCTATTGGCCATGTAAGGCACTTAAACAGTTTACAAAATCCTTTCCTAAAATAGAAAACATAAAATAAAAACCCCAACAGTATACCCTGATGTCACATATATCAGAGCGACTATCCCTTCAATCAATACTCGACACCGGTCATGTCATCATCATCACCTGTAAAATTAACCACAGTGTAACGGTGAGGAAAAGAATACCACTCATACATACACATAGGAGTTACCCTATCCTCACCCTCATATAATCAACATCATTATTTATCATACCACATACTCAAACATCAAGTATTTCATCATATAATAATCATCTATAATTCATCATATAACATATCATCAATCACCTCATATAAATCTCACATCACCGTTCACTAAGGAAACACATGTTCTGTTCTCAGCACATAATACTCATTTCATCGTTAATACTCATCTCATCATCATATAATTCAATTTCATCGTCAATGTTACACAAGTTCATCCATCATCATATACATCGAAACTCCTCAACCTCGTCCCAAGGATCATGACTCAGAACTCCACACAATGGGCGCACCTCATTAATCACCCTAGTTGTTACCACTGATAGTCTACCGGTATCACCGCACAAACCGATAGGTTGTACCCCCTCGTTGGATCAGTACAACGACATTCAACCCTAGGTTGCACCCCCTCGTTGGATTAGTACAATTCTATCATTCCTAGGTTGCACCCCCCTCGTTGGGTCCGTACATCGAACGTCCCATCATGGTCTCTGCACCCCCCTCGTTGGGTCCATGCAGTTCACCTCCTGAGTGTACCCCCTCGTTGGACCCGCACAACTCAGGTGTCACCTCATATGCTCGAGGCATCATTAACATCGTAAGGTTACATACATCGTCATCGTTAACACCGTTACACATCTTTAATCATCGTTATCCTCATTAATTACCTCATCATCATCATCATCGTATAAACATCATCATACAACATCATATTCATCATCATCATTATCATCATCATGTAAGCATCATACTCATCATCATCATTATCATTATCACATAAGCATCATTTAATCATCATCACCATAGTCATCATCACATGAGCATCATTTAATCATCATCATCATAGTCATCATAAGCTTAATGCATCAATATATTATCATCATACACCACAAACCTCATGCACTCAATACATCGTCATCATACATCTTAACAATATAGGCATCTAACATCAAGAGAGATATTAATATCATCCTACTCACATCACAATCAATGTATAACAATCATCAACAAACACAAGGGTCACATTCATCACATAAACCACATTTTTATATTCAATTTGACATGATAATCGATTACCACACAGCTGTAATCGATTACCCGAGGCGTTTCTTCAATTTTGGAGTCTTTAAGTTTTAAGCTTATTGACCTTAGTTCACTAAATTGGAATTATCTAGAGTTTTAGGTGTCCAATTAATATGATTCTACTTCTATTAGAAAGTTAAGATCCGGGGCTTCAGTTTGATATGCTATATGATAGGATTCTGAGCCCGTTTGCACCCTTAACCAACACATTATTTCTCAGGCGAGAAAGTTGTCAAAAGTTGTGCCCCAACCTGCGCTGCAGCGCAGATTCCAGAAAGTTCACGCTTCAACTTGTGTTGCAGTGCAAGTTACGTAAACATGACAGAAACAACGTTTTTGCCCCGTTTTCTCCCTTTCTTCAATCCATACTCAATCCTCATCGTTTATACTTCGATCCAACACGTTTTTATCAAACAAAATCAATGAAATAATCAATCTTAAACACGATTATACAGTTATTCATTCAAAACCCCAAATCCTCAAACCCTTATTTACCACTTTCGCTATTTTCGCTATCCTCTTCAATCTCATTCAAGAACTCATCAAGATTCATCAAATCATTCATCAATCAACAACTTTCATCATCCATACTCAATATAAACATATATCAATATGAATTTAAAGTCTTAAACCACTACCCAAGCACCCTGATGGGTTTCTGGAGAGCGAACCACAATCCAACAATATAATAGTAAGAAAGAGTATCTTATCCACAGGGAACGGTTAATCTATGTAAATTGTGATCTAATTATCAAGAGAAAACAACTGTTTAGAGAGAATTGTTATATGTAAAGAACGGATTTAATAATAATGGAATTAGAAAGGAAGTGATGACAGGAATTGTACAGGACCTAGAATTGACCAAAACCAACCGATCAGAATCACAAACAAGCAATAAAATCACGATTTATAGGTGCTGGGTAGCAGCCTATAATGCATGAGAAAGTGATAGAAAATGAGAGAAAATAAAGGAAAAAGTGGAGAGGAAGAAATGGGAGGGACGCCACTGAAACAAGAATCCTCCTGCAGCAGATAAGTCCAATGCCAGACGCCACTAATTTAGGAGAATTAGATAAGTCTCACCATGGTTTAAGCAACAACCACCAAACCTCACTCAACTCACAAAGAGGAGAAAATTTGGCATAATTCCTTTACTTCAAATTTCATGTGTCCATTACAAGAGAAGAGGACTCCTATTTATAGGAAAAGAGGGGGAGAGGGGCGGATTTTTAGGAGAGTGAAAAAGAAAGAAAATAAAAGGTGAGTGAAAACACTCCTAAGTGGATCTTGAACCCATGACCCCCAAGGTTTATGGCTAAGCTAAGTCTTAAGCCAATAAACCTCTCAAAATGGCACCCCACTCATGAAAACAAATAAAAAGATGAATAAAAATTCTATCCTATGTGGGAATTGAACCCAAGACTCCTAAGCCTTTTAGCAAGGCAACCTACTAGCCAATAAACCCATACAATTAGCACCCAACTAGGATGAAATAAAAGGAAAATACAAAAATAAAAAGAAAATACAAGAGAGTCCTAATTAAGGGTGGTCCATAGGACAAGGGTCCTATCCAGGGTCAAGGTGTCCTTCTGTAGGGTAGTGACCCTTATTTTGTAGGGTAGTGACCTTTATTTGTAGGACACTAATTTCTCCAACTTTTCCTTGCTTGAAGCTCAGGCTTGCAGTTGGTGCATATCCTCCAGTGTAGGTCTTGCAGGTCCAAGCTTCTAGCAGAGTGTCATCATTCCCTCCCCCTTGAAAAGGATTTGACCTCAAATCTGAAAATTCAGAACGGAGCCGTAAAAATAATGAACTGGGTAGAAGAAGGAGTTGGATGACAAAATATAGGAAGTAAGAAGATGCTTCCCTTCGCTTTTGGAGAGTAGAGTCAGAGATCCACAAGTTGAACATCTTCCTTGAGCCTAGACAATAAGAAGAAGACCCATAAGTATTATTCCAAGGCAAGCAAAGTAAAGGCTCATAACAAAAATACTTGGGAATCATAAAGATTAGCAAAAGAAAAACATATGATATGAACAAGAGGTATTTGAGAAAAGGGTTAGAAAACTCCCTCAATGGAGATTGAACCATCTTGTCCATGTACTCTATGGATTTAGATCCTGGATCAAAGACTAATCTTTTGAAGCCCTCCCTTGCAAGTAAGAGAAGTAAGTGGTCGTAGAGAAGGCTTAGGAAATAAATTCCAAATAAGTACAAAATGTGTTTCAATGTGAAACATTCATCAAAATATTCTACGCTATGTTTCCAAATAAATGCACAATTGAAACTATGTGGCATGAATGTTTTAATATTTTTCAATAACATCCCAACATTTTTATTGAACATAACACATGCATTTTGAGTATGATTGTTAAAAGGGTAGTGTATATGTTCATGCCATGAGGTATTCATGCAAGTTTGTTCACGAGGCATATCCATTCCAATGCACTCACTCAAGTAATATGACACCTTTCGCATATTATCATATGTATTCATGTAAGGTGAAACACTAAAATAATCATTTTGAGCAAGCACACTATGAAGCATATCATCATGTAAAATGGATGTCGAACAAGTTTGCTCATATGTGATAGCTTCATCCAAATTTTTATCGTTTTCTTTTACTAGTTCAAGAGCATAATACACATCTTTATATGAAATAATTATTTGAGGCCCAAAATGTGTATTCAACTTATAAACACAAACCAAAGGTGCATGCATATTCAATCCAACTTTGTTATCATCCAATCTAAATTGATCAAAGGAATTAACTAAACATGCATCTCTAGTAAGTTTCATGGTACTCTTAAACTTAGTTAGCTCTTCTAAACATGCAATAGATTTCAAAGCATCATCAACATTTTTTATTTCATTCAAACATATGCTTTGAGGCATATAATCGTGCATAGAAGAAGGCATTTCATGCATAAAGAAAGTTAGTCTAGGAAACTGCCTTTCAATCACTTGAGTTGTCCTCCTTGCAACACTAGAAGTGCTTGCCATCAACCTATTCATGTTTTCACACAAAGGGTTAGTATTTACTTGTTTATCTAATGGAATTGGTTGCTTCCCTAAATTTTCTTTGTTTTTCCTTTCTTCAATTTGCATTCTTTCTACTTCCTTTTCTTTTTCTCTCTTAATCCTTTCTTCTTCTTCTTTTTCCAATTGTTTCTTCTTCTTTCTAATTTTCTTCTTTCTTCTATCATAATTAAGGATTTTGAAAATCATTTTGAAAATTTATCTTCAATTTAATTAGAAAATTTTTCTAACTTTCTCCCAATTCTATCTTCAAAAGAATCTTTTGTAACTTTCCTATTTTCTCTTCTTCTCTTTTCCTCTTTTTCATGATCTTTTCTTCTAATTTCACTCTCATAATTTCTCCTAAGTTTTCTCTATTCTTCATACTCTCTAATCTTCCTTTCATGGTTAGAGTTATCATAACTCCTTTCCTTATCTTCAAAATGATACCTATTTATTTCTCTCCTTTCTTTCCTATACCTTTCATCAATTTTATCACGAGAAGAGTGTTTTCTCACTTCTTTTTCTCTTCTAAATTCTCTCCTATCTTCATCTAGCTCCTTTCTCCACATTCTATATGACATCTTAAATTGATTTTATTTGAACTCTTTTAAAGGACCTCACCACTCACTAAGTCTTTACACTCAATGGAATGCAACACTCGTGTATGTCACTCTTTTTGGCTTTTTCTATAATGAGACTCTTTTGCCTCTTCTACTCGGTTGGAGGTTGATTAGAAGTTGCAAAGACCAACATGAGTCTAAGTCTAAACCCTTACCCAAAATAGAAGCGCACTAACAAAGAAAATTACCTACTGGAAGAAGATTGGAAAATCCTAAGACAAAACAAGGAATTGATATGACAAACAAGAAAAGTTGGCACTCAAAAAAGCTTATACACAAGAGCAGACAACAAACAAGACAAGACGAAAGAAATTGAAAAGAGAATTGTTTTTGGTGATTTTTGAAAAAGAGTTGCCAAAATTGTCATTTTTTTAAGAAAAATAGCAAATACAACTCAAATACGGTATACAGGGAAATGAAACAGAAAATTACAGTAAAATTGTCACTGTATTGTTGGGATATCTCTTTGTTTTGAATTTTCTATTTTTCTGATTTTTTTGAATTTTTGACTCTTTTTGGGTGTCTTTTGACTTTTTCTCTTTGTTGTTGACTTTTGCACCCTTTTTTGCTTTTTACACCTCTTTTTCTATTTTTGGCACGTACGTACTTTTGTATTTTTTCCTGCCTTTTCTTTCTTTTTTTGTCTTTTTCCCCAACAGAAAATTACAGAAATTTGTACACAATGAAAAGAAAATACACTGTACCTACTGTAATATTTTTGGAATTTTCTGACAGTAAACTGGTCCAAGTGGCCCAGAAAAGCAAAAATAATGAATAAACTGATTTCTAAAATTGTAAAAACGTGATGACAACTTGATTTCAAAAATGGCCAAAAAAATTGCTTAGCACTTCCTTGTTGATTATACAAAACCGGTATGGTCACAGAAACGCGCTTGGTTCAATTTTAAGATTGGAATTAAAATTTGAAGGAAAATCAACAATTAGAATTTATTGATCTTCTTCAAATACTATGAACCAAAAAAAAGATCCTATAGGTGAGCGTTTTGCACAATCAAACAGGGAAAGTCCAAGGTAGAGATAGCAGTCAATCCAAATTTGCAATCAGAATGCCAATCAAACAGACATAACAAGAGTAGGAAATTGAACAACACGAGCCCAAAAATGCACATAAAATGGCAAAATAAGAAGGAGAAAATTGCGCAAAATTAAATGGCAAGAAATTAAAGGGGGAAACTGAAATTAAAAGGATGGGGAGGACAAAAATGTAAATGGCAGAATGTAGAAGGGGATGGCAGAAAGTAAAAGGATGGGGAGGACTGAAAAATAAATGAATGAAAGTAAAGGGGGAAGCGGAAATTAAAAGGATGGGGAGAGCAGAAATGTAAATGGCAGAATGTAAAGGGGGAAGCTGAAATTAAAAGGATGGGGAGAAGCGAAAATTAAATGGCGAAAAATTAGAAGCGGAAAGTAAAGAGATGAATATGGGGGATGAACAATTAATGGTGAAGGGAGAAAATGTAGGTGAACGATCTTTGGAAAAATGAAGACAACAATGCCTCCTCTTACCACACTTCACCAACAAACAAGCAGTTTATAACAATTATATGTAAGAATCACTCAAGAACAATTATGAGCAATTAAGAGGTATTTAAACAAACACCTAGGGGGTGGGAATTAGCGGCCCAAAACAGCCCCCATTCTAGCAAGAAATCACCCAATTCAATCAAGACAGACAAGTGCTGATAGCAGCAGAAAGGCACCTCGGGCCCGGGAAACAGTCCAAGTCCAAATTACAATTGAAAAGAGGGATTGAATTACACTAATTTGATGAAAATTCTGCACATATGAGGTGCAGTTTGCACGCCCAAGAACAGCCCCAATTTGCTCCAAATTTGTTCAAATTCAACAAGCTCTTGATACCAATTGATGACAGGAATTGTACAGGACCTAGAATTGAGCAAAACCAACCGATGAGAATCACAAACAAGCAATAAAATCACGATTTATAGGTGCTGGGCAAAAGCCTATAATGCGTGAGAAAGTGATAGAAAATGAGAGAAAATAAAGGAAAAAGTGGAGAGGAAGAAATGGGAGGGACGCCACTGAAGCAAGAATCCTCCTGCAGCAGATAAGTCCAATGCCAGACGCCACTAATTCAGGAGAATTAGATAAGTCTCACCATGGTTTAAGCAACAACCACCAAGCCTCACTCAACTCACAAAGAGGAGAAAATTTGGCATAATGCCTTTACTTCAAATTTCATGTGTCCATTACAAGAGGAGAGGACTCCTATTTATAGGAAAAGAGGGGGAGAGGGGCGGATTTTTAGGAGAGTGAAAAAGAAAGAAAATAAAAGGTGAGTGAAAACACTCCTAAGTGGGTCTTGAACCCATGACCCCCAAGGTTTATGGCTAAGCTAAGTCTTAAGCTAATAAACCTCTCAAAATGGCATCCCACTCATGAAAACAAATAAAAAGATGAATAAAAATTCTATCCTATGTGGGAATTGAACCCAAGACTCCTAAGCCTTTTAGCAAGGCAACCTACTAGCCATTAAACCCATACAATTAGCACCCAACTAGGATGAAATAAAAGGAAAATACAAAAATAAAAAGAAAATACAAGAGAGTCCTAATTAAGGGTGGTCCATAGGACAAGGGTCCTATCCAGGGTCAAGGTGTCCTTCTGTAGGGTAGTGACCCTTATTTTGTAGGGTAGTGACCTTTATTTGTAGGACACTAATTTCTCCAACTTTTCCTTGCTTGAAGCTCAGGCTTGCAGTTGGTGCATATCCTCCAGTGTAGGTCTTGCAGGTCCAAGCTTCTAGCAGAGTGTCATCAGGAAGAGTTAGAGACACCTTACTTGGATTAGGATTGGACTTCATATCATCTCACCCCTTGTGCATTGGTGGGTTTCTGGCAAGCGAACCACAAATCCAGCAGTATAATAGTAAGTAAGTTATCGTATCCACAGGGAACGGTTATTTATGTAGACCGAAATCGTATTTATCAAGGGAAAACACAGTTTAGAGAATATGATTGCAGAATGGTAAAGAGAGTAGATAATTAATTGGAATTAGAAAGGTAGAGTTAGAGACACTTTACTTGGATCAGGGTTGGATTTCATCTCATCACACCCATTGTGCATATAAAGACTACTTATTATTTTGGTATACTCTATAAAATATGTAGACAAACTTTATTTCTAATGAACCCGAGTTACCAGGGGCCCCTCACACTCAAAAGTAATCCATGCGGGCTCTCCCAGGCGACAGACTTACCCTCGGCTTATTTTACTCTCTTTTATTCTGTTTGTAAAGGATTAATTGAAATAAGTGGCCTACCAAATGAATATATCTTCGCTCAAGTAGTGTCACTACCATCACTCATTAGATATACCCACCTTTCGCTTCCAGGATTAACAATCAATTAACTCTTTGCTATCGATTTATTATCACCAAGCCTAACGTATGGAACGTACTTCATTAGAGTACTCACACTACCCATCAATCATAAATACGCCCCTGTAAAGGAGTCAATGGTTAACCGAGTATTCTCATTCACTCAGAGGTTGAGTTTCCTATGTCTAGGCTCCCCCAAACTCAATCCTAGTTATACGTTAATTACAACTAGCCTATAACTCCGGCGCAAGCGCGAAAGTTAGGAATAAGCACAGAACGAGATTACCACATTTATAGATAAGGACCTTATTGAACTAATAATATAGCATTTATATACACTCAAGGATAGAATCGATTACATCCAATCCTACTGGAGAGTTAACTACATGAACTAGCCATACAAACCATTGAAGACGTTGTCACCATCTTCAATCCTCGTGAAGAGCTCCTCCTCTCCTACTCTAAACTTAGCTGTGATACATAATCAATGAATTACAATGACTATCTAATTCACTAATTCTGTAACTCCGTAACTTCTAGGACCGACGCAAGAGGTTCCTATTTATAGATTAGGAAAGACAAAGCAAATTTGGGAAGAGGTCCTCTTAAAAACGGCAACAAGGACGTGATCTGCGTGTTCTGCGCTTCAAGCTGCGCTACAGCGCAGGCTGTAGCGCAGGTTCCAGAGAGTTGCGCTTCACCTGCACTATAGCGCGGGGTGAAGCGCAGCTAGCGTCTGTAGCTTCAACTTTCCTCTTTTAAATTGTTGATCTCTCCCCGAGACTGGTTTTCGTGCGTTTGTCCTTCCTTGTTTCCCTTTATTCTCCGATATCTTTGTATTTATTGTGCAATCCTTGTTTATTTGGGAAGCTTGTCTGTAATATCTTTGATTGATTGGCTCTATCTCCTCATTAATGATTCAAATCTTCTTCAAATCTTTAATTAATTGTACTCAATCAATCTCCAATCTTGCATGAATCCTCCTCATTTAATGCCATTTAATCTCTGAATTGAATCTTTGCAAGAATCCTGCAAAAATCAGCAATAAATCTATTAAAATAGTATCAAATTCAAAACTAGGATTAATAAATACAAATTATTAAATATTAAATAAAAAGGGATAAAAATGAGGCAAAATTACCATTTTGTCCTTGATAAGTGAAATAAAATATATACTAATTTATCAACTATTTTTCACTTATCATGCATGTAAAGACTATCTATTATTTTAGGTTTACTCTATAATACTGTAGACAAACTTTATTGCTAAGACCCCGAGTTACCAGCGGCCTCACACTCAAGGATAATCCAAGCGGGCTCTCTCAGGCGACAGACTTACCCCCGGCTTATTTTGTTCTTTTTTAGTCAGTTTGTAAAAGAACTTAGTTGATAAACGAGGCCAACTCTGTGGACTCACCTTCGCTCAAGTGCTGTCACTACCCTCACTCATTAGGATACACCCATGTTCTGATCTTGGATTCACAATCAACTAACCCTTGCTATCGATACACAAGCCTAATCCTGTGAACGCCCTTCGCTAGAGTACTCACACTACCCATCGCTCATTAGTAACACTCATGTGTCGGTTTATGATATCGAATACTCTTATTCAATCAGAGAGTGAGTTTCTATGGAACACACCTGACCACTTGATCTTCAGTCTGGCTCTAGGCTCTGAATTTGATTCTAGCTTGATTTTTCTTCTCTTTGCCTTGTTCTGGTCAGTGTGATCGCAGGCCTTTCTTTTGTGAGGTCTGGAAGGTTTATCACCTGCACCATGCCTTTCTTGATCTTCCTTTCGAGGGCTGATTGGATAAGGAAAGGTTTCTGTTCTTGAAATCATTTCCCTTCTTTCCTCGGGCTTTGATTCACCATTTCTCCGTTCACTCTTTTTCTCATTATCTTGATTTTCCGCATGAACATCCTCATATGTTGTATTCTCTACCTCTCTTTCACAGTCAGTCTCTTCTTCAAGAACCATCTTTGTTGTTTCTTCGTCTCCTTTTTCTTCTTCTTCGTCTGCTGCACCTTATTCTTCTTCTTCCTTTTCTTCTTCAGCTCTTCTTTCTTGTGTTTCTTCAGATTCATCTTCTTTTTCTTCTGCTTCATCAGCCAGACTGTCATTGATTTCCTCCCCTATCAGCTGAACAATGTCATCACACTGCTCTTCGGGGTTGGGTAATGCATTTGCTGAAGATGGCTTGTTCCAACGGCTGATCATATTTTCTATCTCATCTAGTACGAGACCAGCAGTTAGTCCTTCTCTTTCACAATACAGCTGAAATGGCATAAATTCATCCCCTTTTTCTTTAATAAAGTTGTCATTATCTGAATGTCCTTCTGAGATTTGTTCTGAGTGTTGGTTAGCTATTACTTCTGCTATCTCTTCAATTGTTGCATCAGGAGACTCTCTCTTCTTGTTGAGCAGTTCCAACATGGTGTCAGTGTTTCTTCTTGCTTCTTCTCTTTTCTTCTGAAGTCTTGACTCCCTTTGTTCTGCTAGTCGTGCTATCAAAGCATCATTCTTTTTTCTTGCTTCTTCTCTCTCCTTCTGAAATTGTATATTGCCTTGATGAATTTCTTCAATACTCTTGCAAAGTCTGGACTCCCTTTGTTCTGCCATCTGTTTTAACAAAGCGTCAGTGCTTCGTCTTCTCTCTTCGCTCTCTTTCTGGAATTGTATATCACTTTGATTGAATTCTTCCAAAAACTCAGAAAATTGGGAGTCTCTTTGTTGATAGGAAGAGTAACTTTGTTGCTGATGAAAAGAAGGTTGCATGTGGAGTGAAACATCATCTTGGTGCCTCCCAAAATTCTGGTTCTGGTAACTTCTCCAATCCTGTGAAAAATTGTTAGAATAATTGTTGTAATTAGAGAAGTTACCTTGAATCGGTGCATGAGAGGAGTAACTTGGTTCTTGCCACCTAACATAATCTCCAGGGGTTCTCCTTGGTTGATTCTGCCATACATAAGCCATTTAACATTTATCTCACTTGGGGTGGTAGAACAGAGTGTTGAGATTGTCTCTTTGAAATTTGTCCCCTTTTTCTATTACTTATTTTTCAAGAGAAATAAGATGCTCAAATGAAGAGAAAAACAAAATAACAAAAAAATAATATTTTTTATAATAATAAATATTTTTTTATTTTAAAAAAATAATAATAAAAAATATATTTTTTAATTAATAATAAATAATAATCTTTTTTTAGAAAATAATTAAAATAAAATAATTAAAAATAAAATATTTTTGTTTTCTTCTCGACTTCTCCCTTGTCTCCTTTCCTTGTTTCTACTTTTGTTCTTCCTTGATGTCCTTCCTATTTCTGCTTCAATTGTAATTGATTGGGGGACACCTGGCCTCTAAAAAACATAAACAAGAAACTTGAAAAAGGTAAGTGTGGAAGAAAAATTTATAATAATAGAAAAACTATAAATTTCCTAATAATACAAATTTCCTAAATTATGGAGAGTCTTGAATTTGTCTCCTTTGTCCTTTTTCTCTCTCTATTTGGTCACTTCTCTCAATTGCTTTTGAGACACCTGTCTTTCACAAAAACACTATTCAAGAAGCTCAAACAAATGTTAGCTCAGGAAAGAGAAAAAATAATAAAATTTATTTTTTATTATTATTTTTTTAACAAATAATTAATTAAAAAAAACGAAAATATTATTTATAATAATTTTTTTTATAAAAAGAAAATAATTAAAATAAAATAATAAAGTATAATAATTAAAAATAAAAATAAAGTATAAATTTCCTAAATAAAGATTTCCTAAAATAATAAGAATAATAAATAAAAGAAATCCTAAGATAGATATCCTTGATAATTAGACCGCCAAGGTCTACACAAATTGAAAATCGTTCCCCGGCAACGGCGCCAAAAATACTTGATGGGTTTCTGGCAAGCGAACCACAAATCCAGCTGTATAATAGTAAGAAGGAGTATCGTATCCACAGGGAACGGTTAATCTATGTAAACTGTGATCTAATTATCAAGAGAAAACAACGGTTTAGAGAGAATTGTTGTATGTAAAGAACGAATTTAATAATAATGGAATTAGAAAGGAAGAGTTAGAGACACCTTACTTGGATTAGGATTGGACTTCATATCATCTCACCCCTTGTGCATGTAAAGACTATCTATTATTTTAGGTTTACTCTATAATACTGTAAACAAACTTTATTGCTAAGACCCCGAGTTACCAGCGGCCTCACACGCTCAAGGATAATCCATGTGGGCTCTCCCAGGCGACAAACTTACCCCCGACTTATTTTGTTCTTTTTTAGTCAGTTTGTAAAGGAACTTAGTTGATAAACGAGGCCAACTCTGTGGACTCACCTTCGCTCAAGTGTTGTCACTACCCTCACTCATTAGGATACACCCATGTTTGGATCCTGGATTCACAATCAACTAACCCTTGCTATCGATACACAAGCCTAATCTTGTGAACGCCCTTCGCTAGAGTACTCACACTACCCATCGCTCATTAGTAACGCTTATGTGTCGGTTTTCTGATATCGAGTACTCTTATTCAATCAGAGAGTGAGTTTCTATGGAAGCTACTTCTCAACCCTCGGTCCTAATCAAAACTAACCTAGTTAGTTGAGACTAGCCTATAACTCCAGACGCAAGCGTGGGAATTAGAGATTAAGTACAGAATAAGATTACCAATATTACAGATAGGGAGCTCAGAAATAATAACATAAAATTTACATACACTTAGGGATAGAATCAATTATATCCAATCCTAATGGAGAGTTAACTACGCGAGGTAGCCATACAAACCACCGAAGATGCTGTCACCATCTTCAATCCTCGTGAAGCGCTCCTCCTCTCCTACTCTAAACTTAGCTCTGGTACATAATCAGTGAACTATAGACTAGATTACAATGATTGACGACCTTTGGACAGGTTACAGGAGGTTCCTATTTATAGACTAAGGAAAGACAACGTAAATTGGGAAGAGATCCATCTAAAAATGGCAACAAGGACAAAATCAGCGTAACCTGCGCTCCAGGCTGCGCTATAGCGCAGGTGTGAGCGCAACTTCCAGAGAGTCTGCGCTTCATCCTGCGCTATAGCGCAGGTGAAGCGCAGCTAGCGTCCTGCTGCTCCAACTTTCTCTTTTTAATTCTTGATCTCTCCCCGAGACTGGTTTTCGCATACTTGTCCTTCCTTGTTTCCCTTTATTTGATGATTTCCTTGCATTTATTGAGCAATCCTTGATTTATTTGGGAAGCTTGTCTGCAGAATCCTTGATTGATTGGCACTGATCTCCTCATTAATGATTTCAAATCTTCTTTAAATCTTTATTAAATATCTTCAATCAATCTCAAATCTTGTAGATATCTTCCTCATTTGATGTTATCTATCCTTCAAATTAAATCTTTGCAATATCCTGCAAAAATCAACAATATTTCTATCAAAATAGCATCAAATTCAAATATAGGATTAATAAATACAATTTATCTAATATTTAATAAAAAGGGATTAAATTGGGGCAAAATTATCATTTTATCCTTGATAAGTGAACTGAGAAGTGCTCTAATTTATCAACTAATTTTCACTTATCACACCCCTACATGCATATACAAGCAGCACCCTCTCCCCCACCGTACCTTGAAGTGAAGATCGAATCGTAACAATTCTTGATTCTCAATGATTACTCCTCAGCAACCTCTCTTGAGACTTGGTTTCTCCCCTCCTTGGCGTTTCGCTCTCTGACGATTATACGAATAAGGATTAGGGTTAACTGAAAACCCCTCCTTAAATAAATACTTAATTGGGCTAGGCTCACTCTCAACCCACTTATTCTATTTATTATTCTTATTATTTATTAAATAACCTCATTTATCAAATATACTAATCTTACTAATATTATTATTTATATATTTCTCTTATTTTATTTCTCTACTCTATTAATTTAATTTAATTTTACTTAATAAAATTCAGGATGCTACACTCATAAGGTGTGTTGCTTCCTCTCTGTATATGGCCAAAGATGCTTCTTTTACTCCATACTCTCCTTTGACTTGCTTGACTATCAAATTGGAGTCCCCTTGTACGTACAAACTCTTCACTCCTAGGTCTAAGGCCATACGCAATCCCAAGATCAAAGCCTCGTACTCTGCTTCGTTGTTCGTGCATGGGTAAGTTGGTGGGAAAATGCGAATACTTCCTTTCCTCCTTTTATAAGCACCACTCCTGCTCCTCTTGTGGGGGCTGACGGCGTGCCATCAAACTTCATGATCCAAGGGGCTTCCTCCCTCTCTTCGCAATTGTTGACTTCTGGCACTTCCCCTCTTATCTCTTCCGTGACAACTTCGCTCCCCTCGTTGGTGCAAATTGACATCATATCCACTAAAGCTTGGCATCCCAATTTACTAGGAATTATCAGTTGCACATCGTAGTCACTCATCAAGAGTGCCCACCTGCTCATCCTGCCTGTGATAGCAGCGTTTTGTAATAAGTACCTTATGCCTTCTGACTTGCTCATGACATGTATCGTATGAGCCTGAAAATAATGCCTATATTTTTGCGCTGCTTAGACGAGCCCCAAACACTGCTTTTCTTGCATGGAATATCTCGTCTCTGTTTCCTTCATCACTCTGCTAAAGTAGGACACTGGGCGCTCTGCATTACCCTTTTCTTGAGCAATAAGGTCGTTTGTGGCGTGCTTAGTCACAGCCAAATATATTCTCAGAGGCTTATTGGCTATGGGTGGAGACATGACAGGTGCAGTCGTTATTATTCCTTTGATTTTGTCAAACGCCTCCTGATGGCAAGCTCCCCATTTAAACATGCCATTCTGTGTGAGCAGCTCACGCATGGGTGTTATCAATTCTCCAAGGGCGGGGATGAAACGTCTTATGTACCCCAACTTGCCCATTAATTGTTGTATTTCTTTAACATTGGAGGGGGGACTCATCTTTTTAATAGCTTCTATCTTATTGTCCTCAGCTGAAACGCCATCCTCATGTACTCTAAATCCCAAGAACTTCCCATACGACACTGCAAACATGCACTTCATTGGATTCATCCTTAATTTAAACTTTCTACATCTTTCGAAAACCTTCCTCAAATGTGCTTCATGCTCTTCCTTGTGCTTGGACTTTATCACCAAGTCGTCCACATAATCTTCAAAAATATCATGCATCATATCATGAAAAATGGCCGCCATGGCTCTCTGGTATGTGGCACCCGTATTTTTTAAGCCAAATGGAATAACTGTGTAATGGAAGTTCCCAAATGGGGTCCTGAAAGCAGTCTTTTCTTCATCTCCTTTTGCCATTTTGATTTGATTGTACCCACTGAATCCGTCCATGAAGGAGAAACGTTTGTGAGCTGCAGTGGCGTCCACCAAACTATCAATGTGGGGCAAGGGAAAATCGTCTTTAGGACACACCCTGTTCAAGTCTCTGAAGTCTACACAACATCTGATCTGACCATTTTTCTTTCTGACCGGGACTATATTTGCCAACCAGCTTGGATGTTGTATTGGTTTGATGAAGCCCGCTCCTAACAGCTTTTCTACCTCCTTTTTATTTCCTTCTCAATCCCTGGAGCGAACTTCCTTGCTGCCTGCTTCACTGGCATAAAATCAGAGCGTACTGCCAGATTATGAGCCACCAATGATTCATTCAATCCAGGCATCTCGTTGTATTTCCACGCAAAAGTATCCCTGAATTCCTTGAGTAGCCTTATCAAACTCATTCTTTCATTCCCTTGTAATTTGGTACTTATATACAAAGGTCTTTTCTTCTCCATCTACACTCACATCTACTTCCTCCAAATCGTCCTCATGTTGTTTGGGCGTATCTTGCAGCTCATTCGGGGCTTCTCCTACCACCACTTCTGTATCTTGATGGGGACGAGTCTCCACGACGCTCTTTCCGGGGCTGACAGGGTGTTCACTATGCTGACCTGTCAGGCCCCCGAGTTCCTAAAGGATGCGCCATCTGACCTCGCCATTGGGGAGAACCTCCCTCTGTATCTTCCCCAACTCCTTTACTTTTGGCTTCTTGTGCGCTGTAACAGGGTGCATCCCTCTCCAGGTGTCTTGTTCCACTCTCGGAGGTGTCTCTCGCTTGATTCCTAGCGCGCTGCTTCCTGGGGGGACACCTCATTAAATAAATAAGCATCAATTAGTTGAGCTTCAGAAGCCTTAAATGGTGCCTCCACACCCCGAATCTCTATATCTCGCCCTCTGAAATTTGACTTGACACATTGGTGAAGAGTAGAGAGGACACATTGGTGCAAATGTATCCAAGGACGCCCCAACAACAAGTGATAACTTGAGTCCCCATCCACTACATGGAACACGTTCACCGTCTTAATAGGGCCCACCTCAAGGTAAGCATTTACACACCCTCTTGCTTCCACAGCTTCCCCGTGGAAAGTGCTAAGCGTGATATTGGAGCCACGCATCCTGTTTTGGGGTATGCGCAATTTGTTAAACAAGTAGGTGGGAAGTATGTTCACGCCTGAGCCATTATCAACCAAGGCCCGCCTTACATGGACGCCTTCCATCATTGCCTCTATATATAAAGGACGATTATGACAGAACTGAGGGCTCGGGCTTGGCGGCTCTCTGAATATGATGGCTGAAGCATGTGCCTTGGCTATTCTTGTCAGTGGCGCACTTGCTGCACTCACATCTCCCTCGTGTTTCTTTGTTATTCGCACAACATGCATCGCTGCTTCCTTGTGAACTTCTGGGTTCAAGCCCATCTGGCTGAACAACACCCTAAAACCTCTCGTCTTTAATAGCCTCGTGGGCAGGATTTCTTCCTCCGTTTGGAAGTCCTCTTCTATTTCTTCAATCCTTAAATTGCTAGCACGCGATGTGATCGTGCTAATTCTGTGATTAGGGAGAGGTCTCCTATGTAGTTCTCCCCCCTCTCCTTCTGGTAATAACACCTTTCCCAACCTTACCTGTCTTTCAAAAGCACGCCTTACTGTCCAACAGTCTATAGTGGTATGGGTATTGGTCCTGTGCAGTATGCAGTATGTAGGGTTGTCATATTGCTCTTTCTTTAGTGGGGGCTTAACCATTTTTACCCTCAGCGTCCCGTCTTTCAACCACTCTTCCACTAGCTGGCAAACTTGTGGGCGTGCTAGTGGAATCGTGGGCAAGTCTTCTGTGTTGTATGGCACGGATTTTCCAGGCGATGGGCCACCTCTAAATGTCTTTCTCTTTCCCCTGTCTTCCACAGCGTACACCTCGAACATGTTCTCGCTGTCTTGCTTCTTTTACCTTGTCTTTTCATGGCCTCGGCTACATCAGCTGCTTTCCTCATGAGTTCTACAAAAGTGGTGATTCCTCCTAGGCTCAAGAAGATCTGAGATCCGTCTTCTATGTTTTTGATGCACCCATACACTAGGTCTGCTTCAGGTAAGGTTTCTTTACACTGTAAAGCACGATCACGGTACCGTTTTATGAAGGTAACTAGACCTTCTCCGCTTTTCTGCTTCACCCTTCCAAGATCCATTATGTGTAACACGCCCTCTTCCTCTAAGAACTTACTGCAAAATTCCACAGCTAGTTCTTCCCATGCCTTTATGGAGCTGGGACGTAACTTGGAGTACCATGTAAATGCTCTTCCTGATAATGATTTCGAAAACTCCTTGAGCCTCAGGTTCGCATTGTCTATGTGTACGCCCAAGTCATCTAAGAAACTCATAAGATGTTCCCTAGTGCTTTCTGTCCCGTCGAACTTCCTAAAGGTAGGTGGTTGGTATCCGCTCGGATAAGGCGCCATCAGGACTTCATTGGTCAAAGGGGGTTCTAAGTCGAACAAAGGCAGAGGAGGGTTGTTGCTGATTTGCAGCATCCGTCGCAGTTCTCCTTGCGTCACCATTCAGTGTTCGCATGTGTTCACCACGTGGTGCGGCGCTTCCAGCCTTCACCTGAGCACTGAGGCTAGACACCAAGCTCGTTAAGTTCTGTTGGCTCATGATGGGGTTGTTGAGCACTGTTGTGGGTATCACAGTTTGGGATGCTCCCTCCTCCCCTATTATGACAGTCGGAGTCTCTAAAGCCCCCAGTAGGTTAAGCTCTCGACGTGGTTGGCCGTGCTCTCCTGCCCTGTTAATAACAGGGGTAGTTGTTGTCGTGTCCTCATGCACCACTTCTTGTCTACCATGGGAAAAATCGTCCAAACTGAACGACAATCTCCGGGGGGTTACCCTAGTGACTCGCGGTTGCTCTTCCATTATTCTCTCTATGAATATAAACACATTTGTTTATGCATAATTATTGAGAAAAAGAGAAGTATTAATTGCATTAATGAGAAAAAAAGAAATAACATCTTTGGAAAAAATTGGACTTAAAAGACATGGTTATCACGTTGTTTCGTTTCTTTTCTCTGAACTGTTCTCCGGTCTTGAGGTTCGTTAGTAGCTTGAGAGAGATGCCAAAGAGTATCCCCTTCTCGTTCACTTCTTCCTTTTTTTCTTATTTTTTCCTCCTTCACACCCTGTACAATCCCCGAGAAGACTCTCTTACTTCCTTGTCTTCTTGTAAAAAAGCGTCGACCTTGGGATATCTCCCTTTTTACCATGTCCAGCTTTCCTTGTAGCATCCCCTTTATGGGTAGCCCAGAAATCTATTTCCTGTTTCATGTAAATATGCTTTCTGTTGTGCTTCCCTCCTTGGGTACACAAAAAGGATGTTGGACTCCCATTCTGAACACGCCATCTGCCACCATGCTGCCATGTTGTCACGCTGCTCATTGCATCCTCCAAGGCGCTCCCACTGCGACTAGCTCTCTCCTTCTCCTTGCTTTGTCAACGGTTCAAAGCTCTCCTTTTAATATTACTATATTATTTCCCAAAACACATGTTTTTAATTATTGTACAAAAACCTTAAACGACAGATAAAAAGAAACAAAGAGAGTAATAAAATTGAAGTCTCAAGTCACAGACAACAATTTGTAATACCCTACGTGTGTTACGACATTTAGATATTGAGTTGCTCAATGCTCTACATTTGAACATTGAAACACAGTAACAACATTTCTAGAGTGAGTGTGAGTGAACTATATTTTTTTTAGTGCAAAGACCACAAGTATCCTTCATGTGAGATAATCTTATTTGAATCGGGTTAGACCTTTATGGATAACAACTAGATTGATTTAATAATTTCCCTCATGCCACACTTTACTATCTATCCCAATACAATATCTAATTTTTTTCTTTATATCTTAGAACATGTTCTTAAAAGTCTTTTTTTCCTTTCTAGTCAAAAGAGAACTCCGTTTTATATCAAACCTGAAGATTTCACATTAATAAGTAATGACATGTTTGTTTATCAACTACCATGGTTTCAAACTTGCGTTTTTTCAAAAGGAAGAAGTTATCACCTTGAAATTTTATGTTTTAAAACGGTGTCCCAAACAGAAACTAACATTTTGTTTGGATGTATTAAAGAAAATGAGTGTAAAGAAAGTGAGTGAAAATAAAACGAGTAGAAAGAATATAAGATGAAAATGAGATGATTTTAAATTTGTTTGGTTGATGACAAAATGAAAAGAAAGAAAAGTGTGAGATAAACTATCACCAACCTATCTAGTGCTACCATGGCAAATCAATTGGTAGGGTCGTCGCTTTCTTCTAAACTATTCAGCACAGGTTTCATTTTCTTCGCACAGGAGTGGTGAAAACTTTTTTCAATGGGTTTATCATTTTTATTTTCCTTCTCAGAGTTTTCTTATATGACCAAACCGAAGAAAATCAACTTTTCTTCACCTTTTCACGACCCGAGTTTTCTTTCCTCACATTTTCCATAAAACCAAACCAAGCGTAAGAGTCCGCTTGATGTATAATTGGGTAAAATTAAATTTAATAGATTTATAGAATCAATAACAGAAAATGAGTGATGCACGATTTATGAAACATATTAATTAGACAGAACTGATTTAAAATCAATTTTAATAGAATTGATTCCCACTATTAATAACGGAAAACCAAACAGACACTAAGAAAAGGTTTACACACTCAGTCAAAACCCAAACAATATGACTGAGCAAATATAACTCGCAATTAAAGCATAGTGATAAGTGAAAAATAGTTGATAAATTATAGCACTTTTCAGTTCACTTTTCAAGGATAAAATGGTAATTTTGCCCCAGTTTAATCCCTTTTTATTAAATATTAGAGAAATTGTATTTATTAATCTGAGATTTGAATTTGATTCTATTTTGATAGAAATATTGCTGATTTTTGCAGGATATTGCAAAGATTTGATTTGAAGGATAGATAGCATTAAATGAGGGAGATATTTGCAAGATTTGAGATTGATTGAAGACATTTAATAAAGATTTGAAGAAGATTTAAGACAATTAATTAGGAGATCACTGCCAATCAATCAAGGATTCTGCAGACAAGCTTCCCAAATAAACCAAAGATTGCTCAATAAATGCAAGGATTTTATCAAGAAAAGGGAAACAAGGAAATGCCAAAAACAGTCTCGGGGAGAGATTGAGATTAAAAAGAGAAAGTTGGAGCTGCAGGACCTTACATGCGCTTCACCTGCGCTACAGCGCAGGGTGAAGCGCAGACTCTCTGGATCTTGCGCTCCATCCTGCGTTGTAGCGCAACTTGGAGCGCAGGTTACGCTGATTTGCTCCCTGTTGCGTTTTTAGATAGATTTCTCCCCAAATTTATTTGTCTTTCCTTAGTCTATAAATAGGAACCTCTTGCACCAAATCCGGTGTGCACGATTATTGTAATTCATCTATATTTCAGTGATAATGCACCAAAGCTAAGTTTAGAGTAGGAGAGGAGGAGCGCTTCACAAGGATTGAAGATGGTGACAACATCTTCGGTGGTTTGTATGGCTACCTTGCGTAGTTAACTCTCCATTAGGATTGGATGTAAATGATTCTATCCCCAAGTGTATGTAAACTCTACATTATTATTTCATGAGCTCTCTGTCTATAATATTGGTAATGTTATTCTGTACTTAATTCCTAACTTCCGCGCTTGTGCTGAAGTTATAGGCTAGTTTCGACTAGGATTGCGAGTGGGGGAGCAGATTCTGAAGAAACTCATTCTCTGAGTGAATAAGAGGACTCGGTAGCCAGTGACTGAAACATGAGCGTTGCTAGTGATAGATGGGTAGTGTGAGTACTCTAATGAAGGGCGTCTAAAGGATAGGCATGGTTATTAAATTATCGATAGCAAAGAATTAGTTGATTGTCAATCCCGGAAGCGATAGCGTGGGTGTATTCTAATGAGTGATGGGTAGTGACAGTACTCTAGCGAAGGTGCATCCAAAGGAGCAGGTCGCGTTTATCAATTAGTTCTTTTACAAACGGAATAAAAGAGAGCAAAATAAGCCGAGAGTAAGTCTGTCGCCTGGGAGAGCCCGCACGGATTACCTTTGAGTGTGTGAGGCCGCTGGTAACTCAGGGTCTTAGCAATAAAGTTTGTCTACAGTATTATAGAGTTAACCTAAAATAATAGATGGTTTTTACATGCACAAATGGTGTGATGATATGAAGTTCAATCCTAATCCAAGTAAAGTGTCTCTAACTCTTCCTTTCTAATACCATTGATTATTAATTTGCTATTTACAATTCCGCAACAATATTCTCAAACCGTTGTTTCCCTTGATAATTAGATCACATGTTTACGTGAATTGATCGTTCCATGTGGATACGATACTCTTCTTACTATTATACTACTGGATTTTTGGTTCGCTTGCTAGAAACCCATCAAGTATTTTTGGCGTCGTTGCCGGGGAATGGTTTCCAATTCGTGTAGAACTTGGAGGTCTAATTATCAAGTCATATCTATCTTAGGATTTCTTTTATTTATTATTCTTATTATTTTAGAAAATTATTATTTAGGAAATTTATACTTTATTGTGGAAATTTTTATTTTTAATACTTTATTACTTTCTTTTTATAAAAAAATATTTTAATTAATTATAAAAAATTAAATAAATAAATAAATTAAAATAATAATAATAAATTTTATTATTTTATTGCTCTTCCCTGAGCTAACATTTGTTTGAGCTTCTTGAATAGTATTTTTGTGAAAGACAGGTGTCTCAAGAGCAATTGAGAGAAGGGACCAAATAGAGAGAGAGAGAAAAAGGGCAAAGGAGACAAATTCAAGACTCTCCATATTTTAGGAAACTTTTATTATTTTTAGAAAATTTATAGTTTTTCTAATTTTATTAATTTTTCTTCCACACTTACCTTTTTCAAAGTTTCTTGTTTATGTTTTTGAGAGGCGAGGTGTTCCCCAATCAATTACAACTTGAAGTAGAAATAGGAAGGACATCAAGGAAGAACAAAAGTAGAAACAAGGAAAGGAGACAAGGGAGAAGTCGAGAAGAAAACAAAAATATTTTATTTTTAATTATTTTATTTTAATTATTTTCTTAAGAAATATATATATTATTATTTATTATTATTTTGAAAAAAATATATTTTTTTATTATTTTTTTTAAATAAAAAAGAATATTTATTATAAAAAAATTATATATTATTTTTTGTTATTTTGTTTTTCACTTTGTTTGAGTATCTTGATTATTTCTCTTGAGAAAACGTGTAACAGAAAAAGGGGCAGAGCTCAAGGAGACAATTTCAACACTCTCTGATCACCCAAGAAGAAGAAGGGATAAGCTCAAGGAGACAATCTCAACACTCTCTGTTATACCAGCCCAAGTGAAGTAAATGCTAAATGGATTATGAATGGCAAAATCAACCAAGGAGAACCCTTGGAGATTATGTTAGGTGGCAAGAACCAAGTTACTCCTCTCATGCACCGATTCAAGGTAACTTCTCTAATTACAACAATTATGCTAACAATTTTTCACAGGATTGGGGAAGTTACCAGAATCAGAATTTTGGATGGCACCAAGACGATGTTTTAAGTTTTTGGAAGAACTCAATCAAGACAATATACGATTTCAGAAGGAGAGAGAAGAAGCAAGAAGAAAAAATGATGCTTTGATAGCACAACTAGCAGAACAAAGGGAGTCAAGACTTCAGAAGGAAAGAGAAGAAGCAAGAAGAAACACTGACACCTTGATGGAGCAATTAAAAGAAAAAGGAGCTAACCAACAGTCAGAAATAATCTCAGAAGGGCATTCAGATAGTGACAATTTCATGGAAGAAAAGTGGGATGAATTCATACAATTTCAGCGGTATTGTGAAAGAGAAGTACTAACCGTTGGCCTTGTACTAGATGAGATACACAATATGATCAACTGTTGGAACAAGCAATCTTCAGCAAATGCAGTACCCAACCCCGAAGAGCAGTGCGATGACATTGTTCAGCTGATAGGGGAGGAAATCAATGACAATCTGGCTGATAAAGAAGAAAAAGAAAAAGAAGAAGAGGAAACTGAAGGAATTCAAGAAGGAAAAGCTGAAGAAAAGGAATCAGAAGAAGCTGATGAAAAAACAGAAAAGATGGTGCTTGAAGAAGAGGCTGACTATGAAAGAGAGAAAGAGAACAACACATATGAGGGTGTTCATGATCAAGAAAAGGAGAAAAAGAGTGAACAGAGAGATGGTGAATCAAAGCCCGAGGAAGGAAGAGAAGTGATTTCAAGAACAGAGACCTTGCCTTATCCAATCGGTCCTCTAAAGGAAGATCAAGAAAGGCATGATGCAAGTGATAAACCTTCCAGACCTCATAAATGAAAGGCCTGCGATCACACGTACCAGGACAAGGCAAATAGAAAGAAAGTCAAGCTAGAATTAAATTCAGAGCCTAGAGCCAGATTGAAGATCAAGTGGTTAGGTGTGTTCCATATCAAAGACCCCTGCGAAGCAAAGAAATTAAGAGTAATCAAATGCGAATCATCCAAGCTTCAGGAAAAGAAGACTCATGCACATGTGAGCAAGATAATAAAGAAAAGAAGAGTCAAGCCAAGGGAGTCAAAAGCATGGTCTAACTCCAAGAAGAAGCCCAAACGGTCAAAGTCAATTCACACTACAGGTTTCTCCAAGGCAAGATTATGGGGAGGTTTATGGGCCAGAGAAAGGAAGGGTGCAGCACACAAGCTCACCAAAATATTTCAGTTTCAGCCACCTTGAGAGAACAGGCGTCGAGCTATCAGACGTTAAACAAGCGCTTTCTGAGAGGCAACCCAAAGATTTTTAAAGTTTTTAATTAATTTTAGTCTTGTTTTATTTTCTTGTTGGTTAATTAGGATCTTTCATTTATTTTAGGATTTAGGAAATTTTCAAAATTGATTGGAATAAGTTTGTGGAAAATAATTTTTTTAAAAAAATAGGAAGTAGCAGAAAACGTGACTAAAAATTGCAAAATTGCATTCTGTTTTCTGCGCTTCAACCTGCGTTGTACCGCAGGTAAAGCGCAGAAATGCAATTTTAGTCACTGTATTCTGTGCTTCACTTGCGTTGTAGCGCAGGGTGAAGCGCAGGATATGAAATTTTAAAAATCTTCTATTTTCTCATGTACTGTTTCTCTACTTCCTAAGCTCATCTTTTCACTCTTTCCACTCACAAACTTCCATCAATTTTGAAACTTTTAGTTATGTTTTCTTTACCAATTGAAATCTTCATTTACTATATTTTTATGATTTGCACTTTAGGGTAGCAACCTTAGGATTGTGAATATTATTGATTATTGCTATCTTAAATGTGATTTTGGCTGTGTGGAACATGAAGAACAATTTGCTGCATTGAAATGCTCTTTGTTTTGTGAGTTATTAAAGTTGAAAGTGTTATGCTCTGTCTCTTTCAAAAAAAATTTAAACTTTCACTTTCCATGGATTGATTGAATGCTTGCAAAACAAATGAGTATGTTCTGTTTTTACGAAGGCATTACCAAATGCAGTGAAATTTTGTTGTGAAAAGAGTAATTATTTATGCATGTAAATTGATAGGCTTCCATGTTCTTCATGAATTGCACAGACTGCTGCAAACTATAAAGACCACTTGACCTCAAATCAATCAGGAGTACTAGACCCATACCCAAGCATGCTGCTTGAAGAGTTCCGGATATTCTTGCAGTGGCATGGGGACAGGCCTATTTTCCCAGGGGGGATGGAGCAGCAGCAGAATAAGGACTCACAGGATACAGAGGATGAAGATTAATACTGGTGTTTTCTTTCTTTTAGTTTTTCTTTTATTTTCTATTATTTTCTTTTAGTTTTAATTAGGATTTTTTTTTTGTTTCGTATTTCATTTTTTTCTTAAATTTCTAGAATTTTTAAAATTTTTAGGACCTTAGAAATTAGGATTCAAGGCAACTTTTTCAAAAATCTCTGTAATTAAGTAGTTTAACTAATCAGATTAGAAAAGATGATAGGGTCTTGTGATTAATTCCATAATCAATTAGGATTAGGGTACTTCTCAAGAGAAACTATTAGGATAGTTAATTAAAACCATTAAGTGCTTTATCAAGGAAATTTTAGCCAATAACCGGTGAGTTGAGAGCCCAAACACTTAAATTGAGAGCTTTTCACCGCTGCTTGTCAAATGTTATTGCTTGAGTTTCTGAATTTTGTCTTGCTAGTAGAAGGTATGGAAGTGACAAAGGCATATTTTGTGATTCTAATATTGTGCTTAGTGCCAAATAGCCAACCATGATTAAATGTTTCCATTTATTGATTGCCCATTTGAGCTTGAATATTTCCTTGATGCACCCTAACCATATTCATTGAATGTATCATGTCCCTTAACACTTGGGAAAGAGAGAAAGGTGCACCACAGCAACATGGGATGAGAGGTTGGTCACAAAGATTCAAGAAAAGGCACAAGAAATCACAAAGAAGGATCCTCCCCCATAAATAAAGTTTCTATGTTATTCTGTCTAAAAAAACATTTGCACAAAAGTGTGGAATTGAATAAGTTGGGGGGGGATATTTCTTCAAAAAATAAGGCCAAGCTGAAAAAGGGTGACCATTCAAGAATGACTAGGTGAATTGAGAGAAGTCCCAATCACAATCACAAGATGCTCTCTATTCAAAGTGTTCCTTGAATATCTAGAAAAACCATGATTTATTGATAGCCCAGCCTCATTACAACCTATGAAAGACCTTTTGATCCATATTAACTGCTTGCAGGTTTAGATCTTGGAAACGACTATCAATTCTAGTTGTTCAATAGTGGTGAATAAGATTGAGGGAAACACTTACCCGTGAGAATGAGAGATTTCCTTGGTTTATCACTTAATGCTTTAATTATTATTATTGAGAAGTTTAATTGATGTTTGTATTTCTATTCTGATTGATGATTGGTAACATCCCCTGATCCTGAGTTTTTCTTATGTTTGGAAAGTGACTGCTACTTAGGAAAGAGTTGAGGAATAGTTCCTTGAATTTGTTTTTATTAGATTTTGGACCTAAGCCTAACTCAACCCCAAAAGCTAGCTTGTAGGGTAAGGACTACCAAAGACTTATATACTTTTAAATGGCCTTATCACTAGTCAATGTGAGACTTTCCAACACACCCCCTCACGCCCAGGACTGGACATCTGGAGCGTGGACACATCAAGAGGTGGGGGCCCAATAACAACAGATCTAGGATAGGCTTTGATACCATATTAGATTTTGGACCTGAGCCTAACTCAACCCCAAAAGCTAGCTTGTACGGTAAAGACTACCCAAGACTTATATACTTTTAAATGGCCTTATCACTAGTCAATGTGAGACTTTCCAACAGTTTTTAATTATTTGAAATACATTGGGAATAGAATTGATTTTTGATTGCAAAGAGGTCTCTTGCTTGAGGACAAGCAAAAAGTTAAGTTGGGGCGTATTTTGATAAGTGAAAATTAGTTGATAAATTAGAGCACTTTTCAGTTCACTTATCAAGGATAAAATGGTAATTTTGCCCCAGTTTAATCCCTTTTTATTAAATATTAGATAAATTGAATTTATTAATCTGAGATTTGAATTTGATGCTATTTTGAAAGAAATATTGTTGATTTTTGCAGGATATTGCAAAGATTTGATTTGAAGGATAGATAGCATTAAATGACGGAGATATCTGCAAGATTTGAGATTGATTGAAGACATTTAATAAAGATTTGAAGAAGATTTAAGACAATTAATGAGGAGATCACTGCCAATCAATCAAGGATTCTGCAGACAAGCTTCTCAAATAAATCAAAGATTGCTCAATAAATGCAAGGATTTTATCAAGAAAAGGGAAACAAGGAAAGACAAATCTGCCAAAACCAGTCTCGGGGAGAGATTGATATTAAAAAGAGAAAGTTGGAGGTGCAAGACACTACATGCGTTTCACCTGCGCTACAGCGTAGAGTGAAGCGCAGACTCTCTGGATCTTGCGCTCCAGCATGCGCTGTAGCGCAGCTTGGAGCGCAGAATATACGCTGATTTGCTCCCTGTTGCCGTTTTTAGATAGATTTCTCCCCAAATATCTTTGTCTTTCCTTAGTCTATAAATAGGAACCTCTTGCACAAAATCTGGTGTGCACGATTATTGTAATTCATCTATATTTCAGTGATAATGCACCAAAGCTAAGTTTAGAGTAGGAGAGGAGGAGCGCTTCACAAGGATTGAATATGGTGACAACATCTTCGGTGGTTTGTATGGCTACCTTGTGTAGTTGACTCTCCATTAGGATTGGATGTAATTGATTCTATCCCCAAGTGTATGTAAACTCTATATTATTATTTCATGAGCTCTCTGTCTATACTATTGGTAATCTTATTCTGTACTTAATTCCTAACTTTCGCGCTTGTGCCGGAGTTATAGGCTAGTTTCGACTAGGATTGAGAGTGGGGGAGTAGATTCTGAAGAAACTCATTCTCTGAGTGAATAAGAGGACTCGGTAGCCAGTGATTGAAACATGGGCGTTGCTAATGATTGATGGGTAGTGTGAGTACTCTAATGAAGGGCGTCTAAAGGATAGGCATGGATATTAAATTACCGATAACAAAGAATTAATTGATTGTCAATCCTAGAAGCGATAACGTGGGTGTATTCTAATGAGTGATGGGTAGTGACAGTACTCTAGCGAAGGTGCATCCAGAGGAGTAGGCCGCGCTTATCAATTAGTTCTTTTACAAACGGAATAAAAGAGAGCAAAATAAGCCGAGGGTAAGTTTGTCACCTGGGAGAGCCCGCATGGATTACCTTTGAGTGTGTGAGGCCGCTGGTAACTCGGGGTCTTAGCAATAAAGTTTGTCTACAGTATTATAGAGTAAACCTAAAATAATAGATAGTTTTTACATGCACAAAGGGTGTGATGATATGAAGTTCAATCCTAATCCAAGTAAAGTGTCTCTAACTCTTCCTTTCTAATACCATTGATTATTAATTTGCTATTTACAATTCCACAACAATATTTTCAAACCATTGTTTCCATTGATAATTAGATCACAAGTTTACGTGAATTGACCGTTCCCTGTGGATACGATACTCTTCTTACTATTATACTACTGGATTTTTGGTTCGTTTGCCAGAAACCCATCACATAGGTCTCTTCTTTAATATAAAACAAAGAGATGGAACATAATCAACATGTGAAGAAGGATTTAAATTTTGATAGAGGCGACTCAAATTTAATAGATCAAAAAAATGAAATAAAATCAAATCAAATAAAACTACATGAGGAAAAACAAGCTATTTGCCCCGATTTGGGTCCACCCAGTGCGGGCTATAATGGGTCGGGGGAAAACTTGAATTTAATTTGGGTTAAAAATGGTGCCAAAACCTGTCAAAATATGGGCTCAACACGGTAATTTTGCGGGCTTTGCAGGCTAAGCCTGTCATTTTAATAAAATGCATCAGGCCAAAAAAGCATGAACTTAATTAGGGATCAAATCTAAAAAACCAAGCCATATAATTTAACGTGGCGGGTTTGGCTTGACCCTTTTGCCTCCTCTAAATAAAACAAAATAGAATGTATCTGAACAATGTTGTTATGTGTTGTGTTTGATGACCAAAGAAAAGAACAAGATTATATGTGTAAAAATTACAAATATATCCTTATCCTATTAAGTATTTAATTGAGTAGTGAAAAATTGAATATGGTTTGTCGATGATGGTGGTTTTGGGTAGCGGCAATGACGGTGGCGATGATTAAGGGTGTCAGGTAGCAGTGGTGGCAGTCATGGATGAAAGCGTCAATAAATTACTAATTTAAAGAGCTTCATTAACTTTTCTTTTATAATATATATTAGTTGTAGATGATATTTTTATACTACTCTTATATTTTTTTATATTATAATACCATTGACAAAGTAAAGTTAATACTTGAAATCAAATATATATGAATTGAAAGTTAAACATAATCATAGAATAGATCTATAAAACCTTGTGAAATAAAAAAATGACAAAAAGATAATATATACACCACATAAGTAATATTAATTTAAATTTTATTTATCGACTCAAGTAACAATAACAAGGGAAATCAAATTTATCATGTAAAATATTTACACATTTAAATAAAAAAATTACTTATATTATTAGTCAATATATTGAAGAAGGCAAGGAAACAAAGGCTTCTAGCAGCCCCCTTCTACATCCATCTCTAGTGGCAGTGATGGTGGGTGTTAGGTTGTTGTCACGATGGTAGATAGTGTTGAGTGGCGGCTACGACGATGGTGGAAGTTGTTCAATAATGAGGGTGTTGAGCAGCAATAGTGGTGGTGATGGTGGGGATGTTGAGTGGTAGTGGTGGTGGTAGTGATACAGGATGTCAGTTTGTGGCGATGACAGTGGAGGTTGTTGAGTAGAAGTGTATGGTATTGGGTAGTGGAGGCGACAATAAAGGGTGTCAAGTGGTGACAGGTAATGGGCAGCAATGAACCAATGGTGTAAAGGGTGTCAAGTCACAGTAGTAATGGTGGAGGGAACAATTTTCAAAGGGAGGTTAAGGGAGAGAGAAATAATATTGTCAATAAAAAATTATAAGGTGTTTTGTTTTATTCTCTTTCGTTCCACCTTTTTTATGGAACAGGGGCTTTTTACTTTGAGAAAATATTTTTTTGTTTTCATTTCCTATTTCTTAGCTTTAATTACCAAAATATTTTCAGTTTTGATAACAAAAACATTTTTCTATTTTCAAAGTTTTGTATAGGAAACGTTGAAAACAACTTTGTAGGTGCATTCTAGCGTTTGGCAACTAAAATGGTGTGCACCATTGGAACAAGTTTTTTTTACTAGTGATATGGTTTTGTCACCTACTAAATTTCAAATTTAAAATTTGAAATAATTTTTTTTGTCAAGCGAAATAACTTTTGTTAATGGTAAGAGATGTCGTGAGGGTAGTGGAGGTAAAAAAATGTTTCTGCAATTGAAATCCACGTTTGCTAGCATGGTGAGGGATGGTGTGAGGTAACAAATTATCTTATAATAAATAATATGTCAAAGATCATTTTCTAATGTATAGAATTCTTATTCTCACATTGCAGCTTACAAATTACAATACATCACGACAACCTCCATGATCACTATCCAGTGGCAGTTCCCGGACTGTCAACCTCCATCACCCTTACGCCACCTCTAACCATTGGCAATCCCCTACTTTTTGGTCTAGTAGGTGGCTCATAGCCCTTTGATGGATATCTACAGTGGAGAGGCAAACCGTTTCTACGACAGAAATACACGTTTGCACGTTGTCTTCTCTGGCAAGGAAGACATGAGCAAAGGGAGGACGGAGAAGTCGCGAGCATGATGCTCAGGCTGGCGGCGGCGCGCAACAGACGACGGTGCTTCCGCTGGGGTAGATTCGCATGTGACTGCACTTAGAGATCTTATCAGTGACGGGGCGGAGGAGAACCGACCTCGGTGGTTCTGATTGAAGTTGTGGTGGTGTGGTTGGACCACCATAGCGGTGCGACAACGGGGAAGCCACAACAATCTCCCTTCTCTCTTCCACCCCTTTTTTTCTCTTCCTATGTTTGTTATTCGATTTAACTCATTTTTGTTTTTGTTTTAATCTTTCTTTTTTTTTCAAAATAATAAACAATTTTTACATTTTTCATCAACCAGTAACAGGTTATAAATCTACACCATTCATAACTTAAATAATATATCTAATGGTTAGGAATATTTGTTCACCGGTGATTGATTTCAACTAGTAGCTGGTTATAAATTTACACCATTCATCATGCTAGACAACACCCAAATTTGTATTGATTTCTTTTCTTGTACAAAAATTTGAAAATAAGAAATGAAGTTATAAAATAGACTGACATTTTTTGTAATTAAAAGTAGAAAATAGGAAATGAAAACATAAAACATTTTCTCAAAGTAAACGACCCCTAATCTTTTGTTTTGTTCTATTTTTAAAGTACACCACATATGGAACGAAACCTATATTTTTTGTTTTATCCCGCTCTGACATGTCTACCAAACTCTACCAAAGGGTATAATGAATAAAAACTAAAAAATATGTGATATAGATAAGGAATGTTTTGTTACTTGCAAGTGACATTCCCGTCTTGCTATTAGAGAGGTCCATTTTCTCTTCCTATCCAAGGTTATTTAAGACCAGAGTGGCGGTTAGATAATGAACGATGTGGAGGTATTGTTGAGTCTCAAGACTTTAAGAGTCTAAGACACCTCACTGATAAGATCTTGATGATAATAAACTTAAGAAAAACTCTTTATAAGTATTCAAGAAAAATCTAATGAAGTTCTGATGTTTCAGATAAGATTAACTATCTTATATTCAACGGCTATCTAAAGCAATGTCATGGTTAGGAAGGAAGCATGTTCTGAAGTGTTCAAGGCGTTCTGAGGCATGGTTCTGAAGTGTGATATGAAGACTGAAGAGTTGTTTGAAGCCAAGATGTTTCTGACATGGCAAGTCAAAGTCTGACCCAGTCCTTCACGCAACCTCAAAAAACTAATCTGGAAAGACAAAAGATCACTTTTGGATTAAGTTTGAAAATCATGCACATATAAGGAAATGTTGCACAACAGGTTTTGCAGAAATCATAACAACGTTGCAACCTTGTACTATGTTAGAGATGTCTCACAGCATGATGAAGAGCATTTAATGTTATCTCACAACGGACTTCTCAATGACGTTTTTAAGCCAACGAAGCCTATAAATACAAGTGGATCTCCGTGAAGCAAAGTGCAAGAAAATCACACGAAAATTCTTTGAGAGAAAACGCTGCCAAAATCTATTTAGATTTTATACTCTAATTTTTACTTGTACAAAACTTTCATATCTTGTGTAATAACAGTTTTTTGTACAAACGCTTTGGAACAAAGAAAGTATCTGAAATTTTTTAGTTCTTATTTCTCTGTAAACACTGAGTGTTAGAGCCTGAAGAGACTAGGTGTGAAAGCAATACTTGTAAGAACCCGGAGAAGGTATGTGTGAAAACAATACTTTTTTGTTTAGAGCCTGAAGAGGTTTGACTATAAAAGAATACTCGTAATCCGTTTAAGATTAGTGGAGAAATACAGTAGCTAGTTGGCATTGAGACTGGATGTAGCTCACAGTGGTATTAAGTGAACCATGATAAATCCGTGGCTAAGTGCTTCTCTATCCTTAACTTCATTTATTTGGTTTATGCTAACAGGAAGAGGGATCTGAACTAAGTTTTTATAAACTCGTTTGAAAATCTATTAAGAAAATATTTTTAAACCTCTTGTCTGAAATATATCAAACAAGGGAGAAAAACCTCAGATAGTATCTAAAGGTCTGTCTGAAGTTGTCAAAAACCTAGTTTACGAAAAGGGCTTCTAAAAAACTGTGAAGTTTATGAAAATACTATTCAACCCCTTTTCTAGTATTTTCCTGTGTGTTGTTGCAAGTATTAGTCTTTAGGGTGTCAATTTAGGTTATTCTGACCTACTACAGATCAACAAATTTTCAGGTTAGGTTGGGTTGACCCAATTTAGTAGTGGCTGAAATTTTATTGGCCTAACCTAGTCATTTGTGGGTTATGGTCCAAACAAGCTGATCCATGAGCCACTCACATTTTTAAATATAATAATTTAATATTTTTATTAAAATAAATCAATCCATGTGATAAAGTGAATAATAAAAGAAAAGAAGTTAGGCCAATGGGCTTGGCCCAACCCATCATGAGCCAACTTGCATCAAACCACTCAAAATTTGGGCTAAGTTGGATTAAACCAAAATAAATTAGGGTTTAAAATTTTACATTCCAGCTTATATATTGGGCTAATTAAGTCAGTCCACCTGACTTAGCTCATTTTGACAAACCTACTGGTCTTCTCCCTCCACTCTGTGTGTGTATGTGTGTTTGGACTCCATGCTTACTTGCTCAAGAAGAACCCACAAAATCTCTAACTCACTCAACACATCCCTACTCAGAGAGGGGGGAATATCTTACAGTGAGGATGGAAAGGTACTCATTTAAAAGTGAGGAAGGCCCTAAAGGAGAAAAACCAAATAAAAACTCTTGATCTCTCTTATGTGTGCATCATTAAGGGTTCTATTTAGGTTAAGTACTTCATTTGGAAAAGGACGGCATTATCTCAATCCCCCTCGTGTAGAAAACATTTCCAGATCAAATAATGGAAAAAGTATGATTTAAAGCATTATTAAGATATAATCTTATGAAAACAATCCCACTAATTGAAGGGAATCAAGCATGTGGTCAGGGTGCAGCGGAAATAAATGGATTCCCTCCCTTTTTATAATCGTTTTGCGAAAACACGAATCAAGGCATAAAAGATATTGAAACGAAAGGTCGTACCTTATTAGGATTATAAACGAGGCAAGTGTAGCCACGTCTCTATTGGTATCCACGCCAACAGCCGAACTAGGAAACCCTCCTCAGCTCTGCTAGTAGCCTCAGAAAGTAAGAAGCGATTGCTCATGTATGTCTGGGGTAGTGCATCTTATACTCTATTTATAGAGTGGTGGCTAGGGTCTTGCCCCCTCACTCACTTAATCCTCACACTTATGGGCCTGGCCCATTATGTTATAATTCTAATTAAATTAAATTAGAATTATTATCCTTTCCTAGTGGCTTGTTGTATGCGTGTGACCCAATAGGCTTTTAATATTTGGTTATGATATTAAAATAAAACTCTTTCATATTTAATATCATAAATACTGAGCGGCATCTAGCAATACATCACTATCCAAATATTGAGAATATCAACAACTTTGACGAATCCTATTTTATGATAATTTATATGATATGTCCCTTTGTCCAAATATCTAATTGAACACAAGGGCATGAATTGTGTCAACCTTGTATAGTTCAATTTATATTTTCTTGATCCCCAAGTAGACTGTACAGAAAATAAATATCTTATATTTATCCTCCTGAGCATGGCCATGCATTTTGCAGTCTCACTTTATCAAGAGGCCTACAGATATAACTCCTATTACATAGGAGGGACAAATCCCATCTAGGGCACTCATATTCCTCCACATAATTTATTATATGTCCAAATACCAACTTTATGATCACCCTGTTACAGGCAATGTTTGATGATATTCAAAACACATAATTCCTTATGTAGGAATCGTAGTGATTTCAGGTCAAAGGACTTTATATAACATTTATCAATTTAAGAAACGTTCATGACACTTATGTAACAATCCATGCAACGTTCTTAAGGTAGGTCTGTCCAGTACACCATTACTCTTAATGTGTACCTATGCGAGCACATGATATCTCATATCCATGATCTGTGAGATGTGATCATCAATGAACTCACATACTAGTCTAAATGCATCTTTGTCCTAAGATGATACTTGACTAGGGACTATTTAAGAATAGTTCTTCATAAGATCTCACGATCAAGTCATTTACTTGATTTCTTATGAAGTTTAAACTAACTATTCTAAGGACAATAATTATATTCTAAAAGAATAAGTTTGCCTTTATAAAATAACATGATACAAGTGATGGATATTCACAAATATATAAGTCTCTAGTGCATATTCCTAACAATCTCCCACTTGCACTAGAGACATTCAGACATAACTATTATGCCTAATGATCTAGTGTGCCCTTCATGTTTCTGCTGCACAAGGGCTTTTGTTAGTGTGGTAGAATCAGCGACTGTTTCCTGCTTGGAACCTTTCCAGCTCAAAGCGCCACCGTTCAAACAAAACACATAACCTGATTGCGATCTTCAATCATCTTTGTCGGTTTGGAAGCTAGCATCAGTGTAACCCTTTACAAGTAGCTCTTCCTCACCTCCATATATCAAGAATGAATCCTTAGTTCTTCTCAAGTACTTAAGGATGTTCTTGACTGTTGTCTAGTGACCTTCACCAAGATCAGACTGGTATCTGCTAGTTATGCTTAAAGCATATGATGTTACTGTTCGAGCACATAACATGGCAAACATGATAGACCCTATAGCAGATGCATAAGGAATCTCACTCATGCGACCTCTTTCTTCTTTACTAGAAGGAAATTGGGCCTTAGATAGGCTTATACCATGTGACATATGTTAAACCGTTTTAACACTTTGTCTATGTATGTATTTTGACTTAGGCCAAGTAATCTTCGAGATCAATCTCTATAGATCCTGATACCTAACACATAGGTCGCTTCGCCCAAATATTTCATAGAAAAACAATTTCCTAACCAAGTCTTTACAGACTGGACGGTAGGAATGTCATTTCCTATGAGGAGTATGTCATCTACATACAAAACCAGAAAAACCACTTTGCTGTCACCAAATATTTTGTAGACACAAGGTTCATCTTCAATTTTTTTAATGAAACCAAGCTGTTTAACAGCTTCATCAAAATGAAGATTCCAACTTCTAGAAGCTTGCTTTAATCTATAAATAATGGATCGTTGCAACTTACATATCTTTAGGTATAACAAAACCTTCAGGTTGTATCATATACATATCTTCAAGAAGACTTCCATTTAGGAAGGCTATCTTGACATCTACTTGTCAGATTTCATAATCATAGCAAGTTGCAATAGCAAGCAAGATCCGAACAGATTTAAGCATGGCAACTGGGGAAAAAGGTTTCATCATAGTCTACACTATGAATTTGCGGGAAACTCTTAGCCACCAACCGTGCTTTAAAGGTACTTATATTACCATCCATGTCAGTTTTATTTTGAAAAACCCACCTGCACCCTATGGGTTTTATCCCTTTGGGTGGCTCAATCAAGGTCCATACCTTGTTAGTGTACATGGAATCCATTTCAGATCTCATGGCATCAACCCATTTCTCAGATTTTGGACTCAAAAGAGCCTCTTGGTAGATCACTAGTTCACCTTGATCCATAAGCAATACATCCCCTTCCTGAGACACAAGGAAACCATATCTCTCAGGATGGTGACGTATTCTATCTGACCTACGCAAGTCTTGCGCTACTTGAGCAGGTGGCTCCACAACACTTTGTGATATCTGCTCTTGCTCCATCATTGGCTCATTGCTATTTTATGGTACTTGAATTTCTTCAAGTTCTACTTTCCTCCCACTTATTTTCTTAGAGACAGATTCCTTTTCTAAGAATATAGCAGTCCTAGCGACAAACATTTTGCCTTTGCTAGGATTATAAAAGTAGTGACCCTTAGTTTCTTTTGGGTATCCCACAAATAAGCACTTATTTGATTTGGGTCCTAGTTTATCTGAAACTTGGAGTTTCACATAAGCTTCACAACCCCAAATTTTCATAAAAGATATACTAGGTCGCTTCCCAGTCCATATCGCATATGGTGTCTTTATGACAGGCTTAGATGGAATACGGTTTAGTGTGAAGGCTATTGTTAACAAAGCATGACCCCAAAAGGAGTCGGGGAGATGAGTATAACTCATCATAGATAGAACCATATCTAATAGATTTCAATTTCTCCTTTCTGAAAATCCATTCCATTGAGGTGTTCTAGGAGGATTGAGTTGAGATGTTATCCCACACCCTCTTAGATAGTCATCAAATTTTTGGCTTGAGTATTCTCCACCTCGATCTCATTGAAGTGTTTTAATAGTCTTGCCAAGTTGGTTTTATACTTCATTCTTAAATTCCTTGAACTCTTCATAGGATTCGGATCTGTGTTCCATCACATACACAAATCCATATGTACTAAAATCATTAGTAAAATTGGTGAAGTATTGAAAACCTCCTCTAGCCATTGTGCCCATGGACCCACATACATTACAATGTATGAGAACAAGAAGATCACCAGCCCTTTCACCCTTTCCAGTGAATGGTGTAGGAAACATAGGAAAACACTAGAAGGGGGGTTGAATAGTGTTTCTATGGAAACTTTTTATCTTTTAAAAATAAGTGTAAGTACTTCTTTAAAAATATTCAACAGATGAGTTTTAACGTCTGAAGTTTTTAGAATTGTCTAAAAAACAAGTTTAGAAACAGCGGAAGTTTAAATAGCGTGAGATATATTTTCGCAAGAGGTTAGTTTTCAGAAATACTTTTCAATCCCTTGTTTGTAGTTAGCATAAACTGAAATAACAAGAGTAAGGGATAGAAGAATAACTCAACCAAGATTTATCCTGGTTCACCCACAAACCCGTGAGCTACGTCCAGTCCCAGAGGCAAACCACCACTGGATTTCCACTAAACAACAACCAACACACACAGGTGTTACACAGGATCCTCCAGATCCAATACAAGGTCGCACCGACCCAACCAAGGTCACCCTGACCTTAAACAACACTCACAGGTGTTACACAGAATCCTCCAGATCCAATACAAGGTCGCACCGACCCAACCAAGGTCACCCTGACCTTAAACAACACTCACAGGTGTTACACAGGATCCTCCAGATCCAATACAAGGTCGCACCGACCCAACCGAGTAGTCTAAGCCTCTTCAAGCTTTACAACTAAATCTGTTTTAAACTAAAACAGAGATTGTTCACTCAACTATCAAACAAGATAGGATGAACACTTAGTTTGT